>CM062375.1:30885000-31452609 GCA_031216125.1 Dalbergia cochinchinensis | reverse complement strand
CAACCTAGATGACTTGCCGATTGCCTTGAGAAAAGAAAAAAGAACTTCCACTAAACATTCTATATCTCTTTTTGTCTCCTCTAAACACCTTTCCTTGTAGCATCAAAGTTTCATTGCAGCTATTGATTCCATACAAATCCCACACTCAGTACAAGAGGCATTAAAAGATATGAACTGGGTTCAAGCCGTGAATGAAGAAATGAGGGCGTTAGAGAAAAATGAAACGTGGGAGATTGTTGAGAGGCCAAAAGATAAAAGGCCGGTGGGATGTAGATGGATATACACTGTGAAGTATCGGTCAGATGGTGAGTTAGACCGATATAAAGCAAGACTAGTTGCAAAAGGGTACACGTTGACGTATGGAATTGACTATGAGGAGATGTTTGCTCTTGTAGCAAAAATGAATACAGTCAAAGTCATGCTTTCTCTTGTAGCTTATTTTGGATGGGATTTGTATCAATTCGATGTAAAGAATGCATTCTTACATGGAGACTTAGAGGAAGAAGGTTACATGGAAATTTCTCCTGGATACAGTGTCACCAATGGAAGAAATAAGGTATGCAGGCTAAAAAAGGCTTTGTATGGGTTGAAACAGTCCCTTCGTGTATGGTCTGGAAGATTTGCAAAAACCATGATGTTGCTTGGATACAGGCAGAGTCAAGGGGACCATACTCTTTTCCTTAAACATACAGTTGGAGGAAAACTGACGGTTCTCCTTGTATATGTGGACGACATCATTGTAACAGGTAATCATCCAATTGAGAAGAAGCTCTTGGAGGAGAAGTTAGCTGCTGAATTTGAAATGAAAAATCTAGGAAAATTAAGATACTTCCTTGGAATAGAGGTGGCATACTCTAAGCAAGGCATCTTTATCTGTCAAAGGAAATATATCCTAGATCTACTTCAAGAGAATGGGAAGCTTGGGAGCAAAGCTACTAGTGTTCCCATTGAATAAAAACATCGAATGGGAAGTGAAGAGAAGAATTCCAGTGTTGATAAGGTACGATACCAAAGATTGGTGGGCAAAGTCATATAATTGGCCCATACTAGGCCAGACTTGGCTTATGCTGTGAGTATAGTTAGGCAATTCATGCATGATCCTAAAGTGAGACACATGCAAGTAGTAGAAAGAATATTACGGTATTTTAATGCCACACCTAGTAGGGGACTATTGTTCAAAAGTGGTGACAAGCTCTTTATAGAAGTCTACACTGATGCTGATTATGCAGGTTCTATTAGTGACAGAAGATCAACATCAGGATATTATATGTTTTTAGGAGGAAATTTGGTGACTTGGAGAAGCAAAAAGCAAAATGTTGTTGCAAGATCAAGTGCGGAGGCAGAATTTCGTGCTGTCACAAGGAATTTGCTAGCTACTATAGTTAAAAATTATCTTGGATGACTTAAAGATAAAATATGAGGCTCCAACGAAGACGTTAGGTGACAATAAATTAGCTATTAGCATTGCTCATAACCCTGCCCAACATGATAGGACGAAGCATATTGAAATTGACCGACACTTCATCAAGGAGAAGTTGGATAGTGGACTTATAACCACTATACATGTTCCTTCCGAATTACAGCTGGCAGATGTGTTGACTAAGGGCCTACCCACAGAGCGATTTCAGGAGGTTATACGCAAGTTGGGAATGACAGATATCCATTCACTAGCTTGAGGGGGGTGTTGAATTGTATCATATATTTGTGTTTTTTTTTTTTTTTTTGTCTTTATCATTTATTATGATAAATATGGTAGATATGGTTAGGTAAGCATTTATTATGATGGATGTGGTAGGTATGGTTAGGTAAGTTAGTATCTTTCACATTTATTAGTTAGTCCTTACAATAGGCCTATAAATTGTATCTTTCTCTATACCAAAAAATGTAAGTAAGAATTACTTCACTTCTATAATTCCTAGCCTTTCTTCAAGTTTCTTTTTCGAGTCTATCATTGCGAATTATATATCATTGGAAATCAAACGAGTCAATGCGTCATTGGAAAGATTATTCATTTGAAATAGTGTTGTAAATGTATTTTAGGGACACATTAGGTAGAGTCAAGTATAGGAAGGAGGAATAATGGGTCAACAAGTAGGCCAATTGTACCTAGCCCGTAGGGATGTTAGTGACAGCTGGAGATTAGTTAGGTGTGTTAGAGGAAGTTGGTTTTGGAGGAAAATCAAATTAGGAGTGGTAGATGAATAAAGGGGGAGGGAGAATAATTGCAAAGGTGTGGAATTCATTTTGACTGCCAAGAAGAGATTAGAGACTCTATATTCTCCCTGCTTGTAATCATTCATCTAGGGGTTGTTGGTGTATTACCAGGATCTCCATCAATAGAATGTCATTTAGTTTCACTTCTAACAATGATAAAAGTATTGATCCTTTTGTGTATATAGATATTAAGAAAGCAAAGTGCTGCTCACTCTAGCAAATTCACATGACTTTCTCATCTGGTTTCTCTCAAGTCTTTTTCTCAGCTTCCTTACGTTGATTTAAGTGTTTTGGCAAAAATTGCTTTTGTTTTCTTGCCATGACAACCATCTTTCACTACCTATTACGTCAATTGGATAATATGTTGCTTTCTCGATGGCAAACTTGTAGCTTATATAGAGCTAGCACTTTGTTTTGTTGCTTTGGGAGCATCTTGGCTGGTTTGCAAACTATGAGGCATAGTTATTAACCGTTGATAGTGTTGAAAGAGAGGAGAGGAGAGAAAGACAAATGACAATCTTTGTCTCAATTACGCAACGAAGTATGACATATATAGACACTGAGTAATAAATACAAGAATATTTACAGACATTCTATGTCCCTAAATACATGATTTGATGTCCTAACTATTTATTTACTGATTCTAACACTCACTCTCAAGTTGGAGCTTATTCACCAAGCTTGTTACATAGATAACTTATTCTAGAACCTCTTAAAAACTTGGCAAGATGTCTACTAGTTGATCATTTGAGTTCACGAAACTTGTGGTGATATAACTAGATAGAATCTTTTCTCTAGTAAAATGGCAATTAACCTCAATGTGTTTGGTCCTCTCATGGAAAACTGGATTAGAGGCGATGTGGAATGCAGCATGAGTATCACAAACAAGTGTCAGATAAGTTTGCATGTGGTGGATGTTATGGCATGATACTCCGCTTCGCCACTAGACCTTCCAACCACATTAAGTTCTTACCCTCCAACGATAAGATTGCATACAATAAGTATACAATATCTAGTAGTGGAACGTCTATCAATAAGAGAACCTACCCAATCAACATCTGAATACCCGACTATCTTGGTATGACCTTTATCCTCATCGATAAGGCCCTTTCCAAGTGCTCCTTTGCAATAATTCAGAATAAAAATCACAACATCCCAATGACCTTCACATGGTGAATTAAGGAATTGACTGTCTACACTTACTACAAAAGAGATATCTGGATGAGTGGTAGTGAGGTTTTCAATTTCCCATTCAATCCTTTTTATCTCCCCGAGAAAGATAATGGCTCACCTTGATTTGGTAGACGTTTGAAATTACGATCCATAGGAGTATCAATAGACCTTGTGCCAATTAAACCTTTCTTCTAGGATGTCCATAGCATAGTTTCTTTGTGAGAGAACTATATCGTCTTTGAACTGTGCTACTTCAATTCTCAAGAAATAATGAAGCTTGCTAAGGTCTTTGGTCTGAAAATGATGACATAAATAGATGTTATTTGATTTGCACTATGCTATGGCGATCGCTACCACTAATGACAATGTTATCTATGTACAAAATCAAATAGATGCAGCCTCATTGTGTAAGACGATAAAACACAAAGTGGTCCGCTTCACTCTAACTCTTACCAAACTGCTGAACCACAGTGGAAAATCTATCAAACCAAACTCGAGAAGACTACTTAAAACTATACATAGATTTATGAAGATGACAAACATGGATAGAAGACCCCCCTAGAGTAACAAAACCTAAAGGTTACTCCATATAAACCACTTCCCGAAGGTCACCATGGAGGAAGATATTCTTGCTATCGAGCTGATGAAGGGCTAATGGCGCATAGTAGCCACAGTGAGAGAGGCGGCTAGAAAGACAAATCAATATTCATGGCGGCTAGAAAAGACAAAAGAAAACAATTTGTCAATGGGCCGGCGAAGATGAAGATGATGGTGGTGATTCACACTTGCTCGATTAGGGTTTCGGTAGAAATTAGAAAGTGAAAATGTAGGAGTGGGGCAGGGGCAGAAACGTGGACCGTTAAAAGGAAAAAAGGCAAAGAAAAGTGGCCCAAGAGGTAAGAGCTTTTCTTGTTTTTAAATACAGATCAACTTGGCTTGAACTCGTTTAGCCTGCGGGTTAAGTGAGCTGTGTTTTGATTAACCCAACCCACCATTTTGGTGGATTGAGCCCCGTTGGCTCACAAGTTGCTACTCATTTTGATGGTTCTATGCACACGGAGTGGGTTCAGTCTTTGAACCTTCAATGGGCTCAGGGGGGATTTTTCATGTTCTCTGATGCATCAACTTTGATATTTTGCTTGGAAACTAGGTATTTTCAGGTGCAGTTAATAATCACTGGTCTTTTTGACAAGTCTCAGTATTTTCTGGATACAATCTCTGTCCGCATAGAAATTATTAGGTTGATGCTGCAAGGTGGAATTGGATAATGCAATGGCGAGTCTAATGGTGAGCATTGAGTTGGGGGTTCGGAATTCCATGTCTGCAGCATTCTTGGATATAGTAGTGGACACGGTTTCTTTCATCACATCTATTGCAGAAACAGTGATGGCTAGTAACAACAAATTTTATGCTCAAGAAATGGCGCTTGTTGACTTAGCTCATTTTCCAGCTTTATTGGTGCAATCTTCGTTTACTTTAGTTATGTTTCCTAGCCTTCTTTAGGATATTCTGGACAAGCTGTCCACCCTATGAGGATTTTCAATCTTTCACTAGATGCCAATGGAGTCTGCATAAAGCCCTCCCAGCAACCAAACCCAATCAAAATTTTGTCGCATTCACAGAATTGCTTGATAAATGCTGCTGAAAACATTGGTTATTGGGTAATACATGAAAACGTTGGCCAAGGCTATGAAATTGTACTGTCTCTAGCACAAAATGATGATTTTGGGGGACCTCTACAAAACAATGCCACAGAAAATTTCGAGCCTCAAGCAACATAAAAATATCGAAGAACCCCAAGAAAAGTTAGTTCATATGATTGGAGAAGTCATGGCATACAATGGTTTATTTCAAGTTGTAGTTGTATACAAGTGATGAAAAGAGAAGTAGTGGTGCAAGTGGCAACACCTTCTATGGGTATCATACTAAAAGAACCTAGCATTTCTGAAATATGCAATGCTCACTGGCCAGCCAAATTATTTTTCCATAAAGCTTCAAATCGGTGCAAAATCACTATCACAAATTTTGACCTTGAGGGCAAGGTGAATTTTAGTGGGGGAGGTAATGTAACATATATAGAGAACTGGGCCTTTAGTTATCTCTTGGAATTTGGGGGCCCAAACAAAAAGGTAATGAGGGAGCAAAATAAAAAGGGAAAGCCAGGAGTGAATAGGGTGTGAAATGTTATGATCTCTAGACTTCCCTCTCTGATCCCTTTCTCCCTCTCCTCTCGGTTCTCTCCCTCCTTCCCTGTTGGTTCCTTCTTCTTTTACTTATCACAGAGCACTAGCTAAGGTGTAATGTTGGTTGTATTTTGATGATTACTGTGCAAATCATCTACTGTTAATTGAGTGTTCTTTTATTGTCTCTTTAATTATGGCCAATTGCAAATGCTACCTGTTACGAGGACCACCCTCTGCTTTTCTTTGTCTATCGGTTGTACAGTATCCATTAACTCATATATGGTCCACCATTGGAACGAAGAGAGAGTATGCTTTTCTGTGGCTACCATGGCTGCTGATATACTTTCTCTTTGAATTCCCCCTAGGTTGAAGTACCCTTCCACTTCATTTTTCCACCCAAATTATTTATTTTCCCAGCAAGGAAGAGTGATATCAACTTGCACCAGTAAAAAATGAGGGAATGACGGAGAAATTATTGAAGAAGAATGTAAGAAATGTACGAGAGTAATGTTATTTTCTGTATATTTCTGCATGATGTAGTTTGGCTCAGATAGACAACAACGACACACTATCAGAGTTTGGTATGTTTGTGAGTTTGGATTTTTGAAAGGAGAGGAAGAGAGAAGGTCTTGTAGTGTAAGATTTTAAAATTTTACACTACAAGTCCTTGCTTCACCTTCTCTTCCCTCCAAAATCTAAATTCACAAACATTGCCCTAAAGGAAAAGAAAAGGCAGAACAGAAATGTACATGACAGTATAAGTGTGTAAAAGGAAGTGGATGGCACTTCCAGAGGTCAGTACTCCCAATTCTGACTCACAATGAGCGTTTGCTCCTCAATTCTCCTATCATCCTCCAAATACCGGATTTGTTTCTCTCTCCCCCATCAAGTGCCCCTCTGCAAGTTAAAATATGATGCTTATTCACTTGAACAATGGCCTCTGAACCATAGGTAACTAATGACAATGGAAACCCTGAGTTTTCGAGATCCTGTTCTCTCCCTAACCTCAACTACTCATAATGTGTTTTACTCTCCTTCCCTCCTCCAACCTCCCCTATATATAATCTTCTACAGCTAACTTACTTCTATCTAGCTCATCGCTAACTTAGTAAATCCTGTTTTTGTTTGCATTTGGTTATTTGAATCATTATTCCTGTTAACTTCCGCTAATTTATAGTATAGACAACTATTATGGGCCTGCTATGAACAGATTAACCCTTTTTTTTTTTTTTGACACAGGTTACCCGTTCTATTGGTGATGATGATCTGAAGCCTGCTGTGACTGCAGAACCTGATATAACTGAAAGCACCGTATGTGCGGAGGATGAGTTCCTGGTAAGGAGTTTGAAGCTGTGGAAATAAAGTTTTATTTCCATTAAGTATGACAAATACATTGAAATTTCCTCGTGAAATGAAATAATAAGGCTTTAAAGATTTTTGTTGTGACATGTTATATGCAGCATACTACTGTTACCCTAGTTATTTTGATGTTGTTTTGAAACTATTTCTTCCCTTCATTACTGTTAGGGACCGATTCTCGAATGGGATTAAAGTGTACAAAAGTGAAAGGTATTGGGGCAGTTTGGGCAATGAGAGGGTTGATAGGGTATGGAATGTGAGTGATTCTGGAGAAGCACTTGCATAACTAACTTGGTGAGGTGTGTGAGAATGTGAGTGCCACATGGTAGTGGAGAGGGCGTGTGGGAATTCTGTTACAGCAGAAGGGATATTTGTAGGGTGGAAGGGAGAGGGAAGATTCAAGCAGTTATTTTGCTAGGCATCCGGGAAGTGATTGAACTGCTTTAGTCCTCAAGGCGTTCTCTCTGCTCTGTTCATTTCATAGTGTTGCTTTCTCTTTACCTTGGCTGATAT
Organism: Dalbergia cochinchinensis; assembly: GCA_031216125.1. Taxonomy (NCBI): domain Eukaryota; kingdom Viridiplantae; phylum Streptophyta; class Magnoliopsida; order Fabales; family Fabaceae; genus Dalbergia; species Dalbergia cochinchinensis. Next base: position 31,445,167 of record CM062375.1, on the reverse strand, counting down.
CATTTCTATCAGTTCAAGAGTGTGTGAATAATACATACTACTACTATTTCTGTGTTCTTTCTTTTTGTTTCTATCAATTACTAAGCAAGTGATAAAAATTTTTTTTAGGTCTTGGCTAGTGATGGCCTCTGGGATGTCATAAGCAGTATGGAGGTGATAAAAATAATACATAACACTGTTAAAGAGCCTGGAATGTGTTCTAAGAGGTTGGCTACTGAAGCAGTGGAACGTGGCAGCAAAGATAACATTACTGTTATTGTCATTTTTTTACGTCCTGTATCTACAGCAGAAAGAATTTATTAGCATAACTTCTTTCTGAATGTTCGTTGAGACTAGTCACAGATGGTATGTAATTTATATTGGTTTACTTAGAAAATAGAAAGTAAAAAATGTGTGCGCTGTGTTCTACTGACACCCAGTCCCGTCTGCTGTATGATTGATTCCGTTGATTCTAAAGCCGTCCTGTATGGAATCATCCTTCCAAGAGTACGGTTCCAATTTATGTCAAGACTGAGTCATGTCCAACCATCCCATGATGGTGCATCTTGCATGGTTTTACCTTTGCTGCAAGCTTTACCAAATACACCGTTCAAAATCTAATGTAAATACTTGATAGGAAATAGGAAATTACTCAATACATCTTCGCCGCGTGTTCTTGCTGCCCGCAAATGATGTTTGGATCTCATGGACGTCAAAGTGTTGTTGATTAGGAGTGTTCCTAATTGGGTATGGTTCGAAGTTTATTGGGTCAAATTTTAGCTCTTGAAATTTGATGCTCTATACTTTTCAACCTGGAATTGAATCATACTTTAGATTAACTTAATCTGGTCTGAAATTAAATAATTCTTTTGGAGATATATAATTTTAATAAAAATTAGTGAAAAAGTGGTTGAGTCTATAGCCTAATGGTTGTGATTATTTTTTACATTTTTGAATGGATGGTTTCGTGTTTGACTTCCACCTCCTTTCTTATGCTCTCTAAGAAGAATTTCTAGTATTAATGTCTTTGTTAAAAGTAATAATAATCAGTTAAAACTGAGATTTTATATTTCAATTAATGTTTTACATAACTTGATATTTTTATATTGATATGGTTAGCTGTGGTGTGGTCTATATTGTAAAATATCTCCTAAATTTTTTTATCTAATTTTAGTATTTAACTATTTATAATATCTAAATATTTATTTTGAGGAACGATGCATGTAACATCCTAAAAATTAATAAAAAATCAATTCAAGTTTTATTTGTTATAATTTTAAAAATCTGACATCTTTAGTAATGATGAGGACAGTCCAACGGGTTTATAAAAAAAGTGTGAATAGTAACTTGTGGGCCTCGTGGGTTTGTCGAGCAAGCCAAATCTCTAGATTTGGGGCTTAGAGATACCAAAAACTGAGAAATTATGGGATTAAGATTATAAATAGTTAAAAATAAAGATTTTATACCTAGAAGTAATTTTCGGGCAATGTTTAATTATTTGGATACAGTGTTTTGCACATTCGATAAAATTTTGGTGTGCGATTTCTAACACCAAAATATAGTTTAATGTTTACAATATGATAATATTTATCTTTTAAAGCTAAGTGGATGGTCAAGATTAAATCCTAACCCTTCATTTTAGTTTCTTTGTAAAGACATTGGATTTTATATTAAAAAAATACTTTCAACTTGATATAAGATATATATAGTCCACCAAACCTCAAAAATTCATTTCTTCGTTCTCGGCCATGAGAAGAAAAATAGCCATCTTCCATTTTTACTTCCTTTAAAAACTTGAGATGTGATTCAAACTTCCAAACTCCTAACGTACATTTACTAAAACTATAAACTCTTTTCACAAAACTTGTTTCACTCCTCAATATTTACCAAACTAACCAATTAGAATTTGAGTCCATTAACCTTTTCTGCTTTGAGAGCTCACCATCTATTGTTTAGGGAAGGGTTTAATGTTGATTTGGTGGCTTTAAAGTGAACAAGATCACTCTTGGAACATTCTTAAAGTCAAGATCCTTAAAGCCACCAAAGTAGGGCATTTTAAACCTCTTTTAATATCAACTCTGTTTTTGTGATTTTCTTACTGATTTCAGAACGCCCGATTTTTTCCCCTTGCATACAACGACCAAAATGCCCATGAGGTCATTTTTACTCGGGAATTGAGGAAAGCCGGTCTAAGAAAACCTCAAGTGGTTGCTCTAATGTTTGAAGGGGATTAATTGTGTTATGCATAATGATAGAGATAAAAATCTCAATTTTTGATTTTTCCATAAGAAATTACCAAATTACCTCTGCAACTAATTAACATATAATTAATGGCCGATTGGACCCAAACTTCACTTAGAAGTTTGAAATACATTTTTAAAGGATGTTTAATGTCTGTCTAGGCCCGAGTGGTCTCGGGGAGTTTTTATACAAAATTATTATTTTGCCCCTAGCTAGTGCATTATGGGCCTAATGGTGTAATTAATAAAACCTAAGTAATATTAGGCTCTAATTAAATATTAATTAATTCTAATAATTAATCTAGAGTCAAAGTAATTAATTGAGGTAAATTAAGACCTAAGATTGCTTAACGGAACTCAAAATCTCTTTCTTAATTCGAGACTTTGTGTCCTATCAAAGGAAATAGTATTTTCTCTCTCCAATTCCTTAAATTAAGGAATCAAAGATGTAATTGAAAATCTTGTTAAAAGAGGTTTAACTTCCTTAAGTGAGTAAGAGCACTCTTTAACCATGTCTTGAATAGCCTTAATCACTCACTTTCCACCTAAACACTTGACTACAAACTTCTAATCAAAGGCCTAATCAAATATACTCCTAAACACACTCCTAATACACATGAAATGACAATTTCCTCCCCCATTTTCCTTGAAGAACCGGTGCCACTCCCCCTCCATTCAATCCATCACATTTTTATTTAATCACTTACACACTCAAAGAAAACCATACCCAAACCCATACCTGGCCATCCCTACACCACTCCATGTAATGACACACACAAATGAGATATTTTTCCCTCCCATTTCCCTCCATGAAATTGCGGCCTCCTTGCCTCTCTCATCTTCTTATGTTACAATCCCTCCCTCTCTCATCCTCTCATGTTACAATTTTTCTATAAATACATACTCAAGGAGACTTACAATGCCATTTGCTCATTTTTACAACCTTAGTTCAAGAATCATCCAAGTTCTCTCTTCTCGCTAAAAGCTCTTCTTCTTCTTCCTCCATCTTCAAAGAAACCACCATCAACCAGTACCTTTCAACCTCAAACTACCACACAACCACCATAGATCTTCTTTAAAACACATAACCGTTCTACTTCCAAGATCAAAAACTCAAGATAAACCTTTTTTCTTTTTCTTTCCTCCTTGGCCAAAACCACTTTGAGCTCCAAGGAATAATTATTCTTCTCATCTCTTTTTAAGATCAAGTTCTTTTCTTTCAACAAGAAAAATATCTTTGGTAGGGATTTTATTTCAAAGTTCTTATTCTTTTTCTTTGAATCATTTTCGGTTGAAATGTTGGATTGATTAAAAATATTTTCTTCTTCTATGTTCTCTTTGTTTTTGGTTTGATAATGAAATAATGAATGAGTTTTGCTCTTGACATTTTCGGTCTTTGGACTTCCTTTTCTTTCCCTTTTCATTTCAGACTTAAAGGCCTTTTGTGCTAAAAAATATTAGCTTGATGATGAGGGTTCCTGGATGATGATAATGAGATCGTCACATTTGTAACCTCTAAAGCTTGAACTTTATTTTTCGATTTTCAAAGCAGCATAATGAGTAAAGTGTTAGATTCTTTATATTTCATTTCTTTGAGCTTAATGGTGAGTCCAAACAAAATAAAAGTTCTTGGAACCATGGTGTTAATGGACTCTAAAGGTCATGTCCATTTTGTAAGATTGATTGGTGTTTCAGAGTTGCTACTCTAAATAGAGGCTTGCATTAGCATATTTAAGTTTATGTCATCAGTTAAATATCTAAAGCTCAAGACTTACCCCATTCAACTTACATAGGAATTTCGGTTCCATAGGCATTTATCCTTACAAATATGTTTTGCTTTGAAAGGAATAAAGTTTTAAGGTTTGGTGTATTACCTTGAGGTTTCAAAAACTTGTGTTTTGCAAGTTTCCTTTGAGCAAAATGTCAATTCCTAAAGTGTTAAAACACGAGTTACATAACCAAAATCTTATTATTGAACCCTCTAATTTTGCTACTGACCTAAGGACATTTACTTGTTTTTTCAAAGGGATAAATTAATTATAAAAACGTTCCTTGACCTAGAATTAATTCTAAGAAAGACTAGTCACTAGGAATGCTTGTTATTGCAACTTTGCATGCTTTTGGAAATTCAAATTCTAGATTATGTTCTAGCATTTTCAGATCTGATGCAGGCTGTTTGGAGTGGTTTAGATGTGTGAAAACTACTATTAATTGATATGATAATCATTCTTGGCACCTTAGGCAAGTCTAGTAACTAAAATTGATAAAAAAATGTGACTTCTAAAGCTTTCTAAAAACTGAAATTGTAATTTCTGTTTCAGCATGTTTACAAATGGTAGAAGTGTGTTATGTTAGGTATATATGTGTACGAGTCACTAATAAATGGTTTAGGAATTAATTCTAGCATCTTAGGAAAAGTCGGTAATGAGAAAGGGTCAAAAACGTAACTTTTAGAACACCGAAATTGCTCAATTTCAATTCTGCCCAATTCTGTCCAGCCTAGTTTAATGATGTTCTTGAGGTTAGTAATTAATGGAAATCATTGTAATTGATCCCTTAGATGCATAAAAGAATAAATACAAAAGTTAGGTTTACCTGATTTTGAGGTTTAACTGTTTTAGAAACAATGCAAGTGCTCATTTTATGAGATGATGGGTTTATGATATATTTGAGAATTTATGCGATGATTATGTTTGCATGTTTGGCTATCAGTTATAAGATTTATTGTGGCATGATGAGATTACATTTGGAAATGTTTAAGATGCATATGTTGAAGTAATATGAATGCATGTGGTATTATATGATATGTTTGTGCTCTTGCATCTCAATATAACATGCTAAGGTTAAGCTGACATAAAACATATGAAAGTGATCCTCTAGAATCCTCGAATTAAAAGTTATGAAAGGTGATCCAATAAGGAAGTGATCCTTTAGACTTCCCGAATTAAAGGTTATGAAAGGTGATCATTGCCCCCTATCCCGTGCTTTAAGAGTCGGGTGTTAACTTATCATGAAGATAAGAGTATGCTAGTGATGACTAGTGAGGTATGAGTTCATAAGCTAGAACTCTCAAGAGGAGAGAGTAATAGGGTGGCCCCAATGAGAGAAAAGAATAAATTAAGTCACCCGAAGTATAAATGGAAGAAATTCACGCCATGTTTACCATGTTCTTTGTATATCACTTACGTCACTATATAGTATGTCGCACCTTGTATTGACATGCATTTCATGATGAGGTATGATGCATTCATAACATCCAAGACTCATATTAAAATGAACGTGCCATTGCGGCTTCAGAGGATGATGGCGTCATTTGTGATATTCGTTGATGTGCCAATCTAGGAGCTCCATTTTGATGCCACACACTAGTCGTACCATTTTGTGGGCTGCTGATCTGTTCGTCTGTTCGTGTTCTTAGACTGCCCATTTGCTCGCCAGCCTGGGCTTCGTTTCTCTTCTACGTCGCCTTTTGCCGATAATCTTCTCTTCGAGTACACATGCCCCCATGGAGGGCAGATTCGTCACAACCCTGCTACTACCTCAACTGTCCGGGACTACCCGGAGTATGTTCCCGGCTCTCCTCCTGATTATTCTGAGACTAACCCATCCGAGGACACAGCCACCCAAATACCATCTGATAGTTCTTCCCCCACCGTATTGATGGAGATAGGTGGAGCAGTGAGGCTGTAACATCCTAATTTTTAACCCAATACTCTAGAACATAATTAGGTTAATCATTAGTCTGTTACATCATAGCTTCCTTATTACTTTAAAATACTTAGCGGAAATACTGGTAAATTTTTTTTGAATTATAAAAGCAAAGTGAGAGCCGTGCGACACGATGATCAATAGGGCATAGATGGAATTAGAGCAAACATTTCATCATAACACGTAGCAAGTAAAGGCACATCTCAATAACATTAAATTGCACATCTATATAATATATGATATGCCCACTTAGGTAGAGTGGGACTTAGTTTAGTACAACTAGAATGAAAATACATGGAAACAAAAGTACAACAAAGGCGGTAAAAGAAACTCTCCTAACTCTAGTGCGTCTACAAATGGATAGCCCCAAAGACAAAAGAAGGCTATCCTAGCCTAGTCAAGCTCGAGCACCAGAACCGTGACGGTCGTCTCCTACTGCGGGCCTCTCTAGAAAGGAGGGATGTACCCGATCCACTGGGCGATCTCGGCTGGAGTGGCGATGCGCTGCATCGGTCGGGCGTGAGCTCCATGGCGGGGAATCATCCTCACCCGTCCTCCACGTACTGGCTGAGTGACGGAAGCCTCGCTACCCTCCCCAACATCCATCGGCAAGACTGGGGAGGATCCTCTGAGGGTACCTGAGTGGCGCAGTCCTCCGGCGGTCCGCCTTGAGAGAATGATGAGGGTGAGCGGGGTACATACTGTGGGTAGTCCCGGACGGCAGAGGCCGTCAGTGGGATGCGACGGATTCGCTCCTCTTGAGGGCGTGTGCGCTCGATCACGAAGTCGTCGCCGTAGGGTGAGACAAGAGAGAATCGATGGCTATGTATGGGGTGACTAAAGGGCCGTCCAACGAACATAAACACTTTCCCGAGCAGCCTTGGCGGCCCACAAAATGGTATGACCCGTGGTCCGGATCATGATGTACCTCCCAAGTTGGGGTGTCCACAAAAACCACAAACGTCACCATCTGAAGACGTGACGGAAAGAAAGAGATAGAGGGAGTGAGAATCTTGCTAAAGAATCTCAATAGGGTCTCCTACTACCTAGGTGTCATCATCTACGTCCTCAGGAACCTTGGGTTTAGTTGTACAAAATAAGTGAGCATGCATAAACATCCATTTTTAGGTTCTAAAACGTAATTAGCCAAGGTCCGTTCATTTTAGCATGAATCTTAATGACATGGATGCAAGCATATTAAAGAATGTATGCATGACTCTACTTAATGCAAGAATAATCATCATATCTTTAAGAACATCATAATAGTGGCATAAAGTGGCAATTAAATTCTCTTTGTGACATAATCATCATAACTTCCTCATAGGCCACCCTAAAAGACAAGTGCTCTGGGGGTGCTTGGCTGAACCGGTGTCACCCAGAACATGTCACATTTCTAGGTTATGAGCTCATACCTCAACTAGTCGTCACTAGTTCTTACTTATCAATCCCGATAAGCGTAACATAATCATAAACATAATCCCGACTTATCCAGTATGGGCTAGGGGGCATTTCTTGGGGGTGCTCGGCCGAACCGGTGTCATCTGAGAACCCATCTTAGTACCTCATAAAAATTTCATAGGTTTTCAAAAACTTTCTGAGTCCCAAATTTGTCAGAAATTCGGTGGCATAACTGCGGCATGCCGAATTTCTTCCAAATTCTTCTTTATGCCACATGAGTCAATCAAACATGCATCCTTTATCATAATTTCATGCATTCACATAATCATTCTTATACTTTCACAAGCAACATTAAAGATTCGTTATGCTCTTGGTCCTACGGTATTTTATGGTCTGACCCTTACGGGCCTTAAACTTGTGATGTAATTAACCTATCATCTCCTATCAAGCTTTTATGCACCTAAGGGTTCTCTCCTAACAAATTTTATTATTTATTTATGCTCTCTATTAAATCTGAACAACATCATTCCTTAGGGGCAGCGTTATAAACTTATGATTACGGGGTTCTAGAACTTGCGTTTTAGACCCTTTCTTGGTTCTGTCTTCGCCTAAGGCGCTATGAGTTAAACCTAAACCAATTATGAGTCATTCCTATATCAAAGAACTAATTATAAACCATGTTCTCTACATTATAAGGTTTCTGGATAGATTCTAAGAATTAAATGTTCTAAGAGTTCTAGAATTGCGGTTTTACGATTTTCTAGTTGCTAGTTTCTCTATAGGTGCCAAAATTCATTCCTACTTCAAATGTAACCAAATTTTTCATGATTAATCAATCCTAATCTGATTATATCCCCATTGAAACAATTTGGGCAGTATCCATAACTAAATGGGATAAAACTATGCTCGATTTTGACTTTACGATTTTTCTAGAAAGCTAGTTTCTCTTTTAACATGCATAGAAGTGTTCCTACCTCATCATACATAGTTTCCACACATCATAACACATCATAACATCATCATACAGCAGCAAACCCATCATAAAACTATGCTCGATTTTGACTTTACGATTTTTCTAGAAAGCTAGTTTCTCTTTTAACATGCATAGAAGTGTTCCTACCTCATCATACATAGTTTCCACACATCATAACACATCATAACATCATCATACAGCAGCAAACCCATCATGGAAGGACCGAAACATTAAGTCCCAAAAAGATACATAACTTGATATTTTTAAAACACATAAGTTGCTAGTTTCTCTTGGAATCATTTTCAAGACTTCTAAAACTCTTTTGCAAACCATTTTATCTTGTCAAAGAGACTAAAAACGTCATTAGGTCAGTGACCACTTAATCCCTCCTTAAAAGAGAGTTAAATTCATAGAACCTTGTTGGTCTTAAACTCAAATAAATTTATGAGACTTAAAAGGATTCTTAAAACTTGACTTATTGGTCCTCGAAGCTAGATGAAACTCATTCCAAGTTCATCATCACTACAAGGCCGAAATAATGCATTCAAAGAATGCTTCCTCATTAAACTTTAACTTGAGATAAAATAGGCAAGTCTTTGAGCTCTAAGATCTTTTAAGTGATGACATAATTTAAACATGCTATGCACTTCATTTTTATCCTTCATTACAAAGTAAAGTGAGAGCTTAAAGTAAACATGCAAGACTTGAATATAAAAATGCAAGGCTTAAAATAAATATGCAAGACTCGGAATATAAATATGCAAGGCTTGAAATATAAATATGCAAGTTCATTTCTTTATTTTAGTGCTCTAGGCCCAGCAACAATCGACTTTAAGGCCAAAAGAGAAAGGCTTTGAGATTTAGTTAGGTGATAGTGCAAACCTCATTTTAAATCTTTACGTTCATTAGTGATGAAAGGTAAACATGCTAGACAAGAATATAAATATGAGATGCACTCCATTCTTTAGCCTTTAACTTTAAGTGATGGCTTGGAAATTAAATATGAATGCAAAGCTCAAATTAAACATGTAATGCATAAGCTTGAATTTAAATATGAATGCTAGTTCATTTTATTTCTTATTAGAGCTCATACAAGACTTTAAAGGAACTTAAACCTCAACCCAAACTTATTATGTCAAGGTAAAGTAAAAACAAGAGTGAACCTCAAGGGTTCTTTAAAACATAAAGTTTCTTTTCTTGAAATGTAAACATAAATAACATTTTTATTAAAACTCAAGCTCTAGAGGTCTCATTGTGATGAACACATAGTCATCATCTAGAAGCTCTCTTCATCAAGCCATTGTGAACTTCCTTGGCCAATATGGCCGAAACCTTAGAGAAAGAAAGGAAAAGGAACCGAAATTGTTGGAGAAGGAAAGAAACATATGGAACTCTAGAGACCATGATCTTGATGATGCATTAACACCAACATCATGAGCTCTCATCATTGAGTTCATGTTAACCATTTTAAAACATCATCAAAGTGAAAGGTTTCAAGGATTCAAGAAGAAAAAAAAAACTAAAACATCTTTAACTCAAGAACAAAGATCAAGCTTTAGAGATTGTTCAAGTGATGAACATCATCATGAAACTCTCATCATCAAGCTCTCATTTCTTTGATTCTCAAGCCTCATGGTTGAAAACATAGAGGAGAAGAAGAAGAAAAGAAGTTCAAAAAAGATTCAAGAGAAACTATGAACACATAAAGAAATTAAGAACTTTAAATAAAAGAACCCTTGAAAGAAAATCCCTACCTAGTGATTAGGAGGTTGGAATAAGAGAAGAGGATGAAGAACATGAAGACTTGAACTTGAGAGAAAAAGGAAACTTTGAAATGCTCTTAGAAAACTTACACTTAGCAAATGAATCCAAAATGATACAAGTTCACCCAAGCAAGCTATTTATAGAGAAATGAAACAAATGAAGGGTGCAAATGAAGAGGAAGGATTCGACCATACAGCATGGAGGGCAGCCCCCATGAGTTCCATGAGGTGAGATAATGTGGTCTTGAGGCATGGTGAGGTATGGTTCAAAGTATGGTGAGGTATGGTTCAAGGTATGGCTTCAAGCATGGTTCTTTGAGTGAGAAACAATTCAACATGTGTGGTAATTGAGAGAGAGAGGGCCGAAATGCATCAGCCATGGGGAGGGTTCTCTTTGCATTTTAATTGTGGTTTAGAGTTGTGTTTAGGTGTATCTTTGATTAGGATTAAGATTAGGAATTTGTAAGAAAGTGTTTAGGTGAGAAAATGGGTAATCAAGGTTGTCAAGACATAATTAAGGAGTGTTCTTGCATCATTAGTGAGTTATAAATTCATTTTAGTATATAAACAATTCTAGACACAATTCCTTGATTTGAGGAATTGGAGAGAGAAAACACTATTCAAGATTCCAAGAGTGAAATCTTGAGTTTTAGAAAAGAGATTTAAATCTAATCTAAGCAATCTTAGGTTATAATTAATTTTAATAATTTATTTTAACTCTAGATTAATTATGAAAATTAATTGATCTTCGATTAGAGCCTAATATTGCTTAGGTTTGCTTAATCACATCGTTAAGCTCAAAAACACTATTCTATGGGCAAAATCATAATTTTGCACCACAACTGCCCGGGACTATCGGGACCCAAACAGATGCTTTGAAACATGTAAAAATATGGTTTTAAACCTCTAGGGAAAGTTCCGGGCTCAAACGGCACCTTTACCCGCGTAAAAATACTATAGGGGTATTTTGGTCATTTTGACCCGAAACTGCAGAAAATGAGACTTTCGCCTCCGGAACCACTCAAGGGTCATTCAATCCCCTTCAAATATTGAGTTGGCCCTTCGAGGACTGCCGGGCCGGCCATCCTCGAATTCCAGGCCGAAAATGACCTCAGGGTCATTTTGGTCATTTTCCACTCAGACAGAAAAATCGGGGCGTTATAGAGGCTATGGTGACTCAGCCGATCTAAGGAGCTAGAGTAGCGATGCGACCCCTTCGTGGAGCTCATGTCTGACCCGCTCACCGCTTGGCCACTCCAGCTGAACTAGGCCAATGGATTAGTTATGTTCCCTTCACTTGGGATAGGTAGCAGTAGGAGTTGGTAGCAGACTTTGTAGTGTATGCACGCATATCTTACATAGGGTAGCCTCCTTTTGCTTTTAGAGGTTATCTACCTTAGGTGCACTCGAGTAGGCGAGGATTCTGATGTATGTATTTTAGTTTCTTTATGCAACGCTCCGATTTTCCCCTGTGTACAAATGATCAAAATGCCCCTAAAGTCATTTTTGTGCGGAAATTGAGGAAAGCCAGTCCAGGAAAATCTCAAGGGAATATCTTAGCACTTGAAGAGGATTAATTATGTTCTGTGTATTGTTAGAGATGAAAATCTTGATTTCTGGTTTTTCCGTGCAAAATTACCAAAATATCCATGCGGCCAATTAACACAAAATTAATTGCCGAATGGGCCCAGATTGCACCCGGCAGTTGGGAGTGTCATTTTTAAGAGATGTCCGAGACTGTTGAAGCCTGGGTGGTCCCAGGAAGTTTTCTATAAAATGACCGTTTTACCCTTGATTAGGTGTCTAATGAGCTTAATCATGCAATTAATGAAACCTAAGCAATATTAGGCTCTAATTAAATATTAATTAATTCTAATAATTAATCTAGAGTCAAAATAATTAATTGGGGTTGATTAGGGCCTAAGATTGCTTAAAGAAACTCAAAATCCTTTTCTTAAATCAAGATTTTGTATCATATCAAATGAAATATTATTTTCTCTTTTCAATTCCTTAAATTAAGGAATCAAAGATGTGATGGAGAATCTTGTTAAATGGAGGTTTGACTCTACTAATTGAGCAAGACAACTTCCTAATCTTGTCTTGCATGGCCTTAATTGTTTGTTACTAGCTCAAACACTCCATTAACAATTTCTAATCAAGTGCCAAATCAAATTTATTCCTAAACACAATTCCTAATTACAAAAGAAAGAAAATATCTTCTTCCCCCTATGCCTTCATAATGGCCACCCATACCTTCCTTATGGCAACCCATACCCCCTCATGTGTGATTTCTCTATTTAATACTCAAACACACACAAATTCTCATTTTTCCTCCTATCCACTTTTTTGGCCAAGACTTGTCCAAAAAACTTGTCTTGCAATTCTCTCTTCTCTCACCTTTCAAAAACTCTCTTTTCTTCCTCCACCACCACAAGAACCACCACCTACCACCACCTCTCAACCCCAAACCACCACAAACCACCATTAAGAAACACAATATTTCCATCCATAAGCATCAAAGCTCAAGAAAAATCCTTCCTCTCTTTTCTTTCCTTTGGTCGAAATTCTTCTTGCCTCAAGGAAACGATTTTCTTCTCATTTTCTTTCACAAAGCTCAAGCTTTTCCTTGCAACAAGAAGATACCTTGGTAGGGAATTTTATGTTGAGTTCTTCTTCTTCTCCTTGTTCTATTTTTTTCTATTTTTGAGCTTCTTCTTCTTCTTCTCTATTTGTTCTTGTTTTGTTGTTGTTAGATGGTTTGATAACCATGGCTTGATGATAAGGATCCTTGATGTTGGTTGAAAAGCCATCATTTATTTGACCTCTAAAGCTTAAGATTTCATTATTTGGTCTTAAGAGTTTCTAGTAAATGAAATATTATGATTTTGTCATCACTTGATTTTTATAAGTTCAAGACTTACCCCTTTCAACTTAAGGTTGATCGGTGTTTTAGAGTTTAATAGGAGTCTTGAGCATAAACCTTAAAAAAATAAATGAAAATATATTGGGTGTTTCTTTGATGGTTTTCTTTTGAGGTTGATGATGAGTCTAAGGAGACAAGGTTCTTGGAGCCACAATAATGAGAGACTCTAAAGTTCATGCCCATTGAGTAAGAATGATCGGTGTTTTAGAGTTATTACTCTAAATAGGAGCCTTGAACCTAGAACCTAAAGAAAGAATAAATGTAAATACATTCATATTTATATTTCAAGTCTTCGCATTTCATATCTATATTTGAGCCTTGCATATCATGTTTATTTCCAAGTTATCACCTAAATCTTGAAGATAAGGAAATGAACTTGCATTTCGTGTTTATATTTCTTGTCTAGCATGTTTATATTTCAAGCCATCACCTAAATCTTAAAGATAAAAAATAAGCTTGCATTCTCATGTTTATTTTCGAGCCCTGCATATCATATTTATATTTCCATTGCCATCACCCTATAATATCAAGATTAAAATGAGGCTTGCATTTGCACGTTTAAGTTTAAGCCATCACCTAAACAATCTAGAGCTCAAGACTTACCTCTTTTAACTTACATGGGAAATTCGGTTCCATGGGCATTTACCTTAATACATATGTTTTGCCTTCAAGAAGGAAATTAGTCACTAGAAAATGGCCTTGTTGATGATGGATCTTGGTTTTTATGATGTGAAGAGAAGTTTTGAAAGATTAAAGAACTACAAAGGAGTAAAATGTGTGTTTTGATCTTAAGGAAATGTTGGGAAAGTGTTTAAAAATGCTTTGGAATGAAAGAATGATTTGAGGAATGTCAAAACCTGAGTTTTTCATCTTTTGGAGATACTGGTAATCGATTACCAGGGTGAAGTAATCGATTGCCAAAAGGCCTTGAAGTCCCTGAATATGAGTTTTTGAACTGTGTAATCGAATGTAATCGATTACAAGATGTTCTGGGAATCCCAGATTATGTTTTCTGGACTCTAGTAATCAATTACTACTCCATGTAATCGATTACTAAGATGTTCTTAAGGCCCAGAATGCATTTTTAACCATGGTAATTGATTACAAGGCTCATATAATCGATTACCAGAGCCTCAAACCTTCCTGTTTTGAAAATTCAAACTATGTAATCGATTATGAGGGCCATGTAATCGATTACTAGAACCTGAAATATGCGAAGAAGTTTATTCACTCAAATAACATGATTTGGTGATCTTGCATGCTTATTCTTGGATTATGAACATGATGACTTATGGTTGGATGAATATATATATATATGTGTGTGTGTGTGTGTGTGTGTGTGTGTGTGTGTGTATCCTGTAAGCATAGTATGTGCATTAGTTGAGTCCGGTCCTTGATTTCCGGCACACTAGATTGGAGCATGTTTATTATTATATTGGAATATGATATGTTTAAGGATATATGTGATGAAGGTTATGCATGCTTATATGCTTATTACTTGATGAGTTATAATGTGGCATGATGATTGCTTATTTGATTGAGATGCATGATTTATAAGTTTATGAGCATGATAAGTTGGATAATGATTTATGATTGTATTGCATCTCTAAAAAGCACATGCCATGGATAAGAGATATAAAACTTGGGAAATGACCCTCTTTAAAGGTTATGAGGGGTGATCCAAGTAAGTTGCATACTCATAACAAGAAAGGCTAAGAAGCGATGTGTTTCTTCCCCTCTAGTACCCCATGTTAAATCTAGCGACGGCTAGTTAGGTTGAGCTCATCCCGGCGATCGTTATGTTGGTTGGTTTTGGTGGTGATTGTAAAAATCGTCGGGGATGTAATGTTGGTTGGTTTTTGGTGATGACGTGAGGGGGTGGAATTGATAAGAAAGGAACTTGAGAATTCATTTGTGAGAAAGTAAAATACCATGGGTTCTCCTGCTTTCCCATGCATGTTACATGATGTACAACTCATCGCATTGGCTTATCATGCATCCATTTACTTGCCACTGTTTTAGTTCTTTAGCTTATCTCATGTTTATGTGCTTAGCCTTATCTTGTGCTTGAACTTACACATTGTTGATTTATCCACTAAGGCATTGCCATGCATACATGAGATACCTATTGCATTCATGCATTAAGACTCATGCTAAAAGATACGGGCCTCAGTTAATGGTATTTGAAAACTTAACAAGTGAATCTTATTTATGCCCATTACTTTCATAATTAAACCCGAGATTCCTGAGGACGATGATGATGACACGTGTGTAGAGAAGGATACCCTACTGAGATTCTTGTATAAGTTTCTCACTCCCTCTATCTTTCTTTTCATCTTCATCATCAGACAAGGTCGACGATGACGTCTGTGGTCCGCCCTGAGGTGCCAGCATAGCAGTTGCACGATGGACGAGATCAAAGTGGTGCAGCAAAAGCGGGGACATAGTCTTTCAAAATCTTAGGAGTTGTCTTGCCTTCGTATAAGCTCGTAACTTAGTCACGAAGAGCTTAGCTACATCATAATTATGTTTAGTTTATCAAAAGGGATAAGTATATGCTAATGACGACTAGTAAAGTATGAGCTCATAACCTAAATTACTCCCAAAAGGGTGGAGTATAGGGTGGGCCAAGGAAAATAATGATGATGATAAGATTTTAAGTCACCTAAGGCACTAAAGAAATGAAATATGTGCACTGTGTCCATGTGTAGCTAATATTATATGACGTTCTTTTATGCATGTTATTTTGATAATGATGATGAGAAATATGATGTAATGATAAAGGAAAAGTTCATTGTAAATATGACATGTTAAGATTATGATGCATTATAAGACGCATGATTAAAAATTGACGAACCTCGGTTAAGTATTTGTCCGAACTTAAAATGAATCTTTGCATGCTCACTATTTTAGAATAATCCCGAGGTTCCTGGGGACTTTGATGATGACATTGTAGAAGGAAGTACCTCATCGAGAATTCCTTAGCGAGATTCTCACTCCCTTTTCTTTATTTCCGTCATTGTCTCCAGATTCAAATGGCGACATTCGTCCTGTTCGTTGATACCCCTACTTGGGAATTCCACTATGATCCGGTGCATCGATCGTATCATTTTGAAGGGAGGTGCGCAGTTCGAGTTTTTATTTACATAGGTCGACCATTTGCACATCCTGTCCCTAGTTATCGATTTTCTCCTACTTCTCCCTATGGCGATGAAATGGTTTTCGAACATGCACATCCACTTGATGAAAGGATGTTACGTTCTTATCCCGCTTCATCTGCTGTCCATGGATTTCTAGAGTATGTTCCCGAGACGAGATATTCTGAAACTGATCCTTCAGAGGACACTCCTACTCATGTATATTCTGAGAGCTCTGCTCCTACTCCCACACGTGTAAGAGAGGGTAGTGAGGAAACAGTTGTTCAGCCGAGGTTAGCAAGAATGCCGTCCATGCGACCCCAGCCTGGTGCATCTCGTGTGTCCCCTCCCGAGGGAGCTCATCAATGGATCGGATTTATTCCCCCATTTCCATGACAGTGGGCATAGAAGGTTCTTAGTAGATTTATGTGTGTTCATGCACCCTAGTTTTAGGATAACCTTCCTGGCTTATGGAGTTATCTAGTTTAGGGGCATGTATTTCCTTATGTATATTTTCTTTTATGGGTTTGCATAAAACAATGATGTATGATCATAACCCACCCTTTGAGTGAGGTTATTGTATGTAAATATATGTTATAATGTGCTTATGGATGTTATATGATGGAGCCAAAGTGATATGATGTGATATATTCTTAAACGTCTTATTATACTCCGCTTACTCGTTCATGTTGTACTCAGCTCACGTTTTCAATTATGTTTTTTTTTTTTAAAAAAATGGCTCGTAATTTCACTAAGTATTTTCAAATTATGAAGAAAGAACCAAAGCAAGGAGTAAAGTCTAGTCATTAATCAGATTCAACCTAGGTGTATTTGGTTAATTACTAGGGTGTTACAATCATGGCCTCAGAGCAGTTCGATTCTCATGGAGCCTGAGGATTGGACTGGCTATGCTTCTAAAGCATAATACGTTAGTGACGTCATGTGTAGATGCTTATCATTAGGATGAGCTTGAGGATTAGAAATACATGACTACTGTATGTTGAAAGTGCCATGGTAACATGCTCACTTTGCATGGAATATTTGGCCTGATCACCTTAGTGTTGCTGTTTTGTATGTTTAGGGACCAATGACACGTCGACAACAGACTAGGAGCGCAGCACAGAATAATCAAGACAACGAGACAGCCGAAGCACTCCGCGACGTAGCAAGGACCATGAGAATGATGATGGAACGAATGGATCAGGATCGTCAAGCCAATATGAATCAAGGACATGAGATTCCTGAACATGCCCGTTTCGGGGAGTTTCGTAAGACGAACACACCAGTTTTCAAGGGGACCCTGAATCCAAATATTGCAGATGAATGGATTCGGAATATTGAGAAGGTCTTTGCTATAGTCCCATGCTCGGAGGAGCAAAAGGTCACCTTCGCTACTTATATGCTTGAGGGTGATGCCGTTCGTGGACAGGTGTTCGAAGACTCCTGGAGACGACCGACGTGGACATTGATTGGGAACTATTCAAGGTCCATTTTTACGAAAAGTACTTTCCAGAGTCAGTTAGAAATGCCAAGGACATTGAATTCATGCAACTTGTCCAAGGGAATATGAATGTGGCCCAGTACACTGCCAGATTTGAAGAACTCATTAAGTTCTCAAGAATGTACCAAGGAAATCCTGATGAGTACTGGATATGCATTAAATACGAGTCAGGGTTGAAGGCGGAACTTAATGTGGCAGTTGCACATTTGGAGATTAGGGATTTCTCTACCCTAGTTAACAAATGTCGGATTATTGAAGAAGGTCAGAGAAAACTAAGCACCCCAAAGTCAGATAATATTACCAAAAAGTTGACACCTCAAAGTCAGCAGTTCAAGAGGCAGAATCGACCTCTATTTCCCCCTTAATCAAGACCACAAGGGCCACAAAGAAATTTTCAACAAGGAAGGCCAAACAACAATAACCGCTACAACAATAACCCCAGTAACAATCGCAACAACAACAATAACAACAATAAAGGGAAAGCACCACAAAGAGGTCTAGCAGTACCTCCACGGCCTGCGCCATCCATGGAATATCCCAAGTGTAACACCCCGATTTCTCTGTCCGAGGGAAATGACCAAAATACCCCTATAGCGTTTTTACGCGGGTAAAGGTGCCGTTTGAGCCCGAAACTTTCCCCAGAGGTTTAAAAACATGTTTTCATGTGTCTAGAGGTCTCTGTTCAAGTCCCGGTGGTCCCGGGCAGTTTTAGTGCAAAATTACGATTTTGCCCCTAGAATAGTGTTTTTGAGCTTAATGACGTAATTAAGCAAACCTAAGCAATATTAGGCTCTAAACGAAGATTAATTTATTTCCCTAATTAATCTAGAGTCAAAATAATTTATTAAAGTTAATTAGAACCTAAAATTGCTTAGATTAAACATTAAATCCCTTTTTAGAACTCAAGACTCCTAGTCTTGGAATCTTGAATAGTGTTTTCTCTTTCCAATTCCTTAAATCAAGGAAATGTGTCTAGAGTTGTTTAGACTCTAAATTGAGGATTTAACTCTCTAATGGTGCAAGACCACTCCTTAATTATGTCTAGACCACCTTAATTACCCATTTACCTTACCTAAACACTTTCTTACAAATTCCTAATCTTAAGCATAATCAAAGATACACCTAAACACAACTCTAAACCACAATTAAAATGCAAAGAAACCTCCCCCATGGGCTGATGCATATTCGGCCATCTCTCTCCAATTACCACACATATTAAATTGTTTTCTCACTCAAAGAACCATGCTTGAGCCATACCTTGAACCATACCTCACCATGCTTTGAACCATACCTTACCATACCTCAAGAACACATTATCTCACCTCATGGAACTCATGGAAAGCCTCCAATCTGCACCCTCATGGCCGAAACCTCTTCACCCATGAGCTCCCTCCATTTGTTTCATTTCTCTATAAATAGAATGCCTTGAGGAGCTTGCACCACTTTTAGATCATTTGCTAAGTTTAGGAACTCTCAAAGCTTTTCTTTTTCTCTCAAAGTTTTTGTGTTCTTCAAGTTCTTGGAGTTCCTCAAGTTCTTCATCTTCTTCTTCCATCTTCAAGTTCATCACATCAAGTAGGGATTTTCTTTCATGTATTCTTTTCTTTAAGGTTCTTGTTTCAAGCTTGATGTTCATAGTTTCTCTTGTTTCTCTTTAGAACTTCATTTCCACTCCTCTTTCCTTCCCATTTTCGGCCATAGGCCTTAGAGAACAAAGGAATGAGAGCTTGATGATGAGAGTTTCATGATGATGTTCATCACTTGAAACAAACTCTAGAGCTTGATCTTTGTTCTTGAGCAAAAATGTTTCTAGTTTTTCCTTTCTTGAACTCTTGAGAACTTTAGCTTTAATGATGTTTTAAAATGGCTCTATGAACTCAATGATGAGGACTCATGATGTTGGTGTTAATATATCACCAAGATCATGAACTCTAGAGTTTTAAAATGTTCCTTTTTCTTCTTGAAGATTTCGGTCATTTCTTTAAATTTTTCTAAGCTTCATGGTTTGATCTCCTAAAAATATTATGTTAAGTTGTAAAGAACTCTAAGCTTGACTTTACCTTGTTTGGATGAGTTTGGGTTATGGTTTAAATTCCTTTAAAGTCTTGTTAAGAGCTCTAGAAAGATAAAATGAACTTGCATAATTTATTTTATGCTTACATCCATATTTACATTCTTGCTATGCATCTTTGCTTTCTAGCTATCACCTAAGAACATAAAGATTAAAATGGAACTTGTATCATCACTTAAATTAATTCTCAAAGCCTTTCTATTTCGGCCTTAAAGTCGATTGTTGTTGGGCCTAGAGCACTAAAATAAAGAATTGAACTTGCATTATCACCTAATTAATTTCTCGAATGCCTATCTATTTCGGCCTCAAAGTCGATTGTTGTTGGGCCAAGAGCACTAAAATAAGGAATTGAACCATGCATATTTACCTTCAAGCTTGCACGTTTAAGTTTATGCCTCGCATGTTTACTTTCAAGCTTGCACGTTTAAGTTTATGCCTTGCATATTTAAATTTAAGTCATCGCTTTACTTTGTAAGTAAGATTAAAAATGAAAAGCATGAGCATGTTTAGTTTATGTCGTAACTTAAGAACCTAGAGCTCAAAGACTTGCCCATTTCATTCCAAGATAAAGTTAAATGTGAATGTATTCCTTGAATGCATAATTTCGGCCAAGTAGTGATGATGGACTTGCAATAAGTTTTCATCTAGCTACTAAGACCAATAGTCTATGTTCTAAGTTTTCCCTAAAGCTTTACAAATCTTTATAAGGTTATGTCATCACAAGTTGTGATTTTATTATCTTCTTGGGGATGGAATATGTTTTGGTCAGTGACCTAAGGCTTCACTTAGCCTCTTGATGAATTAAAATGTTTTGCAAAGAGTTTTAGAAGTTCTAGAATGATTCCAAGAGAAACTAGTTAACTTATGTACCTAGAAATGTCAATTTAACTCTCTCATTTAAGTTAAATGTTTTCGGTTCTGATGTGATGAGTGTGATGCTGTATGATGATGTTTTGATGTGTTGGAATGTGTGAAAATATCATGTGATGATGTAGAAGCGAACTTATGCATGATAGGTAAGAAACTAGCTAACTAGAAATACCGTAAAGCTAGAATTTAACATAGTTTTGACCCATTTGTTTATGGAACTAATCCAAACTGTTTTAATGGGAACATAATCAGATTTAGATTGTTTAGACATGAAAAACTTGGTATCATTTGGATTAGAATCGAATTCTAGCACCTATGGGGAAGCTAGTAACTAGAAAACCGTAAAAATGCAAATGTAGAACTCTTAGAACATTTAATTTTCTGGATTCTGTCCAGCACCCTTACCACATGATAAACATGATTAATAATTAGTCCTTAAGCATAGGAATGTCTCATAATTGATTTAGATTTAATATATAGCCTTCATGAAGACGGAACCAAGAAAGGGTCTAAAACGTAAGTTCTAGAACCCCGTAAATACAAGTTAGAAATTCGGCCCTATGCTTTTCAGATTTAAGTATGAACATGAGGATTAGGAATGATGATTAAATATGAGCCCTTAGGTGCATAAAGATATGAGCGACGGATGTAGAGAACTATATCTCAAGATTAAGACCCGTAAGGGTCAAAGCATAAGCTACCGTAAGGGTAAGCGTTTGGATGTTTTATGATGATGCATGAAGTATGCTAATGATGATGATGTTATTCATATGAGGAATTTATGAGGTTATATGTTTATGTGGCATAAAGCAAATTTGGAAGGAAATTCGGTGTAATGACCGTTGGGCCGCCGAATTTCCGACAAATTTGGGGACTTAAAGAGATTTTGAAAATTAAGGTACTAAGATGGGTTCTAGGATGATACCGGTTCGGCCGAGCACCTCCATAGAACTCATGTGACATCGGTACCATTTTACACTCTTAGGTGACACCGGTTCGGCCGAGCACCCCTAAGAGTTTTGGGCCCTAACCCGTACTCAGATAGTCGGGATTTATGATTTATGATACGCTTATCGTTAAGTGGCAAGTAAGAACTAGTGACGACTGGTTAAGGTATGAGCTCATAACCTAGATGTATGACACGTTACGGTGACACCCGTTCGGCCGAGCACCCCAGTTCGATTGTCTTTTAGGGTGGCCCATGAGGAAGAGAAGTTTCATGATTATGATTATGTCACTAAGTTTTGTCCCATATGAATGTTACTATTGCCACTTTATGCCACCAAGAATGATGATGCTTGATGTTATGTTTTATGTATGTGCATTAGGTAGTGCCATGCATACATTTTCTATTATGTTGCATTCATGACATTAAGATCATCCTAAAATGAATGGACCTTGGCTAAAATATATTTTTAAGTTTAAAATGAACATAATAGATGCTCGATCGCTTTGTATAAATAAACCCAAGGTTCCCGAGGGCGTAGATGATGACACCTAGGTAGTAGGAGGCCCTACTGAGATTCTTTAGCAAGATTCTCACTCCCTCTATCTCTTTCTTTCCGTCACGTCTTCAGATGGCGACGTCATAGTGTTCGTGGACACCCCGACATGGGAGGTGCACTATGACCCGGCTCACGGGTCATACCATTTCGAAGCGTGCGGTGCGGGGGTTTTCATGTTCCAGGACGCCCCTTCGCTCATCCCGGTGCACACCCATCGCTTCTCCCGATCGCACCCTATGGCGACGACGGCGGGTTTTGAGCGTCGCGCGTCGCATGACGAGAGAGTGCTCGCATGCACACCGCCGCTTTAGCCATGCGAGACTATCCCGACACGCGTCTCCTGACCTACTTCTGAGACCGACCCGTCCGAGGACCCGCCTACTCATCCGTCTGGCGAGAGCTCTGCCTCTCCACCATTGATGAGGAGGGCGTTGAGGATACCGTGACTCGGCCCGACTTGCTCGACGGCCAGGAGATGCGGCCACACCGCGAGGTAACTCGATCCCCGTTCCGCCTTCTTTACGCCCGAGGAGCTCGCACGCTTTCCGGATACTTGCCTCGTTCACGAGACGGACGTCGATGGAGGTGACGATCGACCGATGGAGTACCGGTTAGAGCACACACCACTTAGATGGGGATAAACCTTCTTTTGTTTAGAGGTTATCCTATTAGGTGCACTCGGGTAGGGGAGTAGATTATGTTCATGTTTTATGTTGTATTTTCTTTTATGCATTTCCCCTGTACTAAACTAAGTCCCACACTTATAAGTGGGCAAATTATATATATATGAGATGATCTTCAGTGTTACTCATGGTGTGCCTTATGTTATGATGTTGTGAGACATTCGTTTACCATACATGGTTTACTGCTTATCGCATCACGCGGCTCTCACTTTGTTTTTCAAAAAAAAATTACCCGTATTTTCCACTAAGTAATTCAAAGATAAATGAGAACTATGAAGTAACAGACTAACGATTAACCTAAATATGTTCTAGAGTATTGGGTTAAAAATTAGGATGTTACACCAAGTGCGGCAAGACTCATGGGAGCATGCCATGTCGAGCCGGAACAAACGTGTGCTATCGGTGTGGAAAACCAGGTCATTACTCCCGAGAATGCACGGAAAGGAACCCGCCAACCCCCAATCCCAAGCCGCAATACCAGGGAAGGGTATTTACTGTTAATGCTGAAGAAACAACGAAGTCACGAAATCTCGTGGAAGGTAAGGGTAATATGCATGGTAAAGACTTAATTGTACTATATGATTCTAGCGCTTCTCATTCTTTTATCTCCCATTCATGTGTTAAAAGCCTTAATTTACCTATGACTGAGCTTCCTTTTGACCTTATTGTTTCTACCCCGACTGGAAAACCTGTTAGGACTTGTAAATGTTGTTTAGATTGTAGTTTTATTATAGATAATAGATCCTTTGTTTTAGATCTTATTTGCTTACCCATGCGAGGTTTAGATGTGATTCTTGGCATGGATTGGCTTGAGGCCAACCGTGTGCTGTTAAACTGTTATGAGAAAACCATCACTTTTCTTCCTGTTCCTATTGAACCTAAGAAACCCATAAGTCTTTACATAATCTTTGTGGAAATGGACTGTGGTAAGGGTGAGAGTAAAGGTTACATTTTCTTAGCCGCTAGTGATGTAGACTTTGAGCAAAGTATCGATGAGATACCAATAGTAAGAAATTATCCCCAGGTATTTCCAGATGAGATACCACAGTTTCCCCCCAAGAGAGAGATAGAGTTTTCCATAGAGTTGCTTCCGGGTGCGGGACCTATATCCATAGCCCCATACAGGATGTCCCCATTAGAATTGACAGAGTTAAAAACTCAATTGGAAGATTTATTGGAGAAAAAGTTTGTTAGGCCTAGTGCATCACCTTGGGGAGCCCCTGTGTTGTTTGTAAAGAAAAAGGATGGGAGTATGAGGATGTGTGTAGATTATAGGCAGTTGAATAAAGTAACGGTGAAAAACAAGTATCCTCTGCCTAGGATCGATGATTTGATGGACCAACTGAAAGGTGTGGTAGTGTTTTCTAAGATAGATTTGAGGTCAGGCTACCATCAAATTAGAGTGAGAGATGAAGACATACCTAAAACGGCCTTTTGCACTCGATACGGCCATTTTGAGTTTGCAGTAATGTCCTTTGGGTTAACCAATGCTCCAGCTGTTTTTATGGATTACATGAATAGGATCTTTTGACCCTATTTGGATCGGTTTGTGGTTGTCTTTATAGATGACATTCTCATATATTCTAAGACCCATGAGGAGCATGAATGCCACCTAACCATAGTACTGGAGATCTTAAAGGAAAAGAAACTATATGCCAAGTTTTCCAAGTGTGAGTTTTGGTTGGAGAAGGCGAAATTTTTAGGGCATGTAGTATCTAAGAAAGGAATTGCTGTAGATCCTAGTAAGGTAGAAGCAGTAGTAAACTGGGAAAGACCAACCACGGTAACTAAAGTAAGGAGCTTTTTGGGTTTAGTCGGTTATTACCGTCGATTTATCAAGGGATTTTCCCAGATTTCCCTACCTTTGACCAAGCTGACTAGGAAGAACACCCCTTTTTCATGGACCCCGGAGTGTGAAAAGAGCTTTCAAGAGTTAAAACACAAGCTAACCTCGACCCCTGTTTTAGTGTTACCCGACCCCAATGTGCCTTTTGAGGTGTATTGTGATGCTTTGAAAAAGGGTTTAGGTTGTGTATTGATGCAAGATAGGCAAGTGGTGGTCTATGCATCAAGACAACTCAAGCTACATAAGGCAAACTACCCTACCCATGACCTTGAGTTAGCTGCCATCGTGTTTGCTCTAAAGATTTGGAGACACCATTTATATGGAGTTAAGTTTGAGGCATTTTCCGATCACAAGAGTTTGAAATATCTCTTTGATCAAAAAGAGCTAAACATAAGGCAAAGGCGATGGATGGAGTTCTTGAAAGATTATGATTTTGGATTGAACTACCATCCTGGTAAAGCTAATGTTGTAGCTGATGCTTTGAGTAGAAAGTCCTTACAAGTGTCCCGTTTAATGGTGAAGGAGGTTGAATTGATTGAGCAATTTAGGGACTTAAACCTAGGAATGACTTTGACCACTAAGGGCATCAGAGCTTGTCATCTTAGAGTGACAAGTGAGTTCAAAGAAAGGATTGTTCAAGCTCAAAGGGACGATGCTGAGTTTCAAGAGACTTTAGGGGCAGTGAAGGCAGGAAAGTTGATAGGTTTTACCCAAGGAATGGATGATTTATGGAGGTTTAAAGGTCGAATATGTGTACCTGCTAGTGGTGACCTCCGAAAAGATATTTTGGAGGAAGCCCATAAGAGCCATTTTACCTCAGATCCTGGTGCCACCAAGATGTATCAAGATTTGAAGAAGATGTTCTGGTGGCCTGGAATGAAGAAAGATGTGTGCAAATGGGTGAGTAAGTGCTTGGTGTGTCAAAAGGTGAAGATTGAACACCAAAAACCCTCTGGAATGCTGCAACCTCTGTTGATCCCTAAGTGGAAGTGGGATAGTATCTCGATGGATTTTGTGACTGGATTACCGAGGACCCAAATGAATCATGATACCATATGGGTAATCGTGGATCGATTGACGAAGTCAGCCCACTTTTTACCTATTAAGGTGACTTATTCCTTGGATAGGTTAGCACAATTATATATTTAGGAGATAGTGAGGTTACATGGGGTGCCGTCGACGATAATCTCGGACTGGGATCCACGGTTTACATCACGATTTTGGGGAGCCTTTCAAAAGGCGTTTGGTTCAAAGCTGTGTCTAAGCACGACCTATCACCCCCAAACAGATGGTCAATCTGAAAGAACTATCCAAACCTTGGAGGATATGTTAAGGACATGTGTTTTAGATCAAAGGGGAAGTTGAGATAAGTACCTGCCACTGATTGAATTTGCATATAACAATAGTTATCATGCAAGTATCGATATGGCACCGTATGAGGCCCTCTATGGACGGAAATGTCAATCTCCCTTATGTTGGTATGAACCCGGAGAGCAAAGTTTACTCGGACCTGATATTGTGAGGGAAACAACGGAACAAATCAAGAAGATTAGGGATAAGATTCTTACTGCTCAAAGTCGATAGAAAAACTATGCGGACAAGCGGCAAAAACCGCTAGATTTTCAAGAAGGGGACCACGTGTTCCTAAGGATCACCCCCACCACAGGCATAGGCTGAGCAATAAAAGTAAAGAAATTGAGCCCAGATTTTTTGGTCCGTTTGAAATCCTTACCAAAGTAGGACTGCGCAGCCTCACCAGATAGCCCTACCCCCGAGTCTATCCAACCTTCATGATGTTTTCCATGTCTCTCAGTTAAGAAAGTATCAATCGGACCCGAGTCATGTACTAGAGCCAGAACATGTACAATTAAGAGATAACCTGACATTTAACTTACTACCCACGAGAATCGTCGACCGAGGAGTTAAGCAGTTAAGGAACAAGGTTTGCACTGGTCAAAGTAGCATGGGGACAGGGTGAAACCGAAGAACTTACATGGGAGCTGGAATCAAACATGAAAGCACAATACCCCGAGTTGTTCTCAGGTAACGAATTTCCGGGACGAAATTCTTTTTAAGAAGGGGAGTAATGTAACGCCCCAATTTTTACTGTAATTTTTACTGTCATTAGAAATTACCGAATTAGTCTAGGTAATTATTACATAAGATTTGAGGCCGAACAATCCTTAATAAAGGAATATAACATTAGAAGAGAGGTTAGGAGCGATTCATGCGAGAGTCGCAAATCCCGAATTTCTGTACGTATAAAATGACCAAAATGCCCCTGAAGTTATTTTACTCAGAAAATGAGGATCGTGGGCCCCACCTATTCTCAAGGGGATGTTTTGATGATAATAAGGAATTGTTTGTGTTATGTGTGTTAATAGAGCAGAAGGATCTCAATTTTGAGTTTCGACGCGTGAAATGACCAAAATGCCCTCCATTGCTTTTAACTCCGATGCGTCTTGACCGAGCCGAACCTCACTAAAATGTTTTAAAAATTTGTTTTTAAGCCATGATTAACCATTGGTTAAGCTCGGGTGGCCTCAGGCAGTTTTTAAGTGAAAGTACGATTTTGCCCCTGTTTTTGGGCAGTTTTGTGAATTTCGGGATTTTTGATTCGTATACCGAAACTTAAGCAATATTAGGCTCAAATTAAAGCTTATTAAATTCTAAATATTAATCTAGAGTCAAAATTATGTATTTAGATTGATTAGAACCCAAAATTGCTCAAAAACACCCAAATTGCTTACTAATTCACTTAAGCCCTTAACCGTAAATTCTCTAAATTACATAAATACCTTGCCTACACCTAAATAATGTATGGAACACACAAATTTCACTTCTTTGGGCTGTAATGGATGAAATTATTGATGCCATTATGCAGCTGAATTATTGCCAAAAGTTGCACTAAAACAAAATGCCAAAATGTCACCATAAGAGACATAATTCCTTAATTTCATACAACTTTGTCTAAAATGATTTTTCCTCCCTTATTTCTCCTGCAAAATTTTGCCAACTACCTCCTCATTTTGGCCAATTAGAAGCCTCAAAATCTTCTATAAATAGGCTTGCTTGAGTGGTCTTGGAATGCTTTGTTCATAACTAGTTTTTAGGAGCACCAAAAACATTCTTTCTTCCTCCTCTTAGGCTGAATTCTTTCTTCAATTTTTCAAAGAGATTTTGTTTCATTTCACTTCAAGAAATCAAGTTCTCTTCCTCTTCTTCAACTCAGATTAGGTAGGGAGTAGTTTCTAAATTTATTTCTATGCTTTGAGGAGTTGTGTTTTTAGCTCAAAATGATGAAATTATGAACTTACCTTAGCTTTTCATTTCGGCCATATGGCCTAGGTGGAACTAAGATGATGGCTTGATGATGAGGACCTTGAGGGTGGGTTGTAAATCCATCACAAGTTAGGCCTCTAAAGCTTGAAAATTCCACTTGATGCAAAACTTTAAAGAATAATGCTTTATGATGCTAAAACAAAGATTTTTAGTTTAGAACTTGAAAGATGTATTTTCCAAGCTTGTATTTCATGTTTATGTTTCAAGTCATCACTTAATCTTTCAAGATAATAAAGAGGTTGCATCTCATATTTAATTTATGCTCTCACTTTATTTTATAATGGCTAAAAGAATCAATGCATGGCATGTTTATTTTATGCCATCACCTAAAGATCCTAGAGGTCAAAGACTTGGCCATGTATCACAAGCAAAGAAATATGATTATTGGAGTTAAAGAATTTATTTTTTAAAAGTCTTGAGATTGGAGCTTAAAAAGATGTAATAATAATTCTCTTCTCCCTTCACCGGTCCTGTGCGGACTACCGCCGCTCCGGTTTCTTAATATTCTCTTCTCCCCTCTCTTTGGTCTGTGCGGATTATCGCGCTCCAGCTTTCTTGCATCATGTTTATATTTCAAGTTCTTGCATCATGTTTAATTTTCAAGTCATCACCTTAAATCTTAAAGATAAAGAAATGGAATTGCATATCATGTTTATAATTCCAAGCTATCACCTTATAAAGATAAGATTAAAATAAGGTTGCATAGCATGTTTATAATTCTAAGATGTCACCTAAATCTCTAAAGCTCAAGACTTACTCCTTTTATCTTAAGTGAGAATTTTAATTGTGAAGATCCCCCAAGTTTGACAAAAGAACTAGTTTCTAAATGAGTTTTATGACTTTGCAAGGATTTTACGGGGAACTAGTATTTTATATGCACTTAAAATATGATTCTATGCAATTGCATGAGGTTCATGATTCGGCCACTGATCTGAGTTTAGTATCAATGTATGATAATGATTTGATGTGTTTGAAGTTGTGATAATTATGGTTTATTGTTAAGAGAATGATTCACTGCATGTTAGAGATAAAACTAGCTCCCAAGAACAACCGAAGAGCTAGAATTTACCTAGTTTTTGACCCCTTTAAGTTTAGCCAATGCCAAATCTGTTTTAGTATGTTATAATTCTGTCTAGGATTAGTTAGCCATGAAAAATTTGGTATCAATTAGACTAGGATTGATCCCGGACACTAAAAATGAACTTAGCAACTAGAAAACCGTAAAAACAAGATTTCTAGAACTCTAGGGAATGAAATTTATGCATTCTATCCAGAATCTTTAGCAACGATAAGAACCGGGTTTTATTATGTTTAAATAAGGGAGAATGATTCATAATTGGTTTAGTAACTAATTTCAGCATCATAGGGAAAGCTGGTAACAAGAAAGGATTTAAAACATAACTTCTAGCATACTGTAAAACCTCAGGAACAACTTACTACCTATGCTACCCCATTTGATTTAATAGTGTTCTTTAGGCCTATAAATAATCATAAGGATGGTAATAAATCCCTTAGGTGCATAACTAATTAGTTCTATAATTGATAATTCTATGTAAGTATTGGATGCTTATTAAGTACTTGATATCATTGAATGATTTCTGGCTTGCATGTTATAGTTCTTTGTTGCAAATAATGAGAATGCTTATGCATGAAATATTCTTTATTATGTAAAATTTACCTTTGTTGCTAGAAGAAAGTGTATCATTGTAAAAGTGTAATTTGGAAAAGTTCTGGCTAAGGAAAGACTTGGTATTTAAGCATGTCCATTGTGACCCACCTCTCTTTCCTGGGAATCTCCCAGATGCATGATTATAGTTGATATATATTATTCTAGCTTAAGACTATAAATGAGAAAATGCTTCGATGTTTATGAATTGTATTGTGATATAACATGCAAAGATTTAATGGTGACTTAAACTTATAAGAAAATGATCCTTTGGAACTATCAGACTATAGGTGGTGAAAAGGTGATTTTAGCCCCCTAACCCGTTCTCTCAAAAGGGTAGAGTCGAGACTTTAGCTTATCAAAAGGGATAAGTATATGCTAGTGACGACTAGTAAAGTATGAGCTCATAACTTAAATTACTCCCAAAAGGGTGGAGTATAGGGTGGCCCAAGGAAAATAATGATGATGATAAGATTTTAAGTCACCTAAGGCACTAAAGAAATGAAATATGTGCACTGTGTCCATGTGTAGCTAATATTATATGACGTTCTTTTATGCATGTTATTTTGATAATGATGATGAGAAATATGATGTAATGATAAAGGAAAAGTTCATTGTAAATATGACATGTTAAGATTATGATGCATTATAAGACGCATGATTAAAAATTGAAGAACCTCGGTTAAGCATTTGTCCGAACTTAAAATGAATCTTTGCATGCTCACTATTTTAGAATAATCCCGAGGTTCCTGGGGACTTTGATGATGACACTGTAGAAGGAAGTACCCTACTGAGAATTCCTTAGCAAGATTCTCACTCCTTTTTCTTTATTTCCGTCATTGTCTCCAGATTCAAATGGCGACATTCGTCCTGTTCGTTGATACCCCTACTTGGGAATTCCACTATGATCCGGTGCATCGCTCGTATCATTTTGGAGGGAGGTGCTTGTGATTCGTGTTTTTATTTACATAGGTCGTCCATTTGCACATCCTGTCCCTAGTTATCGATTTTCTCCTACTTCTCCCTATGGCGATGAAATGGTTTTCGAACATGCACGTCCACTTGATGAAAGGATGTTACGTTCTTATCCCGCTTCATCTGCTGTCCATGGATTTCTAGAGTATGTTCCCGAGACGAGATATCCTGAAACTGATCCTTCACAGGACACTCCTACTCATGTATATTCCGAGAGCTCTGCTCCTACTCCCACACGTGTAAGAGAGGGTAGTGAGGAAACAGTTGTTCAGCCGAGGTTAGCAAGAAGGCCGTCCATGCGACCCCAGCCTGGTGCATCTCGTGTGTCCCCTCCCGAGGGAGCTCATCAGTGGATCGGATTTATTCCCCCATTTCCAGGACAGTGGCCATAGAAGGTTCTTAGTAGATTTATGTGTGTTCATGCACCCTAGTTTTAGGATAACCTTCCCGGCTTATGGAGTTATCTAGTTTAGGGGCATGTATTTCCTTATGTATATTTTCTTTTATGGGTTTGTATAAGACAATGATGTATGATCATAACCCACCCTTTGAGTGAGGTTATTGTATGTAAATATATGTTATAATGTGCTTATGGATGTTATATGATGGAGCCAAAGTGATATGATGTGATATATTCTTAAACGTCTTATTATACTCCGCTTACTCGTTCATGTTGTACTCGGCTCACGTTTTCAATTATGTTTTTTTTTTAAAAAAATGGCTCGTAATTTCACTAAGTATTTTCAAATTATGAAGAAAAAACCAAAGTGTAACACCCTAATATTTAACTCAACACGCCTAGGACGCATTTAAGTTAATTATTAGTTGATACTCTTTTGTTCCAGATCTTAATTCAAACTTCTTGAAAATACTTTAGTGAGAATATGGGTAAATTTTTTTTTGAACTTAAATACCAAAACATGAGCCGCGCTTTCTAAGTATCTAGCGTCATTCATCTTACCTGTGTAAGAGATGTTAGAGACAAATAACAGTTAAATACATAATACAATCATAACATAAACTCGAATAACACATTAATAACAATATCATAATAGTGATGTCCTCTAAACGTAAGGACATTAATGTATATCCATTAATAGAATACAAACTGATAAATAAGATACGATCACTTTAAATATCCAAAGGAAACTATCTTCGTAGCTCCTCGTCCAGTCTTAGGGTAAATCACGAACTACCCTATCATTCCTGTCTGGAGACGACACGGAAAAAGAAAAGGGATGAGAAACTTATACAAGAATCTCAGTAGGGCTTCCCGACTCTAACACAAGTGTCATCATCATCGTCCCCAGGAACCTCGGGTTTAATTATGAAAATGGTGAACATATATATAAGGTTCATTTATTAAGTTCTAAATATCATTAGCCGAGACCCGTATCTTTTAGCATGAATCTTAATGTCATGAATGCAACATATTAATCATGGATGCATGTCAATATCATGCACATAATATCATAAAATTCATAAAACAATGCATATGATATAAAGAACATCATGATCATCATTCTTACAGGTGACTTAAAATTCTCTTTTCCTTGGGGGCCGCCCTATAATTCTCTCTTTTCTCGAAAGTTCTAGGTTATGAGCTCATACCTCACTAGTCGTCAATAGCACAATCTTATCCTTTTTGATAAGTTAAATTCCCGACTCTTAAGGTACAGGATAGGGGGTATTAGGATCACCTTTCATAACCTTTAATTTGGGGAGTCTAGAGGATCCTTTCCATGTGTCTTATGTCACCTTTAACCTTGGCATGTTATATAGAGATGCAAATATGAATAACTCA
This sequence comes from Dalbergia cochinchinensis, assembly GCA_031216125.1. NCBI lineage: Eukaryota > Viridiplantae > Streptophyta > Magnoliopsida > Fabales > Fabaceae > Dalbergia > Dalbergia cochinchinensis. Next base: position 31,412,783 of record CM062375.1, on the reverse strand, counting down.
TCATTTCAACATTTCATGCTCATAAACTTCATGGAATCATGCATCTCAATTTATCAAGCATAATTATAACATACCATAACTTAAACTACATAAACATGCATCATACTTCATTGCATATATCCATAAGCCATATAAGTTTCAACACATGAATATAGCCTTCACAAGATATCAACCGCATTCATGCCATCAAATTTATCAACATTTACGCTTCAGCCCCAAAGGGTCAAATCACAATTTCTCAAAGGTTACGGGTCAAAATACAAATACCCCTTTGTAACACCTTCTCACAAACTAGAGATCTTTAACATTAACCAATACTTTTAATAGACATATAACTATTAGAAACCGTTATAAACTCATCGTAAAATCCTTTTAAGGCCATAAACCAAATTTCAATACATTTTAGGGGTCAAAGTGCAAAATCGCTTGTTTTTAATATTTAACGACGACCGAAATTTCTAAAACTTTATATAAACTTCATAAATGGTATTTTGGACTCATGGACACATTCGACATCATTAGTAGCTTTAAATAAAATCATTTGGCTGAAATAACATAGTTGATAGTTCAAAACACAACTTTCTGCATTTTGCAAAACGGCCCAAACTAACACTTGTAACTACCCTTTTATGCATCTATGGTACCAAAAATAATTTTTACAATAACTATTAGCGATTTAAACTCATCTAAACATCCTAAATCAGTAACCTTTCCAGTTCTAAAGGATTAGATCAGAATACTACAATTTTAGCATTTAAAATCATGAGAAAAACCGTATTCTTAATCCTTTATAATTTCTAGGTCTTTCAAAATTTCTTTGTACAAATTTAAAGACAAGATCATACCTAAAAATAAAGTATATCAAGCTTTAAATCAGAATTATATAAGTGCCAAAAATAAATAGATGAGAAGTGTCCATGATCAAAGTTGTCATTTAAAATAAAACAAGTAAATCTTGAACTTTAGGATTTAAATGATAACTAGAATCATAAACTTGTCTTGTAACCTTATTATTATCATTATAAGGTGATAACTTGGAAATATAAATATGAAATGCAAGGCTTGAAATATAAATATAAAGATGCAAATTCATTCTTAGGTATTTATGATTTAGGTGACAACTTGAAAGTAAATATGAATATGCAAGTTCATATTATTATCTTCAAGAATTAAAGTGATAACTTGGAATATAAATATGATTATGAAAAGTTTGAAATATAAATATGATATGCAAGAACTTATAACATAAATATGGATGCAAGTTCATTGTTATGTCTTATTAAGCTTAAAACTCAAGACTTAGTAACTCCTTCAGAAATCTTTTGTCATCAAGAATTAAATCTTGGGCTTTAGAGGACATTTAAATGATGGATTCACAACCACCACCATGATTCCTCATCATCAAGCCATGGTCATTATCAAATCATAAAAATTGAAAATATAAAGGAAGAACAAAAGAAAGAACATGAAATAAAATCCCTACCAAGTTGTTTCTTTGTTAATTAAAGCAAGAGCTTGATCTTGTATGAGATATCAACGACAAAAATCTTGATCTTAGTGATGGTATATATTTGGCCAAGTGAAGATGAAATGGTGGGAGGATTTTTGTTGTGTTCTTGTGTTTGGATATGGAAAGTTTAGGTGCTTAGGGGTTGGTTTATGGTATGTATGTGTTTGTTTGAGCTTGGGAACTTGGATGGATATCAAGAATGGAGTCTCTTGGAGGTGGAGAAGGAAGAAGAAGAGAGCTTTGTATTTAGAGAGAGAAGAGAGGATTTTTGGCTAATTTTTGTGAGCAAGACTACAACAAAAAATGCAAATGGTAAGAATGAATGTTTGTGTGTGAATTAGGCTTGGAAAAACACATATTTATAGGGATTTTGGGGGGTGAGGCAGCTGCATTAATGGATATAATGGGGAGTATTTTTTTCAATTTTTGTGAGTGGTAGGACATATATTTGATGGGTATTTAATTTGTAATGGTTTAGAAATGATAAATTAGTGTAAGTGGCTTAACCATCAAGAGTTTAAAATTCCTCAAGACAAGATTAAATGGCCAACACTTATAGTGGAAATTTTAGTGCTAATAATCTGAAGTAATAAAACAAAAATAAATCTAAAATATATTTTATTTTTGAGAAAAAGAAATTGTTAGTGGAAAAGAAATTGATAAACTAAAGTAAGTGCTTAATAATCAAATATTTAAGGTGCTCCATTACAAAATTAAATGGCCAACATATGTAGTGGAATTTTTAGTGCAAATAATCTGAAGTAATAAATAAATAAAAAAATAAATCTAAAAAATATTTTATTTTTAAGAAAAAGAAATTTAATACACTAATTTCCTATTATGTGTCTTAAGAACCCCTTTTTAATTAAGAAAGAAAAACAATCTTTTCTAAAATAATCTTATACTTTAAAATTACCTCAAATAATTATTTTGACTCAAGATAAATAAATAAAATTAATTTATCTTTAATTAGAGCCTAATATTGCCTATATTTATTTAATTACGTAAATAAGCTCATTTATTGTTAATTAGGGGCAAAATGGTAATTTCACACAAAACTCCCCGAAACCACCCGAACATTTTCAAATATCAAATTACACATGTAATAAAAATTTTGAACTCCCGGGCGATGACTAGGTTCAGAAATTACTTAATCTCGTGTTAAATTACCACATGGGTATTTTGCTAATTTCACTTGCGGTAAAAAAATTGAAGTCGATATTTTCACATCTACAACACACATAATCCCCTTCAAGCATAAAACTAACCCCTTGAGGATAGCACAGGTGGCCAGTCCTTGATTTCGGGGCAAAAATGACCTTAGGGGCATTTTGGTCATTTGTACATTGAAAAATTGAAAATCGCGATTTTTGCACATATTGCTATTTAATCACCATATAATGTTATTCTAATATCAAAATATCCTATTGAAGATGGCCTGGACTATTTTGGCCTCAAATCTTGTGTAGAAATGACCTAGGGGTATTTTGGTCATTTTGCATAGCAGTAAAAATCGAGGCGTTACACAAAGCAAGGAGTAAAGTCTAGTCATTAATCAGATTCAACCTAGGTGTATTTGGTTAATTACTAGGGTGTTACACATCAAACATAATTGTAATGGTGAAACTAAGGCAATGAGGTCAAACCTGTAACATCCTAATTTTTAACCCAATACTCTAGAACATATTTAGATTAATCATTAGTCTATTACTCTTTTGGTCTTATTCTTCAAAACCTTTCATTAAAACACTTAGCGGAAGATACGAATAAATTTTTCTTTTTCGAAACTTGAAAAACAAAACGCGAGCCGCGTGCTAACCTAACGTTCGTCATAACCACATCGTGCAAGAAAAGTAATCACACCATTCATAATCATGAAACATAGCATTATACATAACAATCATAATATCATTACTCCTTCATAAATACATAAATTACTAGCATCATTGTACCATTATTTACATCAAAACGTGCCTATTTATATGAAGTGATCCTTATCCACCTATGAGGTTGGATGAGTATCAATCCAAAAGCTAAACTATCTATGCGTCCACGGCGATCCTCTACTCCATTTGCTAGTGTGACCCTTAAGCACGAGCCTTAGAAGAAGTCACGAACCTCGTTGTAATCCTCGTCTAGAGACGACACAGAAGAAAAGGAAGGGATGAGAAGCTTATCCAAGATTCTCAATAGGGATTCCCGACTCTAACACGAGTGTCATCGTCGTCATCCCCAGCCACCTTGGTTTTAATTATGAAAAAGGTGTACATGCATAAGGTTCGGTTTTAAGCTTTCCAAATCTATTTATCCGAAGTGGGTGTCTTTTAGTATGAGTCTTAATGGCATGGATGCAACAGATATTTAATGAATGCATGACAATACCATATACACATTAACATAAACATCATTGCTCTTGGGCTCCACATAAAGGAACATAAATCATATGCGTGACATAAAAGGTACAGTATTTTTCACGTGACATCTTTCTCATAAGTTGAACTCTTAAGTTCTTTTTCTTTAAGACCACCCTCTTAACATATCCACCAAAAATCCAACCGACTCACCGGCCCGGCAATAATCTGGTTGCCAAACTACATCTCACCTATCGCCTAGGAATGAGCTCAGTCCTAACTAGTCATCACTAGATTTAATATGGGCTAATAGAGGGGGTATACATAACTTTCTTAGATCACCTATCTTAGGATCATTTCCTTCTTTGAAACGCTCTACTGGTATCTAGTACACAGTGAATTGTCCGTTTTGGCAAGCTCATTGTCAATACCCTCATGGATTTGTTTCCTTCCCACCGTAGCGGGAGGAATGCGTCTCAGTGTTACGTCACATCTGTTCTGGGGTGCTTGGCCGAACCGGTGTCACCCAGAACCTTTCCTGGAGGTGCTCGGCCGAACCGGTGTCACCCAGGAGTTTTCATAAACTTTTCTCAAATTCTCAAGTTTGATGGGAAATTCGGCAGCATAACGGCGTTCACCGAATTTCCTTCAAACTTGCTTTATGCCACGAAACTTGTAGGACATGCATAACCATTCAACATCATCATAAGACATCAAATCATTCTCATAATCAATCATACATCTACTGGAAGTCACAAGGTTCATTATGTCTTGGGACCTATGGTGTCTTATGCTTTGACCCTTACAAGTCTTTGACTTGCAGTATAATTATTCTAACATTCTCTATCAACCTCTCATGCACATGAAGATTCTCTTCTAACAAATCTTACTATCATTTATACTCTTTAATAAATCTGGGCAACACCACTCTTTAAGGGCAGAGTTATAAACTTACAATTATGGGGTTCTAGAATTTACGTTTTAGACCCTTTCTTGGTTCCGTCTTTGCCTAAGGCGCTATAAATTAAATCTAAACCAATTATGAGGCATTCCTATGTCTAAGAACTAATTATAAGCCATGTTTACTATATTATAAGGTTGCTGGACAGATTCTAAAAATTAAATGTTCTAAGAGTTCTAGAATTGCAGTTTTACGATTTTCTAGTTACTAGTTTCTCTATAGGTGCTAAAATTCAATCCTACTTCAAATGTAACCAAATTTTTCATGATTAAACAATCCTAATCTGATTATATTCACATTGAAACAGTTTGGGCAGTATCCAAAAATAAATGGGTTAAAACTATGCTAAATCTTGACTTTACGATTTTTTCTAGAAAGCTAGTTTCTCTCCTATCATGCCTAGAAATGTTCCTACCTCATCATACATAATTTTCACACATTCTAACACATCGAAACATCATCATACAGAAGCAAACTCATCATGGAAGAACCAAAACATTAAGTCCCAAAAAGATGCATAACTTGATATTTCTAAAGCATATAAGTTGTTAGTTTCTCTTGGAACCATTCTTAGGGCTTCTAAAATTTTTTTACAAACCATTTTATTTTGTCAAGAGGCTAAAAATACCCTTAGGTCAGTAACCAACTTGATCCCTCCTTACAAGAGGATTAAATTCATAAATCTTGTTGGTCTTAACTTCATAAAATTCATGAGGCATAAAGAGAAATCCTAAAACTTAGATTGTTGGCCCTTGTAGCTAGATGGATCTCTTTCCAAGTTCATCATCGCTACATGGCCGAAATTATGCATCCAAAGAATGCTCCCACATTAAACTTTAACTTGAGATAAAATGGGTAAGTCTTTGAGCTCTAAGGTCTTTAAGTGATGACATAATTTAAACATGCTATGCACTTCATTTTTATTCTTCATTACAAAGTAAAGTGAGAGCTTAAAGTAAATATGCAAGACTTGAAATATAAATATGCAAGGCTTGAAATAAATATGCAAGACTTGAAATATAAATATGCAAGTTCATTTCTTTATTTTAGTGCTCTAGGCCTAGCAACAATCGACTTTAAGGCCGAAACAGAAAGGCTTTGAGATTTAGTTAGGTAATAGTGCAAGCTCTCATTTTAAATCTTTATGTTCTTTAGTGATGAAAAGTAAATATGCTAGACAAGAATGTAAATATGAGGTGCAATCCATTCTTTATCCTTTAACTTTAAGTGATGGCTTGGAAAATAAATATGAATACAAAGCTCAAAGTAAATATGTAATGCATAAGCTTGAATTTAAATATGAATGCTAGTCCATTTTATTTCTTATTAGAGCTCATACAAGACTTTAAAGGAACTTAAACCTCGACCCAAACTTATCATGACAAGATAAAGTAAAGACAAGAATGAACCTCAAAGTTCTTTAAAATACAAAGTTTCTTTTCTTGAAATGTGGTCATAATAACATTTTTATTAAAACTCAAGCTCTAGAGGCCTCATTGTGATGAACACATAGTCATCATCTATTAGCTCTCATCATCAAGCCATTGAGAACCTCATTGGCCAACATGGCCGAAAATGTGGAGAAAGTAAAGGAAAGGAACCGAAACTTTTAAGAAGGAAAGGAAACATTTAAAACTCTAGAGACCATGATCTTGATGATGCATTAACACCAATATCATGAGTCCTCATCATTGAGTTCATGTAACCATTTTAAAACATCACCCAAGTTAAAGATTCAAGGTTCAAGAAGAAAGAACAAAAGAAAACATCTTTAACTTGAGAACAAAGATCAAGCTTTAGAGATTGTTCATGTAACGCCCCGATTTTCTGTCTGAGTGGAAAATGACCAAAATGGCCGACCCGGAAGTCCTCGAAGGGCCAACTCAATGTTTGAAGGGGATTGAATGACCCTTGAGTGGTTCCGGAGGCGAAAGTCTCATTTTCCACAGTTTCGGGTCAAAATGACCAAAATACCCCTATAGCGTTTTACGCGGGTAAAGGTGCCGTTTGAGCCCGAAACTTTCCCCAGAGGTTTAAAACCATGTTTTTACATGTTTCAAAACATCTGTTTGAGTCCCGGTGGTCCCGGGCAGTTTTAGTGTAAAATTACGATTTTGCCCCTAGAATAGTGTTTTTGAGCTTAATGATGTAATTAAGCGAACCTAAGCAATATTAGGCTCTAATCAAAGATTAATTAATTTCCATAATTAATCTAGAGTCAAAATAAATTATTAAAATTAATTAGAACCTAAGATTGCTTAGATTAGATTTAAATCTCTTTTCTAAAACTCAAGATTTCACTCTTGAAATCTTGAATAGTGTTTTCTCTCTCCAATTCCTTAAATCAAGGAATTGTGTCTAGAATTGTTTATACATTAAAATGAATTTATAACTCACTAATGATGCAAGAACACTCTTTAATTATGTCTTGACAACCTTAATTACCCATTTTCTCACCTAAACACTTTCTTACAAATTTCTAACCTTAATCCTAATCAAAGATACACCCAAACACAACTCTAAACCACAATTAAAATGCAAAGAGAACCCCCCCCATGGCTGATGCACATTCGGCCATCTCTCCCTCAATTACCACACATGTTGAATTGTTTCTCACTCAAAGAACCATGCTTGAGGCCATACCTTGAACCATACCTCACCATACTTTGAACCATACCTCACCATGCCTCAAGACCACATTATCTCACCTCATGGAACTCATGGGCTCCCTCCATTCTGCATGGCCAAAGCCTCCCCCTCCATTTGCACCCTTCATTGCTTCATTTCTCTATAAATAGCTTGCTTAGGTGAACTTGTATCATTTTGGATTCATTTGCAAAGAGTACGTTCTCAAAGAAACACTTCAAACCTTCCTTTTTCTCTCAAGTTCAAGTCTTCAAAGTTCTTCAAGTTCTTCATCCTCTTCTCTCATTCCAACCTCCTAATCTCTAGGTAGGGATTTTCTTTCAAGAGTTCGTTCATTTAAAGTTCTTACTTTCCTTATGTGTTCTTAGTTTCTCTTGAATCCTTTCTAGAACTTCTTTTCTTTTCTTCTCCTCTTTGTTTTTTTTTCGGCCATGAGCCCTTGAGAATCAAAGGGATGAAAGCTTGATGATGAGGTTCCATGATGATAATGTTCATCACTTGGATAATCTCTAAAGCTTGATCTTTGTTCTTAAGTTAAAGATGTTTTCCTTGAACTTTGAAACCTCTCACCTTGATGATATTTTAAAATGGTCACATGAACTCCATGATGAGGACTCGTGATGTTGGTGTTAATGCATCATCAAGATCATGGTCTCTAGAGTTTCAAATGTTTCTTTTTCTTCTAAAAAGTTTTCGGTTCCTTTTCCTTTTCTTCCTTCATGTTTTCGGCCATATTGGCCATGGGAGTTCACAATGGCTTGATGATGAGAGCTTCTAGATGATGACTATGTGTTCATCACAATGAGGCCTCTAGAGCTTGAGTTTTAATAAAAATGTTATTTAAGTTTACATTTCAAGAAAAGAAACTTGTGTTTGAAGAACCCTTGAGGTTCACTCTTGTTTTTCTTTATCTTGTCATGATGAGTTTAGGTTGAGGTTTAAGTTCCTTTAAAGTCTTGTATGAGCTCTAATAAGAAATAAAATGGACTAGCATTCATATTTAAATTTGAGCTTATGCATTACATATTTATTTTGAGCTTTGCATTCATATTTAGTTTTCAAGCCATCACCTAAAGTTAAAGGCTAAAGAATGGAGTGCATCTCATATTTATATTCTTGTCTAGCATATTTACCTTTCATCACTAAAGAACGTAAAGATTTAAAATGAGGTTTGCACTATCACCTAACTAAATCTCAAAACCTTTCTATTTTGGCCTTAAAGTCGATTGTTGCTGGGCCTAGAGCACTAAAATAAAGAAATGAACTTGCATATTTATATTTCAAGCTTGGCATATTTATATTTCAAGCCTTGCATATTTATATTCCAAGTCTTGTATATTTATTTTAAGCCTTGCATTTTTATATTCAAGTCTTGCATGTTTGCTTTAAGTTCTCACTTTAATTTGTAATGAAGAATAAAAATGGAGTGCATAGCATGTTTAAATTATGTCATCACCTAAAAGATCGTAGAGCTCAAAGACTTGCCCATTTTGTCTCAAGTTAAAGTTTAATGAGGGAGCATTCTTTGAATGCATGATTTCAGCCATGAAGTGATGATGAACTTGGAATGGGTTTCATCTAGCTTCAAGGACCAATAAGTCAAGTCTTAAGAAATCTTTTCAAAGCTCATGAATTTGTTTAAGTTTAAGACCAACAAGGTTCTATGAATTTAACTCTCTTTAAGGAGGGATTAAGTGGTCATTGACCTAAGAATGTGTTTAGTCTCTTTGACAAGATAAAATGGTTTGCAAAAGAGTTTTAGAAGTCTTGAAAACGATTCCAAGAGAAACTAGCAACTTATGTGTTTTAAAAATATCAAGTTATGTATCTTTTGGAAATTTAATGTTTTGATTCTTCCATGATGTGTTTGCTGCCATGTGATGATGTTATGATGTGTTATGATGTGTGGAAATCATGTATGATGAGGTAGGAACACTTCTATGCATGTTAAAAGAGAAACTAGCTTTCTAGAAAAACCGTAAAGTCAAAATTTAGCATAGTTTTATCCCATTTAGTTATGGACACTTCCCAAACTGTTTTAATGGGAGTATAATCAGATTAGGATTGATTAGTCATGAAAAATTTGGTTTCATTTGAAGTAGGAATGAATTTTAGCACCTATAGAGAAACTAGTAACTAGAAAATCGTAAAACCGCAATTCTAGAACTCTTAGAACATTTAACTTTTAGAATCTGTCCAGAAACCTTATAATGTAGATAACATGGTTTAAAATTAGTTCTTTGATATAGGAATGACTCATAATTGGTTTAGGTTTAACTTATAGCGCCTTAGGCGAAGACAGAATCAAGAAAGGGTCTAAAACGCAAGTTTTAGAACCCCGTAATCATAAGTTATAACGCTGCCCCTAAGGAATGGTGATTTAATTGAGAGCATAAATAAATGATAAGGTTTGATGAGAGAGAACCCTTAGGTGCATAAAAGTTCGATAGGAAATGATAGGTTAACTACATCACGAGTTTAAGGCCCGTAAGGGTCAGAGCATAAAATACCATAGGACCAAGTGTATACAAACTTCTAATGTTGCTTGTGAGAATATGAGGATGATTATTGTAACATCCTAATTTTTAACCCAATACTCTAGAACATAATTAGGTTAATCATTAGTTTGTTACGTCATAGCTTTCTCATTGCTTTAAAATACTTAGCGGAAATACTGGTAAATTTTTTTTAAAATATAAAAGCAAAGTGAGAGCTGCGCGACACGTTAACTAGTAATGCGCAAAAGGTAATACAGCAAGCGTCGCATAGCAAGATGACATAAGCACATAAAAGCACATCATAATAACATGGAACTACATATTTATATAATATGCCCACTTAGATAGAGTGGGACTTAGTTTAGTACAACATGAGCAATACAACTAAAAAGGAAATACAAGAGAAAGTGCAACGAAAACTATAAAAGCAACTCCTTTACCCAAGTGCAACTAACGGGATGACCTCTAGAACAAAAGAAGGTTCATCTCCATCTAAGTGGTGTGTGCTCTACCCGGGTACTCCATCGGTCGATCGTCACCTCCTACTGACGTCCATCTCACGAGCGAGGCACATATCCGGGAAACTGGGCGAGCTCCTCGGGCGCAAAGAGGTGGAACGGGGATCGAGAGTGACCCCCGCGGTGTGGCCACATCTCCGGTCGTCGTGCAAGCCGTGGCTGAGTCACGGTATCCTCACTGCCCTCCCTCATCAATGGTGGAGAGGGGGCAGAGCTCTCACTATACAGATGGGTAGGCGGGTCCTCGGACAGGTCGGTCTCTGAGAAGTAGGTCCGGGGAACATAATCGGGATAGTCTCACATGGCTGAGGCGGCGGTGTGCATTCGGAGCACTTTCTCATTATGCGTACGCGCGCGCTCAAACACCCGCTCGTCGTCGCCGTTGGGTGCAGTCGGGGAGAAGCAATAGGTGTGCACGGGATGAGCGAAGGGACGTCCTACGAACATGAAGACTTGCACCGTGCACTGTCCCTCAAAATGGTATGACCCGTGAGCCAGGTCATAATGCACCTCCCATGTCAGGGTGTCCACGAATACCACGAATGTCGCCATCTGAAGACGTGACGGAAAGAAAGAGATAGAGGGAGTGAGAATCTTGCTAAAGAATCTCAGTAGGGCCTCTTACTACCTAGGTGTCATCATCTACGTCCTCAGGAACCTTGGGTTTAGTTATACAAAATGAGTGAGCATGCATTAAGTCCATTTTTAGGTTCTAAAACATAGTTTAGCCAAGGTCCATTCATTTTAGCATGATTCTTAATGACATGGATGCAAGCATATTAAAGAATGTATGCATGGCTCTACTTAATACAAGAATAATCATCATATACATAGAACATCATAATAGTAGTGGCATAAAGTGGCAAATAAATTCTCTTTGTGACATAATCATCATAACTTCCTCATAGGCCACCCTAAAAGACAAGCGCTTTGGGGGTGCTCGGCTGAACCGGTGTCACCCAGAACGTGTCACATCTCTAGGTTATGAGCTCATACCTTAACTAGTCCTCACTAGTTCTTACTTACCACTTAACGATAAGCGTATCATAAATCATAAATCCCGACTATCTGAGTACGGGTTAGGGAGCAATTCTTTTAGGGGTGCTCGGCCGAACCGGTGTCACCTAAGAGTATAAATTGGTACCGATATCACATGAGTTCTATGGAGGTGCTCGGTCGAACCGGTGTCATCCTAGAACCTATCTTAGTACCTTAATTTTCAAAATTTCTTTAAGTCCCCAAATTTGTCGAAAATTCGGTGGCACAATGGCATTACGCCGAATTTCTTCTAAATTTGCTTTATGCCACATAAACACATATCCTCATGAATTCCTCATATGAATATCATCATCATCATTTACATACCACGTGCATCATCATAGAACATTCAAACGCTTACCCTTACGGTAGCTTATGCCTTGACCCTTACGGGTCTTAATCTTGAGATATAGTTCTCTAACATCCGTTGTTCATATGTTATGCACCTAAGGGCTCATAATTAATCATCATTCCTAATCCTCATGTTCATACTCAAATCTGAAAAGCATAGGGCAGAATTTCTAACTTGTGGTTACGGGGTTCTAGAACTTACGTTTTAGACCCTTTCTCGGTTCCGTCTTCGCCTAAGGCGCTATAAATTAAATCTAAATCAATTATGAGACATTCCTATGCTTAAGAACTAATTATAAATCACATTTATCATGTTGTAACGTTGCTGGACAGAATCCAGAAAACTAAATGTTCTAAGAGTTCTACATTTGCATTTTTACGGTTTTCTAGTTACTAGTTTCCCTATAGGTGCTAAAATTCAATGCTAATCCAAATGTTACCAAGTTTTTCATGTCTAAACAATCCTAATTTGATTATGTTCCCATTAAAACAGTTTGGATAAGTTCCAAAAACAAATGGGTCTAAACTATGTTAAATTCTAGCTTTACGGTATTTCTAGTTAGCTAGTTTCTTACCTATCATACATAGAATCGTTTCTACATCATCATGTGATATTTTCACACATTTTAACACATCAAAACATCATCATACAGCCACAAGCTCATCATGACAGTACCGAAAACATCTAACTTCAATAAGAGAACTAAATTGACATCTCTAGGTACATAAGTTAACTAGTTTCTCTTGGAATCAATTTAGAATCTCTAAAACTCTTTGCAAATCATTTTAAATTCATTAGGAGGCTAAGAGAAGCCTTAGGTCAGTGACCAAAATATATTTCATCTTCATAAAGGGAATAAAATTATAACTCATGATAACATAACCTTATAAAGATTTGTAAAGTTTCAGGAAAAACTTAGAACATAGATTATCAGCCCTTGTAGCTAGGTGAAACTCATTGCAAGTCCATCATCATAGATTATCAGCCCTTGTAGCTAGGTGAAACTCATTGCAAGTCCATCATCACTACTTGGCCGAAACATGCATTCAAAGACTGCATTCACATTAAACTTTAACTTGAAATGAAATGGGCAAGTCTTTGAGCTCTAGGTTCTTAAGTTATGACATAAAATAAACGTGCTCATGCTTTTCATTTTTAATCTTGCTTACAAAATAAAGTGATGACTTAAAATAAATATGCAAGGCATAAACTTAGACGTGCAAGCTTGAAAGTAAATATGCAAGGTTCAATTCTTTATTTTAGTGCTCTTGGCCCAACAACAATCGAATTTAAGGCCGAAATAGAAAGGCATTCGAGAAATTAATTGGGTGATAATGCAAGTTCAATTTTAATCTTTATGTTCTTAGGTGATAGCTTGAAAGTAAAGGTGCATAGCAAGAATGTAAATATAAATGCAAACATAAAATAAATTATGCAAGTTCATTTTATCTTTCTAGAGCTCTTAACAAGACTTTAAAGGAACTTAAACCTCAACCTAAACTCATCAAACCAAGATCAAGTAAAGTCTAGAGTCCTTAGAACTCAACATAACATTTTTAGAAAGTCAAAACATTTAGCATGTAAAAGACAAGGAAGTGGCCGAAACTTCAAGAAGGAAAAGGAACATTTTAAAACTCTAGGGCCTATGATCTTGATGATATATTAACACCAACATCATGAGACCTCATCATTGAGCCCTTAAAACCATTTTGAAACATCAGTAAAGATAGAGTTCTCAAGAGTTCCAGAAAGGAAGAACTAGAAACATTTTTGCTCAAGAACAAAGATCAAGCTCTAGAGTTTGTTTCAAGTGATGAACATCATCATGAAACTCTCATCATCAAGCTCTCATTTCTCTATTCTCAAGGGCTCATGGCCGAAACAAGAAAGAAAAGGAATAGAGAAGAAGTTCTAAAAAGAAAACAAGAGAAACCATAAACATCAAGCTTTAAAGAAGAACATTCATGAAAAGAAATCCCTACTTGGTGTGATGATCTTGAAGATGGAAGAAGAAGATGAAGAAGATGAAGAACTTGAAGAACTTTGAAGAGCTTGAAGAACACTAGAACTTTGAGAGAAAAAGAAAAGCTTTGGAGAGAACTAAACTTTGCAAATGATCTAAAAGTGGTGCAAGCTCCTCAAGACATTCTATTTATAGAGAAATGAAGCAAATGGAGGGGTGTGTGTGGTGATGAAGGCTTCGGCCATTGTGTGCAGAATTAGGGAGAAAAATATCTCTTACAAGGCATGGTTGAAGGCATGGTGAGTTATGGGTTCAAGTATGGTGAGGTATGGTTCAAGGTATGGCCTCAAGCATGGTTCTTTGAGTGAGAAACAATTCAACATGTGTGGTAATTGAGAGAGAGAGGGCCGAAATGCATCAGCCATGGGAGGAGGGTTTCTTGCATTTTAATTGTGGTTTAGAGTTGTGTTTAGGTGTATCTTTGATTAGGATTAAGATTAGGAATTTGTAAGAAAGTGTTTAGGGGAGAAAATGGGTAATTAAGGTTGTCAAGACATAATTAAAGAGTGTTCTTGCATCATTAGTGAGTTATAAATTCATTTTAGTGTATAAACAATTCTAGACACAATTCCTTGATTTGAGGAATTGGAGAGAGAAAACACTATTCAAGATTCCAAGAGTGAAATCTTGAGTTTTAGAAAAGAGATTTAAATCTAATCTAAGTAATCTTAGGTTCTAATTAATTTTAATAATTTATTTTGACTCTAGATTAATCATGGAAATTAATTAATCTTCGTTTAGAGCCTAATATTGCTTAGGTTTGCTTAATTACATCATTAAGCTCAAAAACACTATTCTAGGGGCAAAATCGTAATTTTGCACTAAAACTGCCCGGGACTGCCGGGACTCAAACAGATGTTTTGAAATACGTAATAACATGGTTTTAAACCTCTGGGAAAAGTTTCGGGCTCAAACGGCACCTTTACCCGCATAAAACGCTATAGGGGTATTTTGGTCATTTTGACCCGAAACTGCGGAAAATGAGACTTCCGTCTCCGGAACCACTCAAGGGTCATTCAATCCCTTTCAAACATTGAGTTGGCCCCTCGAGGACTGCCGAGTCGGCCATCCTCGAATTCCGGGCCGAAAATGACCTCAGGGGCATTTCGGTCATTTTCCACTTAGACAGAAAATTGGGGTGTTACAATTATGTGAATGCATGAGATTATGATGAAGGATGCATGTTTGATTAACTCATGTGGCATAAAGAAGAATTTGGAAGAAATTCGGCAAGCTCTGATTATCTAGTCAATTTCTGACAAATTCGGGAAGTTTTGAAAACCTATGAAATTTTTATGAGGTACTAAGATGAGTTCTAGGATGACACCGGTTCAGCCGAGCACCTCCAGAGAACTCATGTAACATCGGTACCAAGATTTAATTCTTGGGTGACACCGGTTCGGCCGAGCACCCCCAAGAAATGCCCCCTAGCCCGTACTAGATAAGTCGGGATAGCCCGTACTGGATAAGTCGGGATTATGTTTATGATTATGTTACGCTTATCGAGATTGATAAGTAAGAACTAGTGACGACTAATTGAGGTATGAGCTCATAACCTAGAGATGTGACACGTTCTGGGTGACACCGGTTTGGCCGAGCACCCCCAGAGTGCTTGTCTTTTAGGGTGGCCTATGAGGAAGTTATGATGATTATGTCACAAAGAGAATTTATTTGCCACTTTATACCATTACTATTATGATGTTCTATGTATATGATGATTATTCTTGCATTAAGTAGAGTCATGTATACATTCTTTGATATGCTTGCATCCATGTCATTAAGAATCATGCTAAAATGAATGGGCCTTGGCTAAACTATGTTTTAGAACCTAAAAATGGACTTAATGCATGATCACTTATTTTGTATAACTAAACCCAAGGTTCCTGAGGACGTAGACGATGACACCTAGGTAGTAGGAGGCCCTACTGAGATTCTTTAGCAAGATTCTCACTCCCTCTATCTCTTTCTTTCCGTCACGTCTTCAGATGGCGACGTTCATGGTTTTCGTGGACACCCCGACGTGGGAGGTGCACTATGACCCAGATCACGGGTCATACCATTTTGAGGGACAGTGCACGGTGCGAGTTTTCATGTTCATGGGATGTCCCTTTGCTCATCCCGTGCACACCCATCGCTTCTCCCCGACAGCACCCTACGGCAACGACGAGCGAGTTTTTGAGCGCGTGCGTACGCATAACGAGAGAATGCTCCGCATGCACACCGCCGTCTCAGCCATGCGAGACTATCCCGATTACGTGCCCCGGACCTACTTCTCGGAGACCGACCCGTCCGAGGACCCGCCTACCCATCCGTATAGCGAGAGCTCCGCCCCCTCTCCCCCACTGATGAGGGAGGGCAGTGAGGATACCGTGACTCAACCACGGCTTATACGACGACTGGAGATGTGGCCACACCGCGGGGGTCACTCTCGATCCCCGTTCCGCCTCTTTACACCCGAGGAGCTCGCCCAGTTTCCCGGATATTTGCCTCGTTCACGAGATGGACGTCAGTAGGAGGTGACGATCGACCGATGGAGTACCCGAGTAGAGCACACACCACTTAGATGGAGATGAACCTTCTTTTGTATTAGAGGTCATCCCGTTAGTTGCACTTGGGTAGGGGAGTTGCTTTTATAGTTTCCGTTGCACTTTCTCTTGTATTTCCTTTTTAGTTGTATTGCTCATGTTGTATCAAACTAAGCCCTACTCTACACAAGTGGGCATATCATATATTAAATAAATATGCAGTTCAATGTTATTAAGATGTGCTTTTACTTGCTTATGTGATGATGCTATGCGATGTTTACTTTATTACCTTTCGTGCATTACCAATCAAACGTGTCACTCTCACTTTGCTTTTATAATTCAAAAAAAAAAATTTACCAGTATTTCCGCTAAGTATTTTAAAGTAATAAGAAAGCTATGACGTAACAGACTAATGATTAACGTAATTATGTTCTAGAGTATTGGGTTAAAAATTAGGATGTTACAGTTCAAGTGATGGACATCACCACCATGAAACCTCATCATCAAGCTCTCATTCCCTTGTCCTCAAAGGCCTATGGCCGAAAATGGAGAAGAAGAAGGAGAGGGAAAGAAGTTCTAAAAAGACTCAAGAGAAACCATATACACATAACTAGAGATAGAACTTAAATAAAGAAAATACTTGAAAGAAAATCCCTACCAAATGATTTGAAGATTGGGATGAGAGAAGAGGATGAAGAACTTGAAGAACTTGAACACTTGAACTTGAGAGAAAAAGGAAACTTTGAAGTGCTCTTTGAAAACTTACACTTAGCAAATGAACCCAAAATGATGCAAGTTCACCCAAGCATGCTATTTATAGAGAAATGAAACAAATGCAAGGTGCAAGGAGGGAGGGAAGGTTTCGGCCAAGGATGAGCAGCCCCATGAGTTCCATGAGGTGAGATGTTGTGATCTTGAGGCATGGTGAGGTATGGTTCAAGGTATGGCTCAAGCATGGTTCTTTGAGTGAGAAACAAATCAACATGTGATGTAATTGAGGGGGAGAGGGCTGAAAGTGCATCAGCCATGGGGGAGGGTTTTCTTGCATTTTAATTGTGGTTTAGAGTTGTGTTTAGGTGTATCTTTGATTAGGATTAAGATTACGAATTTGTAAGAAAGTGTTTAGGTGAGAAAATGGGTAATTAAGGTTGTCAAGACATATTTAAGGAGTGGTCTTGCATCATTAGTAAGTTATAAACTCATTTTAGTGCATAAACAATTCTAGACACAATTTCTTGATTTAAGGAATTGGAGAGAGAAAACACTATTCAAGATTCCAAGAGTGAAATCATGAGTTTTAAAAAGAGATTTAAATCTAATCTAAGCAATTTTAGGTTCTAATTAATTTTAATGGTTTATTTTGACTCTATATTAATTATGGAAATTAATTAATCTTCGATTAGAGCCTAATATTGCTTAGGTTTGTTTAATTACATCATTAAACTCAAAAACACTATTCTAGGGGCAAAATCGTAATTTTACACTAAAACTGCTCGGGACCACCGGGACTCAAACAGATTCTTTTAAACATGTAAAAACATTGTTTTAAACCTTCGGGGAAAGTATCGGGCTCAAACGGCACCTTTACCCATGTAAAAACGCTATAGGGGTATTTTAGTCATTTTGACTCGAAACTGCAGAAAATGAGACTTTCGTCTCCGAAACCACTCAAGGGTCATTCAATCCCCTTCAAACATTGAGTTGGCCCTTCGAGGACCGCCGGCTCAGCCATCCTCGAATTCCGGGCCGAAAATGACCTCAGGGGTATTTTGGTCATTTTCTACTCAGACAGAAAATCGGGGTGTTACAAAACCCACTCACTTGGAGAGGGAGAACAAGAGGGGGCAACTCCGGCAGAGCTCCGGGAGTAAGGATGGAGCCAAAGTCTACCATTATAACCATAAAACTCATTAATGATCTATGGGTATTTCTAGATTGCTCTAACACAACTCTAACAATATTGAGGGAGCACCCGCACTTGACAACAATAAAAGAAATAACAAAACCCAATCTAAGATTATAAAGGAATGGAGAGAATGGAGACATAATCTAACAACATAAACTTACCTTGATGATTTGGGAGAGCTAGGTTGGAGTAGATTTGAGAGAAAAGGAGATGAAAAAGAAAGGAAAGGGGTTTGCTTCGGTTTCTGCTTCTACCTCAATGGGGAGTCCAATTGGGGTTTTAAAATGGTTCAAAAAAGAAATGGCATCATTTTTCTGATACTATACTATCATTGGCTGCTCATTTGTAATGAACTTTCCTCACTATCATGAACATAGGGAAACAACAACTCGCTACAGTGAACATAACTCATTTGCGAGGAACATTCCTTGAGAATTATGCACGACAACAACACCATTCAAAGTGCTCTCACAGCTAGGTTGTTTCAGCACTCAAGTTAATGCCTTCATTTATTTTACTTTCCATTAACTTTAAAACATAAATATAAATAAGGAAATACCCCTATTTGGATTCAAATAAAATATCATAAAAATCAAAACCCCAACCAATCAAAATCCAAATTTTGGGTTTGAGTTGAAATTTGAGAAAACTTATGATTTTACAAACTTGTGGACTCAAAACGAAACATTTAAGGGCTTCATAAAATCTATTAAAAATCACCCTTCAACTTATTTTCCTTTGGGGAACAATTATTGAGACTTTTAATCCCAAAAAAATATGGTTCTAACCTATAGTCCTCCAAGGAGGTGTAGGATCCAGACTTAGCGAAATCCTAGACCTGACAGCATGGGTAGGTCCCTGGGGACCCTAAGGCCATATGAAACTTATCCACTGACACGTGTATGCTGGGTATTACACAAATAATGTAGTTTTTATTTTATGCGTGGCTCACGTTTTCATCTTTAATTTCAAAAAAAAAAAATTCACCCATATTTTTGCTAAGTATTTTCTAAAATTAGAATTAAGAATTGGAACAAAAGAGTAATAACTAATCATTAACTTGAAAACGTCCTAGGTGTGTCGAGTTAAATATTAGGGTGTTACAATTTCACTGAATATTTTTGGTTGAATTGGTTGATAATATATTGATAGTGATGTGTTAATTTTGGTGGAGTAGTTTGATGTTGTGAAAAATCATTTTTGTGGAAAGAGACTTTGAACCATGCTGCTGGATTTTCAGTTTCTGTATGGACAGTTACTGATCTTGAATTTTCTTAGTGAATTGTGGCATTTTCATGAGCTATGAAAATTACATGTTGAAGCTAATATGCTAAGGTAACTCTGAGAATTTTCATGGATCATGATAAAGACTCTAACAGCCTGAAAACAATCATGAACTGAGACTATATATATGCCACCTGAAATGTTAGAATAGAAGCTATAAATTTTGCTAATTTTGTTACTATATCAAATGATTGAATTATCACTTGAAAGTTTTACAGGGTGTTGAGGACATATTGAAGTCCAATTGTGAATATTTTTATGATTTGATATGATCATTTGATAAGGTAATAAAATCGGGAACTATGGCTGTTGGTTGTAAATAGTGGATTTCTGACCTTTGAATTTTTCTAATTTTCTTAATATAGTTAAAGAGCTCTTTTTGCCTTGAAATTTTTATGGAACCTTGTGGACAGATTGGAGTGTCATAGGTAATTATTATAGCCTTGACTTTGATGGTTTGAAATGAATAATAAATTGTGTTGCTTATGTAAAGAATCTGCCATTGTGCTAAGATTGTGAAAATGCCTTGAACTAATGATATAATGACTTGATTCAACTATGATGAATATGAATATGAATAATTAAGGATAAGAACTTATTATGAGGTTAGCCACACATAGATATGAATACTCCTTATAATTGTGTGCATGTGAAAGAAAAGCGTAAGATTTATAATTCTTGGGCTAGAGAAAATAAATCTAGTCTGTTGGGGAAAGTAAATCTGACTATCAAGAAAAGTATAAGATTTATAATCCTTGGGCTAGAGAAAGTAAATCCAGTCTATTGGGGAAAGTAAACCTGACTATCCTTGAATTGAGTTAGGGAAAGTAAACCTGGCTAGGAATAGTTCTGTGTGAGAATTGGAGAAAGTAAATCCAATGATCATGTTTCCACATTGAGGATAGCGGTACGTAACACCTAGAGATGACAAGATTAGTTGAGGGCCAAGACAAGCTAAAGTAGTAAGTTTTTTAAGTAATCCTTTGCCTTATAGCCAAGTGAAGAAGTTTAGTATCGATATTGAGACCAATATGTTTAAGTGGAAAGTTAGCAATATATGACGTTGAGTAGTATGGTATGTGTATATTAAGTGATTGAATGTTAAAAGTAACCCACTTTGGAAGTATGATTTGGAACTTTAAAAGTAAATTGTTATTATGTAATGCATGACTACTTTTTTTTCTTAATAAACCAAAGTGGCTGGGGCGATGACAATGACATTATGATTGGGTATTTGGGGAGTTACCTTACTAAGAATTGTATAATTCTCACCCTATGTGTTTTTGTGTTCTCGTGTTGTCTCCAGGCTGATGCAGAGAACCGAGAAGCTGCTATGCAAAAGAACTCGGAAGTGCAATAGTGTATTAGTGAATTGGAGGGGGAGTGGCTGTATGGTTTAGTAGCCTTGGGGGAGGACTAATTATCTCATTTCTTTTGTGTTATGACATGGTTTAGGAGATAGGTTTGATTAGGTATTTGATTAGGAGTTTGTGGTTAAGTGTTTGAATGAGAAAGTGGGTAATTAAGGTAATTCAAGACATGGTTAATGAGCATTCTTGCCTATTAGGATAGTCAAACCATATTTAATCAAGATTCTCAATCATATCCAAGGTTCCTTAAATCATGGAAATTGAAAGGAAGAACATTATTCATTGATTCATGACATAATGTCTTGATTTTAAGAAAAGGATTTTGAGTTTCTCTAACCAATCTTAGGTTCTAATTAATCTCAATTAATTATTTTGACTCTAGATTAGTAATTAGAATTTACTAATCTTTAATTAGAGCCTAATATTGCTTAGGTTTCTGTAATCGTATGATTAAGCTCATTCGGTGCTTAATCAAGGGCAAAATCATAATTTTGCACAAAAACTGCCCGAGACTACCCGACATAAACAGGCATGCCCAGAATCATAAAAACATCATTTAAAACCTTTAGGTGGAGTTCGGGCTCAAACGGCTCATCAAACGGTGTTAAACAGCCATAGGGGCGTTTTGGTCATTTGTCCTGAAAACTTAGAAAAAGAGATTTTTCTGCTCTATTAACATTTATTCACATGCAATCCCCTTTGAACATTGATTTGACCCTTCGAGGACTACCGGGTTGGCTATCCTCGAATTTTGGGTGAGAAATGACCTCAAGGCATTTTGATCATTTTTGCTCAAACAGAAAAATCGGGGTGTTACATTACTCCCCTCCTTAAAAAGAATTTCATCCTCGAAATTCGTTACCTTAGAAAAGCTCTGGGTACTTTGTCCTCATCTTTGATTCTAGTTCCCACGTGTGCTCTTCTGACTTGCCGCGTCCCCACGCCATCTTCACCAAAGAAACAGACTTGTTCCTCAGCTGCTTGACTCCGTGGTCCACAATCCTCGTTGGTGGCAGATTGAAAGTTAGGTCCTCCCTTAACTGTACTTGCTCTGGTTCTAAAACATGGCTTGGGTCGGACTTATATTTTCTTAACTGAGAGACGTGAAAGACGCCATGGAGATTAGAAAGGTTAGGGGGTAAGGCTATTTTGTAAGTTACTGAACTGATTTTTTGAAGAATCGTAAAGGGACCAAGAAATCGGGGGCTCAATTTTTTGACTTTCATGGCTCTTCCTGTGCCTGTAGTGGGGGCAATCCTAAGGAACACATGTTCTACCTCGTTAAACTCCAACAGCTTCCGCCGCCTGTCCGCATAGCTCTTCTGTCTATTCTGAGTGGTAAGCATCCTATCCCGTGTCTTTTTGATCTGCTCCATCATTTCCTCCATGATCTCAGGTCCTAATAGACTTTGCTCCCCAGGTTCATACCAGCACAGGGGAGATTGACACTTTCATCCATACAAGGCTTCATAAGGTGCCATGCCGATACTCGTGTGATAATTGTTGTTATACACAAATTCGATCAGCGACAGATACCTGTCCTAGTTTCCCCTTTGGTCCAAAACACAGGCTCTCAACATGTCCTTCAGGGTTTGGATCATTCTTTCCGATTGGCCATCTATTTGTGGGTAGTATGCTGTGCTTAAGCACAACTTTGAACCAAATGCCTTTTGAAAGGCTCACCAAAAAACATAACGTAAATCGTGGATCCCTATCCGAAATTATCGTCGATGGTACTCCATGTAGTCTTACAATCTCTTGGATGTATAACTGCACTAACTTATCCAAAGAGTAGGTTACTCTAATAGGCAAAAAGTGAACCGACTTGGTCAGTCAATCCATAATCACTCATACGGCATCATGGCCAATTTGGGTCCTAGGCAATCCCATCTCAAAATCCATAGATATACTTTCCCACTTCTACCCGAGAATTGACAGGGGTTGCAACATACTTGAAGGCTTTTGGTGCTCAATTTTCACCTTTTGGAAAACCAAGCACTTACTAACCTAGGTGACCACATCCTTCTTTAATCTAGGCCACCAGAACATCTTCTTCAAGTCTTGATACATCTTAGTACTACCAGGGTGAATGGTGAAATGACTCTTGTGAGCCTCCTCCAAAATCTTCTCTCGAAGGTCACCTTCATGTGGCACACAGATTCGCCCTTCAAACCTCCAAAGACCATTAGGACCTTGCTTGAATCCCTTCAACTTGCCCGTCTTGACTGCCTCCAGGGTCTCCCTAAACTCCTCGTTCTCTCTTTGAGCTAGAGCAACTCTTTGCTTAAACCCACTTGTCATGCTAAGGTGACTCACCTTCATACTTCCATTGGTCAAAGATAACCCCAGATTCATATCCCTAAACTGCTCTATCAACTCAACTTCTTTAACCATCATGTGAGACAAGTGTAAAGATTTTCAACTCAAAGCGTCGGTGACTACATTAGCCTTACCAGGGTGGTAACTTAAGTTGAAATCGTAGTACTTCAAAAACTCCATCCACCTTCTTTGCCTCATGTTCAACTCCTTTTGATCAAAGAGGTACTTAAGACTCTTATGATCGGAGAAAACTTCAAACCTTACACCATACAAATGGTGCCTTCACACTTTCAAAGCAAACACTATGGTTGCTAACTCTAGGTCGTGGGTGGGGTAACACACCTCGTGGGGTTTGAGTTATCTGGATGCATAGGCTACCACTTGACTATTTTGCATTAATACACAGCCTAAACCTTTGCCCGAAGCATCACAATATATCTTGAAAGGTACATTGGGGTCGGGTAAAATGAAAACTAAGGTTGAGGTTTGTAACATCCTCCGAAGTACAACGTCATCCTTAAGTCATGACATCAGACTCGAGAATTGTTACTATAAATTAGCAGACGTTTCTTAAATATCTATAGCCAGTTTGATTGATTTGCGAGATAACTATGTCATAATTCTATTGAAATATATATAGCAAGGAAAACCAAAACATTTATTTTATACAAGGTTAAGTACACAAGGGAAATTCTTCTATGAGCTTAACACATATGTTCTCTATTAAATTTACATATACATAACCACAATAAAGTTATAGTAAAATAAACACATCAACTACTAAGCTACTGTAACTCCAGTATAGTTCTTCTTGTAGTGCCTTCATCATTCTTTGGATCAACCTAGAGATGACACGGGAATACACAAAATAGGGGTGAGAATTATACAATTCTCAGTAGGGAAACTCCTCTAATACACAATCATAATGTCATTGTCATCGCCCCAGCCACTTCGGTTTATAAAAAAAAATGATCAGGCATTACATAATAATGGTTCATTTTTAAAGTTTGAAATCATATTTCCAAAGTAGGTTGTTTTTAAAAATCAATCAATCACTTTGTACACATTTATCATAAACTCATAATCATAGTAAATAATGTCAATCAAAATGATTTGATATGATACAAATATGTATATAGCAAATGTAAGGAAATTATCTTTAATTGCCCTTGATAAATCGAAGAGGATCTCATCTATCTTTATTTGCTCTCGACAGGTCGAAAGGATCTTATCTTTCTCTATTTGCCCTAGATAGGTCAAAATGATCTCATATCTCTCTATTTGCTCTCGACACGTCGAAAGGATCTCATGTTTCTTTATTTGCCCTTGACATGTCATAGAGGATCTCATGTTTCTTGTTTGCCCTTGACAAGTCATAGAAGATCTCATTTTTTACTTATGGCTACAGAACTTAATTCAATATATCATTCACTTTCTTTTCCAATGCATGTATAAAACATATATAGGCATTCATTCGCATTGTGATTTCAATCATGCCCCATAAACCAATATTTACTTCCTCTAGTATGCATTTATACATCACAAGTCACATGGCCAAATATTTAACATCAAGTATTCTTGTCATACAAGAACCAAAATACCATTCATTATCAATTCAAGTCTTTGGCTCATTTCCAGCAAGTGGGTAGATTTCACACCATTGTAGCACAAATTTATTTGCATATCAAATAATTAATTCAAAGGCTATAAAAATTATCCAAGACACTTCAATGTATCCTCAAGGTGCTATAAAAATTTCAAAGCAAAAAGAGTTCTCTAACTGTGTTAACAAAATTAAACAAATTTGGTGGTCAGAAACCACTCAACCTTAGTTCAAGAACAAAAATTCATAGTTTCTAACCCTACCAATTGAACCCAGAAAATTCGAAATAAAAATCCTAGTAAAACCTCAACATGTCTCTAATGTCAATTGATAATTCCATCATTTGATATGGTAACAAAATTAGCAAAATTTACAGCTTTTGTTCCAACACTTCAGCCAGCATATGCTTAATTTTGGTTCTTGATTTTTCTAAGGTAGTTTGACTCAAAATCAAAACCCAAGAAAATTCGTAGGACTAGCTCAAGAGGTTAGCTCCAACATATATTTTTTTCAGCTCACGAAAATACCCACAACAAGCCCAGAAAATTCGTGAACAAATACTGCTTGTATAAAAACTGAAATTCCAGCAACATGGTTCAAAACCTCTTTTAACAAAAATGATTTCTAACATCATCCAAACACTCCACCAAATTAATCAATATTTATCTATCATCAATCAATACATCCAGAATATCCTAGCCAATTCAATCAGAAACATTCAGAGTAAAATTGCAAAGCAAGAGAATAAATAAAGCCCTACTTGGTCCTTGGAAACTCTAATCCTGGTTCTTAGCTTTCTTCAAGATTTCTTTACCTAATTATTGATCCAACCCTCTCAAATCCTCTTCTTAGAAAGCCAACACACCAGAAATTATTGATGATAAAGTGAGGTGATGATTCTCTCTTGGTGTTTATTGTAAGGATATCAAGAACTAGTCTTAAGTTTGTGCTTTGATCATGATGTCTTGGTGTTGTAACATAAGTGTTTCAAGCTAGGAATTGAAGTTTGAAGAAGAAAGAATGAAGATGGCTGCAAGGAGAAGAATACCGAGAATGTCTTGGCTTGTTTGAGAAGGAATAAGCTTGTATTTATCTTGTATTTGTATTAATATTATAATATATAGTTGGATAATTCATAATCTAAGAAAATAAAAGGATGGCTAGGATTGGATCTTGTTATTCAAGATTGAATCTTAGCCATTCATTTAAGTCAAATAGATAAGCATTCTCTTTTTGTATAGGTCAAATTAGCTTTCGGTGCTAGAAATTGCATACCAAAATTTTCTTGAGCGGGTAAACAGTGTATCCGGGTAATTAAACATTGCTCGAAAAATAATTTCAGGTATAGAATCTTTATTTCTACCTATTTCTAACCATAATCTTAAAATTTCTCACTTTTGGACATCTCCAGGGCCCAATTCTAGGGATTCGGCTGTCCCGAAAGGCCCGTGGGGCCCGCAAGTTACTATTTATTTATTTATTTTTTTACAAATCCGTTGAACTATCCTCATCATTGTTAAAACTGTTAGATTTTTGAAATTATGACTAATAAAGCTCAAATTAATTTTTAACTAATTTTTTTAAGGTGTTACAGTAGTGTGGTGGTTTGAGCTTGGAAGGTTGGTTATCAAGCAACAATGGTGGCTCTTGGAAGTGAAGGAGAAGAGGAAGAAGGGTGTTTGAGTTGAGAAAAATGAGAGTATTTTTTTGACAAGTCTTGATGAGCAAAACTTCACCAAAAAAAAATGAATGGTAAAATGAGAGTATGTAAGAGTGAGAGAGTTGAAAAAAAATCAACATATGAGAGGGGAAAGGGTGCTCAAGGCTGCCGATCACATTAAGGGGTTTGGGGGAAAAATTTTGGGGTTTCATACGTGTTAGGATTTGGATTAGGGGTAGGTTTAATTAGGGAAAGGGTTATGAATTGATAATTTGGTGTTAGGAGTTGTAATGTGGTAGTTAAGGCTTTCATGACATGTTCAAGGAGTAGTCTTGCATGTTTAGTTGAGTCAAACTTGGGAAAAGAAAGAGAGAGAAAGTGCTTTTTGTCTCTACTTTGTGCTTTTTGATCTCAAGAGGATTCTTTGCATAAGAAAGGGGTTTAAATTTTCCTTAAGTAACCTTGGGCCCTAATTAACCTCAAATAATTATTTTGACTCAAGATTAATAAATAAAATTAATATATCTTTAACTAAAGCCTAACATTGCATATGGTTCCTTAATTACTTTAATTAAGCTTAATTAGTACTAAATAGGGGCAAAACGGTAATTTTACATAAAAAATCCCCGGGATTTCCTGCGACCATCTGGATATTAAATACCCCTTCTAATTAACATACCCAATTCCTGGGTAATGACCATGTCTAGCTGTCACTTAATCCCACGTTAAATCACCTCAGGGGCATTTTTGTAATTTCACGCACGGGAAAACCAGGAATTGAGATTTTCATATCTGTTGTCATCCAAAACATATCTAGGCCCCTTTAAACATCAAACTAACCTCTAGAGGATAGCCGGGATCAGCCGTCCTCAATTTCCGAGCATAAATGACCTCAGGGGCATTTTGGTCATTTTGCACACGGAAAAATTGGGAATTGCGATTTTCATACAAATTGTTATCTAAACCTCGTATGGCCTCATCCTAACATTAAAATACAATAACACCCTAATATTTAACTCAATAGACCAAGGATATAGTCAAGTTAATTATTAGTTATTATCCTTTTGTTTCAATTCTTAATTTTGGTTTTAGAAAATACTTAAGAAAATATGGATAAATTTTTTTTCTCTTTTTTTTGTTGGAATGAAAAACAAAAACATGAGTCATATGCGTGCATAAGGTAGACTACATCATCGCCTTGCAAATAATTAAAAGGGGAAACACGACATATCAAAATGAACATAAAACCATAAATGAAACAACATCATAATTAGATGTATAAATAGTTATACCATACACCAGACAAGTAGCAGTAGCATTAATACAATCATCCGTGCATAACATGATGAAACATAAAGAAAATACATTTGAATCCCCTAACTACAATAGTGCATCTAAAATAGATAACCTCTAAAAGCAAAAGAAGGCTATCCAAAATGTGTATGGGTGTGTGCTGTAACGCCTTGATTTTTCCGTGCACAAATGACCAAAATGCCCTTGAGGCTATTTTTACCGAGAAAATAAGGATAGCCGGCCCCGGCTATCCTCGAGGGGACTGCTTTGATATTGAATGGGGATTATGTATGTTAACAGAGTAGAAAAATCTCATTTTTAGGTTTCTACGCGTGAAATTACCAGAGTACCCTTAGGGTAATTTAAACATGGGATTAGTTACTGATCGAACCTGGGAGTTTGGGACATTGTTTTCACAAGCTTTTAGCATCTAAATATAGTTAGGTCGAATGTATGTATCTCCACCATCTCATGGTCGAGCTCCGCGACCTCATGGCCGAGCTCCGCTGCCTCACGGCCGAGCTCCGCTGCCTCTTGGCCGAGCTCTGCTACCTTATGGCTGAGATCTGCTACATCGTGGTCGAGCTCTACTGTAACACCCTAAAAATTATTTAAAAATTAATTTGAGCTTTATTAGTCGTAATTTCAAAAATCTGACAGTTTTAACAATGATAAGGACGGTCCAACGGATATGTAAAAAAAAAAATGTGAATAATAACTTGCGGGTTCGTTGGGACAGCTAAAACCCTAGAATTGGGGCCCGGAGATGGCCAAAACTAAGAAATTATAGGATTAAGATTATAAATGGGTAGGAATAAAGATTTTATACCTAGAATTAATTTTTAGCTGATGTTTGAATAATTGGGTACGGTGTTTTATGTAACACCACGATTTTTCTATCTAAGAGAAAATGACCAAAATGCCCTGAGGTCATTTTCCACTCGGAATTCGAGGATAGCCGGCCCGACAGTCCTCGAAGGGCCAACTCAATGTTTGAAGGGGATTAGATGGTTTTTGAATGATTTCGGAAATGAAAATCTTATTTTCTGCAGTTTCGGGTCAAAATGACCAAAATACCCCTGTAGCGTTTTTACGCGGGTAAAGGTGTCGTTCGAGCTCGAAACTTTCCCTAAAGGTTTAAAATGATGTTTTCATGTGTTTAAAAGTATTTGTTTAAGTCCCGGAGGTCCTGGATAGTTTTTGTGTAAAATTACGATTTTGCCCTTAGAATAGTACCGTTTGAGCTTAATGACGTAATTAAGCAAAACCTAAGTAATATTAGGCTCTAATTAAAGATTAGTAAATTCTAATTACTAATTTAGAGTCAAAATAATTAATTGATTTTAATTAGAACCTAAGATTGCTTAGAAAAACTCAAAACTCTTTTCTAGTTTTAATTCTTTGAGAAAGGAATCTAGAACTAGTATTTTCTCTCTCCAATTCTCTAAATCAAGGAAACATGTTGGCATTGGATTCCTAGTTAATGGAGTTTGACTCCATTAATTTAGTAAGACCACCTCCTAAATCTATTCTTACAAGTCTCTAATTAACCATTACCTCACCTAAACACTTACTTAGCAATTCCTAATCCTAAGTCTAATCAAAGCTACACCTAAACACACATCCTAATCCACAATTAAGGAACAACTTGTTTCCCAAGTTCTTCTAGAAAGGCATGGCCACCCATACCACACCCTGCCTTGTACCATGCCTAGAACCATGCCTTGAAGCACACCTAGCCATACCTCAAGCCATACCTTGGAATAACACTTTGTAAGAGATATTTTCTTTCCTCCATGGCCATGAATTTTGTGGTTCTCCTTCCTCCCCCCATTCATTCCTTCACATTTTGTTCTTCTATAAATACTTGTCTTGAGAGCATTTGGTCCATTTTTGCTTATTTTCTGCATCAAAGTTTCAAAGAGAATTGTCTTAAGTTTCTTTTTTTCTCCAAGAGCTCAAAAGTTCTTTTCTCATTCTTTTCTTCTTCATCTTCCTCCTCTAACACAAAGAACCACCACTTCTCAACCATACACAACCTTCTAAACACTTAGCCTTGCCTTTCTAAGGATCAAGTTCAAGAACCACAACTTTCTTCTTTTCTTTTTCCTCCTTGGCTGAAAATATCATCAAGCTCCAAGGGAGATTTTCCTTTCATCCTCCTCTCAAGATCAAGCCCTTTTCATCTCCAAGAAAACATACCTTGGTAGGGATTTGTTTTATTAAATTTCTTTATCCTTTAAAGTCTTGTTTAAAATGAGTTTTGTTGATTTCTCTTGGCTTCTTGGAACTTCTTTTCCTCTCTTTATGTTTAGGCCTTGGAGCCTTTCTTCAAAGAAAAATATTGGCTTGATGATGAGGGTTCAAGGGGTTGATCATAGAATCACCACTTGTGTAACCTCTAAAGCTTGAAAACTTGGTTTTTGAACCAAGAAGCATTTCGATTTTTCCTTTCCTTTTCTTTGGTTCTAGTTTTGGATTTTAAAACTTGTTTTGGTTGGAAAATGACTCAAGGATGAGAGCACATGATGTTGGTGTTGATGTATCATCAAGATCATGGCCTCTAGAGTTTCAAAGTTTCATCTTTTCTCCTTCATGGTTTTGGCCATGGTTTCTTTTTCTTTGATATTTTGGTTTTGTCACCAAAGATATGGTGAGATAGTTTCTAAAACTCAAAGCTTGGTTTTCTAACTTGATCCATTTTTGGTTCTTTAAATAATATTAATGTTTAATTTGTTTCTTTAAGTCCATTTCCTTGAGCTTGATGATGATGTTCAAACCATAAGGTTTCCTTATAACCTTGGTACAAGAACTGTAAAGCTTGCTTTACCTTGTTAAGATAAGTTGGGGTTGAGGTTTATGCTCCTTTAAAGTCTTGAATGAGCTCTAGCAAGATATAAAATGAACTTGCATATTTAAATTTCAAGTCTTGCATATTTATATTCCAAGTCTTGCCTATTTATATTTCAAGTTCTTGCATCTCATATTTACTTTCCTATGTCATCACTAAGCTCTAAAGATTAAAGAAAAGGACTTGCATTATCATGTTTAAGTTTCAATCTTTGCATTTCACGTTTATATTTCAAGTCATCACTTAAGAACTTAAAGATTTAAAACGAGAGCTTGCATATCATCTAATTAATCTCAAAGCCTTTCTATTTCGGCCTTAAAGTCGATTGTTGTTGGGCCAAGAGCACTAAAATAAAGAATTGAACTTGCATATTTATTTTCAAGTCTTGCATATTTAATTTCAAGTTCTTACATTTCATATTTACTTTAAAGCTCTCGCTTTACTTTATAATGAAGAATAAAATGGAATGCATAGCACGTTTATATTTTTGTCATCACTTAAAGAACCTAGAGCTCAAAGACTTGCCCTTTTTATTTCAAGATAAAGGTGGTTGTGGAAACATCCTCATGGATGCATACTTCATCCGTGTGATGATGATGAGCTTGGTGTGAGTCTCATTTAGTCACAAGAGCCAGCAACCTACATTCTAAGATTTTCTTTATACCTCAAAAGTTTTATAAAATTATTACCAATGGGATTTATGAATTAAACCTCTCTTAGGAATGTTTTAAACTAGCTATTGTCCTATGGCCATTCTTAGTCCCTTTTGTGAAATAAAATGGTTTTCAAAGAGTTTTAGAAATCCTAAAACGATTCAAAGAGAAACTAGTAGCTTACGTGTATTGAAAATGAAATTTCATGCTTGGTGTGATAATGAATGAATTCGGTTCTGCCTTGATGATTTGGTTGCTGTTTGATGATGATTTTAATATGTTAGAATGTGTGAAATTTATATGTGTTGAGGTAGGAACCTTTCTATGCATGTTAGGAAAGAAACTAGTTTAATGAGAAAAATCGTAAAGTCAAGTTTTAGCATAGTTTTGACCCATCTATTTTTGGTTTCTGCCCAAACTGTTTTAGTGTGATAATAATCAGATTAGGATTGTTTAATTATGAAAAACTTGGTAACATTTGATGTAGGATTGAATTTTAGCACCTATAGAGAAATTAGCAACTAGAGAACCATAAAAATGCAATTCTAGAACTCTTAGAATGTTTAATTTTCTGATTCCATCCAGCACCCTTATAATGTAGTAAACATGATTTATAATTAGTTCAAGGGCTTAGGAATACCTCATAATTGGTTTAGATTTAATTAATAGCGCCTTAGGCGAAGACGGAACTCAGAAAGGGTCTAAAACGTAGTTTCTAGAACCCTGTAATCACAAGATGTAAATTCTGCCCTTAAAGCATGATGCTGTCCAGATTCAGTGATGGACATAAATATTTGTAAGAATTGTTAGTTAGGAATCCTGAGGTGCATAAAAGGTTGATAGCGAATGTTAGAATAATTATACCTCAAGTTAAAGACCCGTAAGGGTCAAAGCATAAGACACCATAGGTCCCAAGACATAATGAACCTTATGACTTCTAGTAGATGTATGATTGATTATGAGAATGACTTGAGCATAGCATATGCATTAGCTGAGCCTGGTCCTTGATTCCGGTAAACTGGTTAGGAGCATGCTATCTTTTAAGAACGTTAAAGAAATGAATGTGATGACGTATATGCTATGATGAGTTTGACTATATGACTTGATGTCTTATGGCGGAGTTGAATGGCTATGCATGCTCTATATTTTTCGTGGCATAAAGCAAGTTTGAAGGAAATCTGGTGTATACTGTTACGCTGCCGAATTTCCCATCAAACTTGAGGATTTGAGAAAAGTTTGCGAAAACTCCTGGGTGACACCGGTTCGGCCGAGCACCCCCAGGAAAGGTTCTGGGTGACACCGGTTCGGCCGAGCACCCCTAGAACAAATGTGATATAACACTGAGACGCATTCCTCCCGCTACGGTGGGGAGGAAACAAATCCCTAAGGGTATTGACATTGAGCTTGCCAAAGTGGACAATTCACTGTGTACTAGATACCAATAGAGCGTTTCAAAGAAGGAAATGATCCTAAGATAGGTGATCCAAGAAAGTTATGTATACCTCCTCTATTAGCCCATATTAAATCTAGTGACGACTAGTTAGGATTGAGCTCATTCCTAGGCGATAGGTGAGATGTAGTTTGGTGACCAGATTATCACTAGGCTGGTGAGTTGGTTGGATTTTTGGTGGATATGTTAAGAGGGTGGTCTTTAAGAAAAAGAACTTAAGAGTTTGACTTATGAGAAAGATGTCACATGAAAAGTGTTGTGCCTTTTATGCCATGTATATGATTTATGTTTCCTCATGATGTGCCCAAGTATTACGATTTCCATGTTAAAGTGCATATGGTACTACCATGCATTCATGACATTAAGACTCATATTAAAGGACACCCACTTCGGATAAATAGATTTGAAAAGTCTAAAGCTAATCCTTATGCCTGTACACCTTTTTCATAATTTAAACCGAGATGGCTGGGGACGACGACAATGACACTTGTGTTAGAGTCGGGAATCCCTACTGAGAATCTTGAATGAGTTTCTCATCCCTTCCTTTTCTTCCATGTCGTCTCTAGATGATGATTACAATGAGGTTCATGACTTCTTTTGAGGCTCATGCTTAAGGGTCACACTAGCAGACGGAGCAAAAGGTCATCATAGGAGCATAGATAGCTTAGCTTTTGGGTTGACACTTATCCAACCTCATAGGTGGATAAGGATCACTTCATATATATGGGCATGTTTTGATGTAAATAATGGTACAATGATGCTAGTAAATTATGTATCTATGAAGATGTAATAATAATATGTTGTTATGTATAATACTATATTTCACGATTATGTATGGTATGATTACTTTCTCTTGTATATTATGGTTATGTCGAATGTTAGGATAGCGCACGGCTCGCGTTTTGCTTTCAAGTTTCAAAAAAAAAAATTTATTCGTATTTTCTGCTAAGTATTTTAATGAAAGGTTTTAAAGAATAGGATTAAAAGGGTAATAGACTAATGTTTAACCTAAATATATTCTAGGAGTATTGGGTTAAAAATTAGGATGTTACATTTTACTCGTTCGGTAAAATTTTGGTATGCGATTTCTAATACCGAAAAATTGTTTGATTTTTACAATATGATAATGCTTATTTTTTAAAGCCAAGTGGATGGCCAAGATTTAATCTTGACTAACAAGATTAAATCCTAGCCATCCATTCCATTGTTTCTTTAAAAAAAAAAGGGAAAAGAAATACACTTGACTACATAAATGCTACTTTATCCTAATGATATATTAAAAGCACCAAACCTTATCACTTTGAAGCAACATTCTCGGCCAAGTTTCTTCATGCTTCAGCCTTCATGTTTTTCTTTCACAAACCCAAACATCTTGCTTCCATGGTCTCATAATCTAAAGTTCAACTCAATAAAATCACAAGCTTCCTTCACAAAACTTATCCTCCACCTTTAGATATCATATACCTATGTTGTAAAAGGATCAAGGGCTGTTTGAGAAGGTCTTGAAGGAAGAAAAGCACTTAGAAGAACCAAGAGAGTGGAAAGATCTTCTAGTAACAAGTAGGGCTTTATTTGTTCTCTTTTCTTTCCAATTTTTTCTCTGAATGTTTATGATTGATTTGGTTGCAATTTTCTGGATGTATTGATTGATGATAGATAGATATTGATGGGTTTAATTTGGTGGAGTGTTTGGAAGATGTTAGAAATCATTTTTGTCAAAAGAGATTTTGATCCATGTTGCTAGAATTTCAATTTTATTATGGGTAGGGATTGTTCACGAATTTTATGGTGTAATTGTAGGTATTTTTATGAGCTAAAAAAATTATATGTTGAAGCTAACATGCTAAGGCAACTCCATGAATTTTATTGGGTCATGTGAAAGACTTTTACTACTTGAAAAAAAATCATGTTGCTTGAACCTTGTTGCTAGAAGATCCTGGTTTGGGGCAAACAGGGAATTTATTCAAATTTTATGACCTATGTAGAGATCTTTGCTTGAGCTAAAAATTTTATATGATGTATGTAACATATTAAGGTTTCCCTAGTAAAACTTTGGAGCCATTCTGGGCATTTTTCCTATATTTGAAAAATCAAGAACCGAGATTGTATCTATGTTGCCTGAAATGTTGAAATAGAAGCTGTAAATTTTGCTAATTATGTTACC
Source organism: Dalbergia cochinchinensis (assembly GCA_031216125.1). Lineage (NCBI taxonomy): Eukaryota > Viridiplantae > Streptophyta > Magnoliopsida > Fabales > Fabaceae > Dalbergia > Dalbergia cochinchinensis. The sequence goes on along the minus strand of CM062375.1, from coordinate 31,377,808 downwards.
GTATCAAATGAATGAATTATCACTTGAAATTTTTACAGGGTGTTGAGGACATATTGAACTCCAACCCCAAAACCCCTAATTTGGGACCCGAAGGTGCCCGAAATTGGGAAAACATGAAAATAAGGTTAGAAATAGGTAGAAATAAAGATTTTATACCCAAAATTATTTTTCGGGCAATGTTTGATTACCCGAGTACATTGTTTCGCTCATTCGATGAAATTTCGGTGTGCGAATTCTAATATCGAAAATAGTTGGATCTCTACAAAACAAATGAACTTATCCCTTGAAGTCAAATGAATGGCTAAGATTCAATCTTGAATTATAAGATTGAATCACAACCATTCATTTTACTTTATTAAATTAGTAATTATCTAAACATAGTATATTATATTTATTCATTAAATATGTGATGAGTTCAACACTTGGCTTCTTTAAGAAGCTTTTTTCTCGGCCAAACAAGGAGATGATCAGCAGCTCACCTTCCTCCATAGCCAAGAGCTTTAACTTGGTTTCAACTCCATATATGTTAGCTTAGAGTTACTAAAATCCAAAGTTTCCTTCACAAAAATTATTCTACACCTCAATACCTACAAAACTAACTGATTAGAATTTGAATTCATCGTAGTTTTCCACCTTGAGGGATCATTCTTCACTGCCTAAGGGAGTCTTTGGGCTTGAATTGGTGGGCTCGAAGCGCAAGGAAATCAATTGGAACAACCTTTGGAGATATAAAGCTTTAAAGCTTTCAAAGTAGGGCATTTTAGACCTCTTTTACTTCAACTCTATTTTTGTAATTCTCTTATTGATTTCAATTAATATTTTTAGTTGAATTGGTTGATAATATATTGATAGTGATGTTTTAATTTTTGTGAAGTGTTTGGATGATATTAGAAAACCCATTTTGGCAAAACAACTTTTGAATCATGTGCTGGATTTTCAAATTTCAATAGGGTAGGATTTGTTCATGAATTTTCTAGTGCAATTATAGTCATGTTCATGAGCTATAAAAATTATGTTTAAAGATAACATCACAAGCAAGTCCCACAATTTTTCTTGAGCTCTGTTTTTTATTTATAATGCTTGAAAAAAATCATAAACCGAAAGTGTACCAATGCTACCTGAATTATTAGAACTAAAGCTGTAAATTTGTCTAATTTTGTTACCATAGCAAATGATTGAATTATCCTTTGAATTTTTTCTAGTGTTAGAGACATGTTTAGGTTTTACCAAGATTTTTATTTTGAATTTTTTGGGTTCAATTGCTAGGGTTAAAAAAATTATGAATTTTGGTTCTTGAGTTGAGGTTGAGTGGTTTCTGACCACCAAATTTTTCTAATTTTGTTAACATAGTTAGAGAATTCTTTTTGCTCTAAAATTTTACAGCACCTTGGGGATACATTGAGGTGTCTTGGATACTTTTTATAGCCTCTGAATTGATTGTTTGATGTGCAAATAAATTTGTGCTACAATGGTGTGAAATCTGCCCAATTATTGGAAATGAACCAAAGACTTGAATTGATAATGTAATGATAGTTTGGTTCTAGTATGATATGAATACTTGATATTAAATATTTGGCCATGTGACTTGTAATGTATAAATGCATACTAGAGGAAGTAAAAGGCATGATTGAAACCACAATGTAAATGAATGCCTATATGTGTTTTATACATGCATTGGAAAAGAAAGTGAATGATATATTGAATTAAATTCTGTAGCCATAAGTAAATATGAGATCCTCTTTGACTTGTCAAGGGCAAATAAGAAATATGAGATCTTCTATGACTTGTCAAGGGCAAATAAAGAAATATAAGATCTTCTTTGACTTGTCAAGGGAAAATAAAGAAACATAAGATCCTTTCGACTTGTCGAGGGAAAATAGAAAGAGATGAGATGAGATCCTTTCGACTTGTCGAGGGCAAATGGAGAGAGAGAGAGATGAGATCTTTCTGACTTGGTAAGGGTAAAATAAAGATAGATGAGATCCTATTCGATTTATCAAGGGTAATTAAAGATAATTCCCTACTTTTGCTATATACATATTTGTATCATATCAAATCACTTTGATTGACATTATTTACTATGATTATGAGCTTATGATAATGTGTACAAAGTGATTGATCTTTAAAAACAACACTTCAGAAATATGATTTGGAACTTTAAAAATGAACCGTTATTATGTAATGCTTGATCACATTTTTTTTATAAACCGAAGTGGCTGGGGCGATGACGATAACATTATGATTGTGTATTAGGGAGTTGTCCTATTGAGAATTGTATAATTCTCACCCCTATTTTGTGTGTTCCCGTGTCATCTCCTGGTTGATTCAGAGAACAATGTGGCTCCTATGTGCAAGAAACTCAAGATTGCAGTAGTTTAGTAGTTGATGTTTTTCTTATATGGTATATAGTTGTAGGTATATGTGTAGGCAAATGTAATAGAGATTGTATATGTATTCAAGCTCATAGTAGAGCTTCCTTATGTAATTGACTTGTATCTTTGTTATATATTTTAATCGAATTACCCTAGCTAATACACGAACCCATCGATTTTGCAATAGCTATTTAAAAAGGGTCTGCTAATTTAGAAGTAACAACTCTCAAGTCTGATGTCATGACTTAAGGATGACGTTGTACTTGGGAGGATGTTACATTATAGTATCAAAGCCTGCACCTCTCCGAGTACGGTGCGGCTCAAGGACGAACCAAGCGGAAGCTGGCGGGCATGTAACGCCCGGGGATTGCGAAGTCGGGGAGTGGTCACTGGTGCAAGGAGGCATGGACAAGGAGCAGCTCCTAGAAGACTTCGAAAGCGGAGGGGTACATGAATGAACTGATTACACACCCGAATGAGAGGGATCCTGAAACTATGTAGGTATGAGACTATACAGTTAAGGAGGGCTTATATGAATTGATTTGTACTACCTATACCAACAAGATGCATTTTCTTTTCGGTAGCTCATCACTAAAGAACTCCATAGTTAAGCGTGCTTAACTTGGAGCAATTTTGGGATGGGTGACCTCCTAGGAAGTTTTCCCATGAAGCGTGTGAGTGAGAACAAAGCATACTGAAAAGACCCATGTTGGTTTGTGAGGATAGTCATCAATCCATAAAGTAGTAGGAGATGTTACATCGCGACTCACAAACAAATTAAAATTTATAAAGTGCCAAGTTGCAGCAAAAATGTAGTAAAGGGGCACAACTCAGGTCGACTCACAAGGAAGTATTCCAATTGATTCAAGAAAATTGGGGTTTTTGAGATTATAACAAGCCAAAATAAATTACAAAATTATAATAAGAAGAATTACCTGCACAAGGATTCCCTCGGATTAAGAGTTGCTCAATCATTGTTTCAAAAGATAAATTCATGGTGGCGGTTACTTTCATTAGTCATGCTATCACACAACAACGATGCAATTCTACTTAATGGCCATACAATCGCACTCTCACTAAGGGTTTACCTAACATATGAACTAGTAATTCACGACCGTGATTCTATGAACCTATGTCGGTCTGATTACCAATTACAGTAACCTAATTCCTAACGGAGTTAATTTCAATCTCTTACCAATTGGATGTAATTAAATCAATCAGCCTAATACCCCAATGGCTCTTAGATTATACATGCAAACGAATGCACAACCAAGCAACTCATAAAAACATAATTACAATAATCATCGCAATTAATATCAAAAGAGAAAGCAAATGGGGAAGAAAAACCAACCATAAATTGTAATTAAAATAATAAGAACATCAAGAACAATCTTAATCTTTAGTTATCCTTGCACAGGTAAAGAGATTACTCCTCCATAGGGGGAGTATCACAATCATTGTTATAGGAAGGTTGAAGATTACAACCCATAAAATGCCAAAATCCAACAATGATTGAGAACTCTAAACCTAGAGAAAGAGTGAGAGAAATTCTAGAGAGAAAAAGGAAAATTAAAAATGCCAACGTAAGAGAATCCGTCCGTCTAGGAGTGAATGAGAGTTTTTTCCCGTGTACCAGAGCGTCCATTTCTTTTTTCCTTCCTTTGGATTGCTGAATCGGGCCTAACAGGCCATAATCCATAAACATATGACCGCCTGGGTGGCCCTGCGTTGCGTTCCAATAGAACATGTCCCTCTGTTCATTGCCTGGGCGGTCATTGACTGCCTGGGCGATGAACAGTATGCTTCCAAGTCAATTTTGAGGTGCAAAACGTTCAAGCTATCTCTTCGGCCTAGAAGTAGAAGTTGTAGCTCTTTGAATAATCTTTCCAATGCCATATGAATAACCTCAATCGGACATTTATAGCTCCAGATATTGGAAAAACACTAACTAAAGGTCAAATTAGACAACATCAAAATCTCAATAGCATTCCTAAATCCTTCTTCTGCTCTAATGCACCAACCTAGAAGTCCCTATTATCAAACAACACTCCTAAAAAGAGGTTAAAAGCACAAAACACTTCCAAGGAATGAGAATTCATAAAAACTATGCTAATGGCTACAAAATTATTGAATAATGCATGTTGAGGACAAAGTGCAAACCCACTAATTAACCATTAATTCAACATAACTCAAATGCAAAATACTAAGAATTAGGAACGAAAATGAGTGCACAAATGCAACCCATCAAACTTCCTCACACTTAAATAGTTGCATGTCCTCATGCAAGGGATTCAGATAGATACAACAAAGCAATTGGACTTCTAACTCTACTAACTCTAAAAATGAATCATGCATGGAAAATAACAAAATGCCAATCCAATGGACCTAGAGATATAAACAATGGGCTTTCATGCCAACAAGCAAAGAAAGTCTCAACAAGCAAGGCATGAGCAAGAACAAAGTACACAAGGTAGAATCAACATAAATGATAAGTGAATGAAGTACAAAAAAATCCTCCCAAGGTTAGTGTTTTCCACTCATTCACTCAAGTGTGTTGGGATACGATGTACACTCAAATCACCTCAAAAAAAAAATGCATTACCATAGGCTTGTTAAGGGTCTCATTCTCCATTTGTCACACTCATGCATATTGAATCAAGAGAATTTGCTTTTGGTTGTGATGAGGCTAAGGTGAAGGTGGAGAAATATAAAAGCCAGTGGAGCTAAACTTTTAGTCAAAGGAGAGTAAATACATACACCAAGAGCACAAGTGCCTAAAGGTACACTTTGTCCAACTTAACCATTCACAGGCCCTTAATTTGCAATGTGACACACCTTCACCAAAACTTTTGCAAATTCTATTTTTTATGCCACTTGCTTTTTTTTGTTTTTGGTTTTTTTTTGGACCATTCACAAATACATATTGTCTCCCCCACACTTAAATTGAGGCATGTCCTCATGCTTTCCCCCACATTTATGCTCAAAACATAAATATATAAAAATTGTAGAAATGCTCTCCTAAGCCTAAAAGGTAGGGAATTTTCATACTTTTTCACTTTTGGCTAGGAATGAGCTAAAACAAAATAAGGGGGTAGTAAGGCTCAAGTGGGCTAAACAATGGTCATATGTAAAGATTGGCTATATAGTTAAATAGCTAAAACCAAGAAAATTGCCTCAATCACTTTCAAGTATGCACATGAGAACATATTTTCAAACAAGACCCTAAGCAAGTTCTAGAATGCAAATTCAAAGAAGGAAACACACATTAACAACTAAGGATGACATACAATAGTCCAATCAAAAGGCTCAAAATCTCACAGGTAAAAGTGCATGTACTCAATCCAAACAACACAATAAATCCACCAAGTATGCAATACAAAGTAAAGCCAATGCCAAGCAAGTCAATATAGTGTCTGTAGTGTAAGCCTATGCATGTTACTCTAAGGTGCCAAAAGGATGGTGAAGAATGCAAATAAAAATAAATATGATGCACGACTCAAAACTAAAATGAAAATAAATAAAATGCAGAAAATAAAAGAGAAGGGTAAGGAAAAACCTCATGGTGGGTTGTCTCCTACCTAGTACTTTGCTTTAACGTCCCTAAGTTGGATGGTCAGGGCCCTCACGGCGGGCGTGTAGCTTCAACCCATAGAACTCTCATCTTAGTCCCAAAATCCATAGGGGCTTCATAGAGGTGTGTCAGTTGGTGCCCATCAACTTTACAGCAAATCTTAGACCTTGGATCCTTTAACTCCACTACACCACAAGGGTGTGCACAGGAGACCAAGAGTAGTCCCTTCCACCTAGACTTTGATATTCCAGTCATAAGTTTCGCTTGGGGCTCATGCAGCAAATCTTTTGCCTCACATGAGGTTTCTTTCCTAAAGCAGGTTAGTCATGGGGCACCTCTGAAACTAATGACTGTTGCCCAAATGGGGTACCTGTATCTTTAAGCTCGGAAAACTCTACTATAACAGATTCATCACATCCCATGGGGAAGAAAAAATAGGAAATAGGGGTTGTTCATCCTTGCCAAGTAAAGTATCACATGCATCTTCCACTAAGGAGTCAATGACATCAATGCCAAACACAAAGTATTTCTCAAGGGGAAATTTCATGGCATCAAACAAACAAAATTTGGCTTTCAAGTCCCCACACACCATGGATAATATACCAGCATAAACATCAATCTCGATTCTAGCAGTTTTCAAAAAGGTCTACCCAAGATTAATGTATGTTGGTTCGCATCAGTGTCATTCTCCATCTCAAACGCATAAAAATTAGCAGGGAATATTAAATCAGTTACCTTTACTAGAACATCTTCTAATACCCCCTCTGGCTTTGTAATGCTACGGTTGGCAAGCTGGATTGTCAGTCCGGTCGGCTTAAGCTCCCCAAAGTGTAAGGACCTATAGAGTGATTTTGGCATAACATTAATGCCAGCCCTAAGATCAACAATGGCTTGCTTGATTTGCAGGTTCCCAATGGTGCAGGGAACATTGAACATACCTGGATCCTTACATTTGGGTGGCAGGTTACCTGGCTTGATGAGATAGGAAGCATTCACCTCTAGAGTCATCTTCTCATTCTCACTGCCCTGCGGTCTCCTCTTGTTGGTGCACAAATCCTTAAGAAATTTGGCATATTTGGGGATTTTCCTGATTGTATCCAACAGAGGGATATTGACTTATACCTTCCTAAAGGTCTCCAAGAGGTCATTTTCCAGCTCCAATTCCTTAGGCCTCTTAGGTCTTGTAACTCACTGTGGGAAGGGCAATGGAATGGGTCTTTCTATCTGCTCTTCTGCTTGCTTCTGTTGGGGTGCCAGTTTATCTTGCTATACCTGTGTCTCAATTGTCTCATCCTTCTGACTCTCAACCACAAGCTGCTCTGAAGGACCAGCAACTTCAAGTAAGACTATACCAGACCTCAAAGGAATGACAGAAACATTCCCCTTGGGGTTGAAAATTGTCTATGAAGGAATGATGGATGCACTTCCTTGCTGTGATTGGGAATTATCAAGCCTCACAATCGCATTTCTCATTTCTTGCATGGCCTGTTCCTGTTTTCCCTATGTCTCAATCATCATCTTCATCATCTCTTGCCATGGTGTATCTAAAGGGATAGGAGGGGCAGGTAGTGCTAGAGGCTACTGAGGGGCAAGTAACCATGGAGCAGATGGTTGTTGAAAGACATGTGGATTGCTCTACTATCTTTGCTGCTACTATGATGTGTTGTTCCACTTCAGATTGGGGTGATCTCTCTAACCCGGGTTATATGTGCTACTGTAAGGGTCATACCCCTGCTAGTTATTCTAATTCTAAGGTTTGTCACGGAACAGATTGCTAGCAGCAACTAAAGTGGGGTCCTCCTGTAGTTGTGGACATGCATCAATAGTATGGGTATTACAAGAACAAATACCATAAGCCGTTTGAGGTGAAGGAGCCTGCCGCAACTGATTCAAGGCTATCTGTTTTAGGAACTCAGTCATCTCATCTAGTTTTTGCTCCACCCTGCTATTATCCACTGGAGACACTTCACCCACATTGTGGGTATTCACACTAGCTCTAAACCCAAACTGCTGAGAATTCTCTGCCATGTTCTCTATCAAGGGTCTAGCTGCAACAGGGGTTTTGTCAACCAGTGCACCCCTACATGCAGCGTCAATCAAGTTCCTCTCCATAAGCAGCAGTCTTTCATAAAAATATTGACTCAGGAATCTAGTACTGGGGACAGCTGGCACACAATCTCTTGAACCTGTCCCAATACTTATAGAGAGACTCACCTCAGAATCGCTAATGCCACAAATATCCTTTCTGATAGCAGCTGCTCTAGAAGTTAGGAAGAATTTCTCTAGAAAAATGCACTTCATGCTAGCCCAGCTGTCAACTGTTCCATGGGGAATGTAAAAGAACTAATCTTTGGCAGCTTCTTTAAGGGAAAACATGAAGGCCCTTAGCTTGATTTGGTCCTCCGTTACCCCCTGAGGCTTCATTGTCACACAAATCACATGAAATTGCTTTAGGTGTTTGTGTGGGTCTTCCCTAGATAAATCATGGAACTTGGGCAAGTAGTGTAGGAGTCCCGATTTGAGCTCAAAGTCAGCTCCCTGGTCAGGGTAGATGATCCCCAATGGTTGGTAGTTTAAGTTTTAGGCAGCGAGCTCTTTTAAGGTCCTATTATTTTCACCCATATCACCTAAAACATTAGCAAAAGAATCAAAAAATTTGAGAGAATAGGAAGAAAAAAAAAAGAATAAGCTATGAACAAAGGTAAAATGAAATTAAACTAATTTTTTTAAAATTAAAAAACAAAAAGGTAGAAAAAAATAGAAAATAAAAATAAATATGAAAAAATTAAAAAAATTAAAAAGTAAAAGAATCAACTAGTACCACTTTCCAAAATTTGATGCAGTCATCATGATTCACAAACAAATTAAAATTTATAAAGTGCCAAGTTGCACCAAAAATATAATAAAGAGACACAACCCAGGTCATTTTACAAGGAAGTATTCCAATTGATTCAAGAAAATTGGGGCTTTTGAGATCATAACAAGCCAAAATGTAACGACTCATTTTTTTTAGTGTTGTTTATGATAAAATAATTAATTGTGAATAATCTATAAGGATTTTAAAAATTTCGATAGACAGTTTTGATCGCAACAATATGAGGAGTTTGTAAAAAAAAATTATATTATTAAAAGAATTCAATATAATAATATTTTTAACCAGAGATATAGGGTAATATGGATGAGACCCTATAAGTGGTATAAGGACTTCAATAAAAATAAGGATAAGGGTATTTATATATTTTAACTCAATAAAGTTTATTTTATGTCAATCGGGTACCGAAATGGTAATAATCGGTACACTGAAATGGTAATAACCAGTGCACTAAAACACTAAGTCTGGTAAAAATAATGGATATTATCGGATCCCAGATAATTTTTACTTATGATAATCAAATAAGTATAGATATTTCTAATACTGATAGAAAGCAAATTGATCCGAAAATATTATCTTCTTACTTTCTCTCCAAGTTAGTATATTATAAAAGGGAAAAAAAGACAAGAAATGACATTCTTCTCGGTTGCATCCACAGACTTTACGTTTCTTCTTCTTTCCTCCACCATTTTCACTTTCTTTTGCTTGAAACTCCATGAAACCACTTTCTTTTGCTTGAAACTCCATGAAACCACCAAGTCTTTGAAGATTACACTTGGATAAACCCATCAACTAGTTCAATGTAATAATTAATTGCTTAATGGTAAGCTCATGGATTCACGGGTAGTAGTAGACGTGCTACGCCTTTAGAACTATATCAAGTTGTAATCGCAACGGTGTTACATCGTTATGAGAAAGGGATGTACTGAGAATAGCAAGGCTATTCTAGATAAGATGTAGTAGACGTACTACATCTAGTGAACTATATCAGGTTGTAATGTGACGACATTGCGACGTGGACAATATGATCAACAGAGAAGTATATCAGAAGAATCCTGTGAGTTATACTATCAAGCCTAAACTTTAATAATAAGACCATGCCAAAGAGGAAATGAAATTGATAAAATAAAACGAAGTATATCATGTTAAAGGGATGAACTATATCAAATTATAACACAAGGTGTTACAAAGAAAAAATTGAGATTGATGTATTTAGAAGAAAATGTTTTGAGATCTATATTAGGATATAGTACGAGATACTATATCAAGTGAAGTATATCAAGTTGTAACACGAGGTGTTACAGCAAAGGCAAGACATCGAAAGGGAAGTATATCAGAAAATCATAAATAATTCTTTTCTAAGCCTAAAGCTGTTCATGAACTTATGATAAAGAAATAATGAAGTAAACGAGATAAGCATTATATGAACAACTAAAATAAGAGAAATTTTAAGACTACGTTAGATATTACTGTGTAGTGACTAATGTGTTTCCTACTGGGAATCTTTGATTCTTATTCTTGCTGTTATCATATTTTTATATAGATTGCGATGATGGTGATTTATTTTGTGGAGATTCTTAGTTGGTGTTGGCACTATGGTCCAGACGTTTTGATGAATCAATGATAGAGAATTAATTAGTTCTTTTTATTTGCTTTTGATGAATTTCGAGGAGTGCCCTACCTAGACTAGAGGGTTCCTACATGAACCAGGGTAAGGGTTTGATATAGTTACAGGATACTGTTGATTAGTAATCAGTTACTTCAATTATGTATTTTTGACATATTATTTATGTTCAAACTTAGCATCATGAAGAGAGGAAGCGCTTTATGTTTGTCATGAAAAGCAGGCTCATATGTAATAATATATGTATGCTCCTCTAAGATCAAGTAGAGTTCACAAGTAACAACTACTCACTATAAGGTTATGGCTTAAGCATAGCTTTATAATGATGAGGAGTTACACAAAATAAATTACAAAATTATAATAAGAAGAATTACCTGCACAAGGATTCCCTCGAATTAAGAATTGTTCAATCATTGGTTCAAAAGATAAATTCATGGTGGTGGTTACTTTCATTAGTCATGCTATCACACAACAATGATACAATTCTACTTAATAGTCATACAATCGTACTCCCATTAACGGTTTGGCTAACATATGAACTAGTAATTCACGATCGTGATTCCATGAACCTATGTTAGTCTGATTACTAATTACAGCAACATAATTCCTAACGGAGTTAATTTCAATCCCTTACTAAGTGGATGTAATTAAATCAATCGACCTAATACCCCAATGGCTCTAAGATTATACACGCAAATGAATACACAATCAAGCAACTCTTAAAAATATAATTGCAATAATCATCGCAATTGATATCAAAAGAGAAAGTAAATAGGGAAGAAAAACCAACCTTGCAATTAAAATAATAAGAACCTCAAGAACAATCTTAATGTTCAGTTATCCTGCACACGGTAAAGAGATTACTCCTCCATAAGGGGAGTGTCACAATCATTGTTGAAGGAAAGCTGTAGATTACAACCTATAAAATGCCAAAATCCAATAATGATTGAGAACCCTAAACCTAGAGAGAGAGTTAGACAAATTCTAGAGAGAAAAAGGAAAATTAAAAATGCCAACATGAGAGAATCCGTCAGTCTAGGAGTGGATGAGACTTTTTTCCCGTGTACCAAAGCATCCATTTATTTTATCCTTCCTTTGGATCACCGAATCAGGCCTAACAGGCCATGATTCATAAACATATGACCGCTAGGCTGCCCTGCATTGCGTTCTAGAAGAACATGTCCCTTTGTTCATCGCCTAGGCGGTCATTGGTCGCCTGAGTAGTGAACAGTATGCTTCCAAGTCAATTTTGAGGTCCAAAATGTTCGAATTAGCTCTTCGGCCTAGAAATAGTTTGAATAAGCTTTCCAATGCCATATGAATTACCTTAATCGGACATTTGTAGCTCTAGATATTGGAAAAATATTAACTAAAGGTCAAACTGGACAACATCAAAACCTCAGCAGTGTTCTCGAATCCTTCTTTTGCTCTAATGCACTAATCTGGAAGTCCCTATTATAGAACAACACTCCCCAAAAGAGGTTAAAAGTACAAAGCACTTCCAAAGTATGAGAATTCATAAAAACTATGCTGATAGCTACAAAATTATTGAATAATGGATGTTGAGGACAAAGTGCAAATCCACTAATTAACCATTAATTCAACACAACTCAAATGCAAAATACTAAGAATTTGGAAGGAAAATGGGTGCACAAATGCAACCCATTAGCTGACTATACTTTAGAAGAAAAATGTGAGGTAAGTTCATTTGAAACTAATCTTTCATATGATAAATTACTTGCCTTATATGATGAGTTGCAGGAAAACTCTTAGACTTTTTCCATTCATTATTTCAACTTGAAAAGGAAACATCAGAAGGTTGTTTCAGAACTTGAGATGACCAAGTTAGAAGCTAAGAATCTTAGGCTTGAGAAAGAAGAAATACAAGAAGAAAACAAAGTACTACATCTTAAGCTCAATGCCTTTGAAATTGAAGCCTCTAATAAAAATGAGAAATCTCAGAAAGTTATTTCTGAACTAAAGAGGACTTCATAGCTTCTAAAATCTGACCTCAAAAATATCATAAATAGTTCAAAAAATCTTGAATTAATACTTGGAGGTTAGAGGCTGTACTTTCAAAAGACTAGGTTGGGATATGAAGAGGAAATGGATGAGAAAGGAAAATTAACTCAACCAAAGAAGGTGAAAAATAAGGTCTCTTGCACCTTTTGTCATAACAAAGGACACCTACCTGACAAATACTTTATGAAAAAGAAATCTGTCAGAGAGGCTAGGAAACCTTCTCAAAAAACTAACCTAAAAGAACCCAAGAAAGTCTGGGTACCAAAATTAAAAATTGTTTTTATTATAGGATTGTCTGAGAAAGTACATTGATCAGGACACCTAGTGGTACTCAGACAGTGGAGTGCTGAACATTACTAGAAAATAAGGGAAATTTGAATTTCAAATTTGAATTTGAATTTGAAAAAGTCAAATCTCAGTATCAGAACCGGCTAGTCATCTCTTTTGCCAACGAGATCATTTTACCTCAACTTCAAGAAGAAAATGATCAGAAACCATGTTTAGAAAGTAAGAGTAGTTTCTGAAGGGACATTAGAAACCTCAATGCCACAATGGCTTTTGCAGTAGATCTAGCAAGCTGTCAACATATTCTTCTAGTATGCTTTTCCAAGACACAACTCGATGATCAATACGTGTCACTTGGAGATTTGATCTAAGTCAACGATCACAAAGAAGACCTTTTTTAAATAGAGATGTTGTACTCAAATGAAAGAGAGAGACTTTGCACTAAAAAAGAAAACTATGCAAAAATCTCTCCTCATCCCAATAAGGTTCATAGCATTATGAAATAAGATTCCTTACTTGTAAAAATTTTCTTTCTATGTTCTTGAATAGATTTATGTTCTTTTTTTAGAAAGAAATAATAGAAAAAAGTCATTCAAGCTTTCGTAGGAATTTTTTTTTTTTGGTACATGTTAAGGAAACTTGAGTATAGGTTAGTCTGAGTAGCAACCCAAACATAACATCTTTGTATCCTCAATCTAGTAGTGATCGCTATGAGATAGCCTGAAGAGGTTAATGTAAAACTACTTGCACTACGGCAGTAAGGTGTTCTTACACGGTTTAGCTTGGAGAAGCTAGTTAAAGACTACTTTCAACAGGATAGTAACAGGTGGTTTACTTGTCATAGGTTTAACTCGGAGAGGCTGGTGAATAACTACTTAGGTTTGTGACAGTACGAAGTTGTCTAATGGTCACAGGTGTTAGCTTGGAGAGGGTAATACTAGACTACTCAGTTTAGGTTGGAGAGGCTAGTCAAGAACTACTCGATTCAGGTTGGAGAGGCTAGTGAAGAACTACTCGGTTTAGCTTGAAAAGGTTGATGAATCACTACTCAATTTGTGGCAGTAGGAGTTGTCTATTAGTCACAAATGAGAGCTTGGAAAGGCAAATGCAAATACTATCCAGTTGTTCTTTTTTAAGTTGAGAAAGTTGTTTGAGTGGAACCTCAACATTTGTTGAGTACTGGATGTAAGCAGTTTTGGCCAAACAAGTATAAAAATATTTGTGTTACATCGTCTTCTCCTTGAACACTTTTATCTTTCTCTGTCATGCCATTCTATTGAATTCAAAATGATATAACACTTTAAGGATTTATGTAATTTATCATTTACTTCAGAAATCTACTTTTGGAAAATACTAACTACATTTCCGCTGCACTATAAGTTTTATACTTGATAATATTTATTTTAAATGTTTCAGATATGCAAAAAGAAGCAAGCACGATTCAAGCCCTTTCTCATGCACATTTCCATCTACAGACAACTATTGTGCCATACGGTATGTTGCTGAAGAAGCTGTTTCAACACGTACGCCTTCCTCTTACATAAGAATAGTATGAATTCATGGAGGGTACTGTATACTCAACTGCATCCTTTAGAACCTCAAAGAAAAAGTCCTCAACCTTAAGTTCCGAGGCAACATGACTAAGTCCTAGGATGAGGGGAGAGTAAGCCAGAAGGACTTCCAAAAGAATTGAATCCGAGAAGACTAGGGTAAAAGGAAAAAGGAAGTTGATTCTCTTGGATTCTGAGACTGAGAACTTGGAGGAAGAAGAGGATGAGGTTACTCAGGTTTCTCTAAACCGAGAAAAGAGAACAAAAAGAAAGCAGGAGAAAAGGCAACTACAAGAACCTCTGAGATGACTTTTTTCTTCAAAAAAGATGCTCAGTAAACCAGAAGGAATCATTAGAATGAAAGATATTGAGGTTAAGCTCAAAAATCTCCCTATGCATGAAACAAGGATCTCTATGTTGGTAAAAGAGGTCAAAAAGTATGAAGAAGCTAGGTATAAGGTTATCTTAACTAATTTTGAAGAAGAAGAAGAAGAAGTGGAACAAAAAGAAGAATCACCATTTAATGAAGAAGATAATCTATTTAGGCATGAGAAAGCCAGAATGAGTGAATTCTTTCCTATGGAACCAATCATAGAAAAACCAATTGAGGATACCAAAGAACTAGAATCTATAGTTATTTTGACAGTAGCTCAACTTCCTCATTCCATTCATATAATTCCTGTGGAAGAGCATGAAGATCGGACCTCAAAAACTAGAGCTCATCATGCTAAAGAAGTTGCTACTTCTGCATCAGCTCAAGTGCTTAATATTGCTTCTACTCTTGCCACTGCTATTACTCATACTCCATTATCTCTATCTCCTGCTATTGCACATGTTGAAACTGAGGCTAAATCACCAAAGTTTGGGGAAAGCATACCCCTAGACATATCAGAGCCCTCTCTAAGAAGCTGCTTCTATCCATTTCTGCACCAATCCATTTTCTGCAGCCCTCATCAGAGCCTTCAACCAGCTATGCACATCCAATTGCTTCTGCAAAATCAGAGGGACATGGCCTCTAGGTTGGATTGGGTTGAATCTTCTAGTATCAGGCACAATGCCCAACTCCAGAGTCATGAGGAGATCATGCTTCAAATCATTTAGAACACTCGAGAGATTCTTCGATAAGTTAGGCGCCAGGGCTGATGATGGTATTCCTAGTTTCTAGTACACCTCCGTTCTGCTGACGTAAAAATGGGGAAAATAAAATAGATGAAGAAAATCTTGTGATGTGGAACTTAAGGGGAGCTTATGCAAAGAGGGAACCTCCGTTTCTATCACACCTCCGTTTTTCAACATGCATTTTTTCAGAGAACAATTAGTTTCTTTTTTTATCATGCTCTATCAGATATATGTTTTGTTCTTGAACAATGTTTTCTTTATGTGTATCGTATATATATCTGTCTCATTATACTTGCTTATGATATCTTGTGTTATTTTTTTCTCTCTTCTTTTTAAGCTTTGATACAATTTGTTTTTAAGCTCTATAAATTTCGATGCCTAACCTTTAATGCTTAGCTAATCTTGTATCATTCTCATAACATATGCATTTATCTCTTAGCATTCACTCTAACTCTTTTAACACGCTATGATATTTAGCTCATCTGTGTGCCTTTGATTAGCACCAACTAGCATCATTAAAGCACAAGCTCTCTCTTTGCTCTAATACATATATCTCTTTATGCTTCGATATATATGTCTTGATCCATGCTTAAAATGTTTTGTCAATGAAACATATATTATCGATCACACATTTGCAATGTTTTAATGAGCTTTGTATAACTTAATCTCTCTATACAGTTGTGATTGGTTTCTGTTTATCTTTAGAAACTTGTTTCTACATGCTCTTATGCAACTAAGATCAATCTGTGAGTCTTAGAATTCTCTTGTGTGTGCAAAGCTTATATGTTGCAAGTGTTTTCATGTATAAATATTTGCATCGCTTTTTGAAAATATGGTTCGATAAAATGTGCTAAATAAGAAATCTAATGAAGAGAAAATATCACAAGTTTTACTTGTTTTTATTCAGGCTCAAGTATTTTCAGAAGAGATCTCTTATGACAGAAATCAAGCTGCTTTCTATCAAAAAGCTTAAATGATCATATCTCCTTTGATAGTGTTCTGATACCTTTCAAAACCTACTATGAGTCAATTCAGAAAACCTTATGAAAAATCAAAATAGCCTTGATTTATGTCACTTAAGGCTATAAAAAGTTTTTAACTCTATTCATGTCATGCCTTAAGAAAAGGACTTTATGAAAATCACATGTGATGATGTTTTGAAAGAATAATGTTATCACGATATATATTTTGTTATATTTATTTCAACATATCTTCAAAAGATTTTCTTCAAATTGATTTGTCATCAGTAAAGGACAAGACTAGTGGTCACAAGCGGCTCAGCATAATCATAAAGAAAAATATGGTCATATACACATTCCATACAATGTTGCTTATCCATTCTCTCCATGCTAGAGTTTGAACCTCATCACGGTGGAAGAAATGTCCATCAACACTGAACTAATGAAATAAAGAAGGTTAATCAATGAAAAAGTTGTAAACCAGCCCATGCAAAGTTGTAAACCATCACACACAAAGTTCTAAACCAGACCACACAACATTGTAAACCAGCCCAGACAAAGTTGAAAAGTAGTACATAAAAACTTGTAAACCAGCCGACACAAAGTTGTAAGCTAACCCACTAATGCTATAAACAAGCACGCACAAAGTTGTAAATTAGATTACACAAAATTGCAAATTAGTATACAAAAAGTTGTAAACTAGTCCACCCACAGTTGTCAACCATAATAATAAAACATGCAAACTAATTCCAAACACCTTATAAACATGTTTAGTAAAATATGTAAATACATATGCGGGAAAAGATAACCAGTACAAAAAGTCGCAAACTAGAATAAAAAATTTGTAAATCATCCCACACAAAGTTATAAACTGTAATCATTAAACATGTAAAACAATTCTAAACCAACTCCAAACCATCGTAACATATATTCTGTTGTGGACTTGCTCATCCTTTTTGCCTGATTCTTATGTTTCTTGCCTTTCTTACGCCTGCTATCGTTCCTCATGCAGTAAGCATATACCACATTGGCCATTGCATTTAAAACCTCGATCTTGTTGGCATTGATTGTTTAGGAAGCTAAAGCTGAAGCTTGTCCTACCCTATCCACAGATAATGAGTTGGCAATCAATGCAAGCATCTCTTAAACAAGCACAAAATATGTCATTAACCAATGGGTGTACAGATCACGTGACACATAGGCCACACAAAATATATGAACAAACTAACCCTTACAACCATTATAAAAAATACCAATTACCTCAGAAAAAAGCTTTATGCTCCGAGGGGACAAGGCAACATCCTTGGCCATGACCATGAACTGCACTTGGGAGGGACTACCTTCCATATCTCTATGTTCCTTCGAGTGTGTTTCCTATTTAATTTCACAACAAAACATGAAAATATGATAAACTCCAACCCATGACATGCTATCCACTTTCATCGAATAAAATTAACATAAATAAAAGAATATAATTTGCACTTATTATGGAAGGACCCTCAAGGTAGAAGTGCTCCTTCGCAGCAACTAAGCCCTCGCTTTGCACCGTGATCAGCACGTGAGGAATATCATCCCCATACAAGCCTTGTGATCGTTGTACTGTACTATATGCATATTTTATTCTCAAAATATGCTTTAAATAAAAAAAATCTATATTTTCCTTTAATAAGCATTGATAAATCCTTTCTTATAAATAAAAATATGAAATTGTAGTTGTATTATATACTTCAACTGAGTTGCTTATGTACAAAATTAACCATGAATATTATATCATTTGAATACAAACGAATCATGGAAATAATAAAATGTAAAATAAAGAAAATACCATGGCTTCATGCTAGTGTGAAGCTCACCCAAATTGGAGATATCTAATTCTGAGGAGGAGGGGGAGGAGGATCTTGAGCTACATCTGTATCTGTGAGGAAAAGAGAGAAAAGAAGGGTGAGTTTTGTAACAAAACTCAGTGAATGGATCCTCACTCATAACCATACATCGGACAGGAAGGAAGTAAGTATAAATAATAATGCAATCTCATAAATCATTTCCATATAAATTGTATAATAGCTAAAACTCATAAATTTGTCGTACGCATGAAAATTATCCATACATTTCTTAAGAATTACCAAATGAATAAACTAGCCATAAATTGAAGGGTGGGTGCTCAGTCCCTTGCGAACAAGAGCCCTTAACTAAGATCTTATGGTCCTTCGCGGATCGCGTCCCTCGTGGACAAACCTAGCATGTGGATAAATGCCCATCGCGGGCCTTGGTATACTAAGTTTAATGGAGTAACTGCCGTTAACTCATAGTTTTATTCCTCTCAGTAATTCCTTAATCTAAATTAATAGAAATCATAAAAAGGGGAGTTCTATTCCTTCTAAGTCCAAATGCTCTTGCTTTTCATAACAAAAACAAATCATTTCCTCATCATGAATCAAATATAAATCATAGCATAAATCAAACAATAGTAACTACTTATCAAATATGGTCCTATGCATTTTTATAAACATAAATTTTCATGCTATATTCTATAGTCCTTGTAAAAACCCATACAATCTTGATCCATGACAAAACTCAAGTACAAATTTTCTTTAAATATTTTATAATGCTAGAAATTAATTATAGAATGACCAACATAAGGTCATGAGATTAAACCTACTCACCTAGAGGGGTAGACTATGAAGCATTAACACAACCGGGACTCCGGGATAAAGGAATAGCACCAATTTCTACTATTAAAACCATAAAACTCATCAACAACCTATGAGAAGCTCTAGATTACTCTAAACATACACCAACAACTTTGGGGGAGCACCCCCACTTGATAACAATAAGAGGAATAACAAGACGTAACTCAAGATCATGGAGGAATTGAGACATAAATTAACAACATATACATACCTTAATGATTTTGGGGAGTTAAATTAAGGTTGGTTTGAGAGAAAAGGGAGAATAAGGTTTTGGGTATGTGTATGTGTGTACAATTTTTGCTTAAAATGCATTTCACATTTTAAAAGATGTGTGGTTATGATGTGTGTGGAAAATATTGTCTTCGCATGGTGAGAGTATAAAATGTATGTGGAACATGCTAGCAACATGATGTAGAGTACTCAATTAGTTTTGGAATGTGCACAGTAGCGTCGCATGATAAAAATATAGTATGCATAAAGAATACATTAGTCATATCATATGAAATGCCAGATAAGTTTTGGATGTCCCTTGTAATGTTACATGACATGAGCTTAGTATGATGCCCTATATGGTGATGACATGATATGAGTTGCAAGGTTGTTTCGAGCATTCATGGTGGATGGTTATATGTGCAAATTGCACTAACATGTCCTAATCATCTCTTATTTCCTTTTCATGATTATATGCATGACGTCGAAAATATTTTATTTGCAAAGTAATAGATCTCTTGTGCTTAGTGTTTGTTGTAACACCCCAATTTTTTCCATGTACAAATGACCAAAATGTCCCTGAGGCCATTTTTACTAGGAGAATGAGGATAACCAACCCCGGCTATCCTCAAAGAGTTGTTTTAGTATTGAACGGGGATTATGTGTGATTATATGTGTTATGTGTATTAATAGAGAAGAAGAATATCATTTTTAAGTTCCTGCACACAAAATTACGAAAATGCCCATGTGACTAATTGGCACAGAATTAATTCCCAACTAGATCCGAACCTTGCCCAGGAGTTTGAAAGTCATTTTTAAGGGATGTATAACGTCTGTCTAAGCCCAAGGGATCCCGGGAAGTTTTTGTAAAAAATTACCGTTTTTTCCTAATTAAGGGCATAACGAGTTTAACTATATAATTAATGAAACTTAACCAATATTAGGCTCTAATTGAAGATTAATTTATTTTAATAAATAATCTAGAGTCAAAATAATTAATTGAGGTTAATAAGTGTAATGCCCCGATTTTTCTGTCTGAGGGAAATGACCAAAATGCCCCTGAAGTCATTTCCAAACCGGAATTCGAGGATAGCTGGCCCGACAGTCCTTGAAGGGTTAACTCAATGTTTGAGGGGAATTAGATGACCCTTGAGTGGTTTCGGAGGCGAAAATCTCATTTTCTGCAGTTTTAAGTCAAAATAACCAAAATACCCCTATAGTGTTTTTACGCGGGTAAAGGTGCCGTGAGCCCGAAACTTTCCCTGAAGGTTTAAAACAACATTTTCATGTGTTTAAAAGTGTCTATTTAAGTCCCGGTCGTCCCGGGCAGTTTTTGTGTAAAATTACGATTTTGCCCCCGGGATAGTGTCGTTTGGGCTTAATGACGTAATTAAGTAAACCTAAGCAATATTAGGCTCTAATCAAAGGTTAATTAATTTTCATAATTAATATAGAGTCAAAATAAGTTAATAAAATTAATTAGGACCTAAAATTGCTTAGATTAAACCTAAATCTCTTTTTAAAACTCAAGATTCCTAGTCTTGGAATCTTGAATAGTGTTTTCTCTCTCCAATTTCCCTAAATCAAGGAATTGTGTTGGCATTGGATTCCTAGTTAATGGAGTTTGACTCCATTAATTTAGCAAGACCACCTCCTAAACCTAGTCTTACAAGCCTCTAATTAACCATTACCTCACCTAAACACTTTCCTACAAATTCTTAATCTTAAACATAACCTAAAGCACACCTAAACACACTTCTAAACCACAATTAAATGAAAGAAATCCCTCCCCCATGGCTGATGCAATTCGGCCACATCACCCAAAATTCCATCACATGTTTTAAATTTTAAACACTCCTTGAGCCATGCTTTGAGCCATATCTTGAACCATACCGAGCCATACCTTGAACCATACCTCACTATGCCTCAAGATCACAACATCTCACCTCATGGACCTCATGGGACTGCCTTTCCTTGGCCGAAATCCTCCTCTCCCTTATGCACCTTTCATTTGTTTCATTTCTCTACAAATAGCACACTTGAGTGAACTTGAAATACCTTTGGTTCATTTGCTAAGTTTAGAGCACTCAAAGTTTTTCTTTTCTCTCAAAGACCAAGAGTTCTTCTTCTTCATCCTCTTCAACATTATTTCACTCGGTAGGGATTTTGTTTTAAATGTTTTAGCCATTAAAGTTCTTGTTTAAGTTATATGCTTTATAGTTTCTCTTGAATCTTTTAGAACTTCTTTCTTCCTCTTTGCTTCTTTTTCCATTTTCGGCCATGGGCCTTTAGTGAGCTTGGAAATGAGAGCTTGATGATGGGGATTGCATGATGATGTTCATCACTTGAGCAACCCCTAAAGCTTGATCTTAGTTCTTGAGGAAAAAGTGTTTTTAGTTTCTTTCTTTTTATCTTGGAAACTTTACTTTGATGTTGTTCTAAAATAAGTGTATGAACTCAATGATGAGGACACATGATCTTGGTGTTAATACATTATCAAGATCATGGTCTCTAGAGTTTTAAAATGGTTCTTTTCTTGTTCATGGCTTTGGCCCCATTTTCCTTTTTCTTTCTCTAAAAATTCGGCCATCATTGATGGTCTAACATGGAAGCTTGATGATGAGAGTTTCTAGATGATGACTATGTGTTCATCACAATGAAACCTCTAGAGCTTGAGTTTTAACAAAAATGTTACTCATGAATTTGCTTCAAGGAATGATATATTGTTTACTTTAGCTTGTTGTGATAAACTTGGGTTAAGGTTTAAGTCCTTCAAAGTCTTGTAAGAGCTCTAGTAAAGATATAAAAATGAACTTGCATATTTATATTTCAAGCTCTTGCATCTCATATTTACCTTCCTATGTTATCACTAAACTCTAAAGACTAAAGAAAAGGACTTGCATTATCATGTTTAAGTTCAAGCTTTGCATTGCACGTTTATATTTCAAGTCATCACTTAAAGAACATAAAGATTTAAAATGAGAGATTGCATATCACCTAATTAATCTTGAAGCCTTTCTATTTCGGCCTTAAAGTCGATTGTTGCTGGGCCTAGAGCACTAAAATAAAGAATTGAACTTGCATATTTACTTACAAGTTTCGCATATTTACTTTGTGCCTTGCATGTTTAATTTCAAGTTTTTGCATTCCACATTTACTTTGAAGCTCTCACTTTACTTTATAATAAAGAATAAAATAGAATGCATAGCACGTTTATATTTTGTCATCACTTAAGGAACCTAGAGCTCAAAGACTTGCTCTCATTATCTCAAGTTAAAGTTTGATTATGGAAATATCCCCAAGGATGTAAATTCGGCCATATGATGTTGATAGACTCAAAATGAGTTTCATCTAGTTACAAGGGCCAACAATCTTTGTTCAAAAGTTTTCTATGTTTTTAGGAGTTCTATAAGATCATAATTGACAAAGATTTATAAATTAAACCTCTTCCAAGAGTGATCTAAATTTGTTACTACCCTATGATTGTTCTTAGTCTCTTTTACGAGATAAAATGTTTTGCAAAAGAGTTTTAGAAGTCCTAAAACGATTCAAGGAGAAACTAGCAACCTATACTTGTTGAAAATGAGATTTTATGCAAGATATGTATATGCATGAATTCGGTTCTGCCATGACATGATTGTTGTTGTATGATGATGTTTTGACATGTTAGAATGTATGAAATTTATATGAGTTGAGGTAGGAACCTTTCTATGCATGTTAGGAAAGAAACTAGTTTAATAGAAAAACCGTAAAGTCAAGTTTTAGCATAGTTTTGACCCATTTATTGTTAGGTTCTACCCAAACTGTTTTAGTATGATAATAATTAGATTAGGATTGTTTAGTTATGGAAAAATTGGTAACATTTGGTGTAAGATTGAATTTTAGCATCCATAGAGAAACTAGTAACTAGAAAACCGTAAAAAATACAATTATAGAACTCTTAGAACATTTAATTTTCTGTTTCTGTTCAGCACCCTTACAATGTAGTAAACATGATTTATAATTAGTTCAAAGGCTTAGGAATACCTTATAATTGGTTTAGATTTAATTTATAGCGCCTTAGGTGAAGACGGAATCGAGAAAGGGTCTAAGACATAAGTTCTAGAACCCCGTAAGCATAAAGATGAAATTATGTCCTTAGAGTATGATGCTGCCCAGATTTATTAATAAACATAAATGCTAGTAAAAATTATCAGTTGTGAACCCTTAGGTGCATAAGAGGTTGATTGAGAATGATAGGATAATTATACCTCAGGTTTAAGACCCGTAAGGGTCAAAGCATAAGACACCATAGGCGTAAGAGCATAATGAACTTTAGTGTTTTACATGAATGCATGTTTTATTATGAGAATATCTTGGGCATATAACTTATGAGATACATAATGTTGATGTGTTCATGCTCACATTATGATGCGTATGATGTTTTACAATGCTTATGATGCATATGATAATGATGCTTATGACACACATGATTATAAATGACTATGTAAAGATATGAATGTGGCATAAAGAAGGTTTGGAGGAAATTTGGTGTGCTGCTGTTATGTTGCCGAATTTCTAACAAACTTGAGGACTTTGAAAATTTTTCAAAAAGATATGAGTTTTGAATGTGACACAGTACTGTGAGAACGCGTTTTGGGGGAAGGCGATATGTAACGCCCCAGAAACAAATCCTTGAGGGGGACGACAATACGTAACACCCTGAAGAGGACAATATTCACCGTGTACTCGATGTCGGTGCGACGCGTTCTGTTATGATTATTATTATTATTATTGAGATTTCACTTATCAGATGATAAGTAAGAACTAGTGACGACTAGTTAAGGTATGAGCTCATAACCTAGAGATGTGACACATTCTGGGTGACACCGGTTCGGCCGACCACCCCCAGATCGATTATCTTTTTAGGGTGATCCCTATGTTACAGTACGATGCTTTGAATGTCACATAGTTATAGAAAGAGACATGTCTAATGAGAAGTATATGCCGCTTACATGATGTTGATTTCTCTATGATGTTTAATTGATTTCTACTTGATGCATCTTCATGCATTTATGCTTTATTATGCTGCATCCATAACATCAAGACTCATTCTAAAATAGGCGGACCTTGGCGAACTATGTTTTGAAACTTAAAAAATGAACTTGATGCATGCTCACTTATTTTATACACTAAACCCAAGGTTCCCGAGGACATAGATGATGACACCTAAATAGGAGGTTACCCTACTGAGATTCTTTAGTAAGATTCTCACTCCTTCTATCTCTTCTTCCCGTCACGTCTTCAGATGACGACGTCCGTGGTTTTTGTGGATTCCCCGACGTGGGAAGCACGTCATGATCCGGAGCACGGGTCATACTATTTTGAGGGTCGATGCACTGTTCGTGTCTTCAAGGTTGATGGACAACCCTTTGCTCATCCTATACATACTCATTGCTTCTCCCCGACATCACCATGCAGCGATGACGATTAAGTTTTTGAGCATACCCACCCCGGATGTACTTCGTCCTTGGATTGGATACGTCTTACCCTTTCTGGGATCCTAGCAGTAGAGGCTCACGGGTAGAGATAGTGCACACACCACATAGAAGAGGATAAACCTTCTCTTGTTTAGAGGTTATCCGTTTAAGATGCACCTGGGTAGGGGAATTTCCTTTTTCACTTTTTGTAGTATTTTCTTTTCTGTTGTACCTTCATTTCAGTTGTATTTGTTAGATGTTGTACCTAACTAAGTCCCACTTCTCATGAGTAGGCATATGATAAATATATATATTTGTAGTTTGTTTTATCATGATTGATCAGATGTTCATGACATGTTTATTTGAGTTTCTGTTTATCTATTTATGTGCTTTATCGTTCACCATGTTGCGTGGCTCTCACTTTGTCTTTGCATTTCAAAATAAAAATTACCTATATTTTCCGCTAAGTATTTTAAAGTAAAAAGGAAACGATGACGTAATAGACTAATAATTAACCTAAATATGTTCTAGAGTATTGGGTTAAAAATTAGGATGTTACAATTAGGGCCTAAGATTGTTTAAAGAAACTCAAAACCTTTTTCTTAATTCAAGAATTAGTGTCATGTCAATTTGGAATAGTATTTTCTCTGTTCAATTCCTTAAATCATATGATGAGATTCCTTGCTAATAAATGTGGATTTGCACTAATTGTGCAAGAACGCTCTTTAATCTTGTCTTAAGCCACCTTAATTGCTCACTATCATAACGTACCCGGAGGGCGCCACGACAAGGATGACAACCAATTTTAAAATAGTAGAAATAAAATGGGAGTCGCCACCAATTTTAATTTTATTTAAAATTGGAAAACCTTTGATTTGCAAACTAGTCTTTTAAAAGAGATTTGAGATTCGGGAGTCTGATTATGATTAAGGAATGGTGGAAACTTAATCCCACTGCACCTCTAATACATCCATATAAATACGGTTACCCTAGAGCTCAGTATACAAATTAATTATAATTTTAATAATATTTATTTTTCCCCAAAAGTCATAATAATTATAAAATAAAGAAAAGAAAATTGAATTAAAAGAGAATACAATTTAATGAAAAAATTAATTTTAGCTTGATAGTTGTTGGCTACGCCGACGTATCCTCTGATGCAATAAGGAACTCAAAACCACGTCATTCTTGTACAAAATGATTGTGTGTTGATGGATTTTAATTATGAAATATAAAAAAGAAGTGTTTGTTGATTGATTTTATTTGTAAAAAAAAAAGATATTTGATTGAAAAATTGTTAAAAGAAATCTACCTTTGCACTGGATTCAAGTTAGCACTAGGCTACTCAAGAAATCCTTATGACTCAATAATAGTGAAAATAACATTTGCTATTCAATCATCATTATTTATCATTGCACGGATAAGATTTTGAAAATGCCTTTTATCATTAAGTGGAAAGAAAATATTTTTGACAAGCAATAATTTCAATAGGAACTGATAAAGTTAATTCATAAGCACACAACAAACACAATTAATTTAAATAAAACATACAGATATACAAAATAACTAAAAAAAACTGTCCTAATTACTATTTTTTATTTTCTATTTTTGAAAGCTTTTTAAAACAAGATTCACCAAATATTAATAAATAATTAGATCACCTCATAAACCAATTTATTTAATCACATTCAAATGATTTAAAATAATTTCTAAGATATCATAAGTTCCTTTTTTTTCGAGATGGAGTTATTAAATCTTAAGTCTCTAAGGAGGAGATTGCTCATAGAAAAAAACAAAGTTAAACCCAAACTTAACATCCTAGAAGCCCAAACTAAAAAAAAAACTAAACGCACTATAAGAAAATTGAAAACTTAAAGCCCAAAGATTAATTCAACCAAACAATGCTGACCTAAGCAAAAAGGGTAATGAAAATAAATACAAAATAAAAATAAAAAAGAACTCTGGCCCCTAAAATTAAAACCAAATATCCAATTCCATTAATCTTATACCCACACACTCACACAATATGCACACACACTAGCACAGAGATAAGGAGAGACTGAGAAAAAGAAATAGAGAAAAGGAAAGAGAGAGAATTGGAGAAGCTGAGAGAGAGAACGGGTCCGACGGAGAGGGAGGAGTGTAACATCCTAATTTTCAACCCAATACTTCTAGAATGTATTTAGGTTGACCATTAGTCTATCACTCTTTTAGTCTCATTCTTTAAAACGTTTCTTTAAAACACTTAGCAAAAAATACGGGTAAAATTTTTCTTGTGGAAAGGAAAGACAAAACGTGAGACATACGTATGCGCTAAGCTGACTACGTCGTTGCCTTGTACGAAAATCAAGAGGTAAGCACGTCATCTCAAAAGGGAATATAATATCATAGAAGAAACTGCATCATGATTTAAATCATAAATAGTCACGCCATACACCAGAATAGTAGTAGTAGAGTTTATACAGTCATCCATGCATCATAAGGAAAACATAAAGAAAGTATATCCAAAACTCCCACATACAATAATGCATCTAAAAATAGGTAACCTCTAAAACAAAAGAAAGCTACCCTAGTCGTGAAGGTGTGTGTGCAATAGAGTCAGCTACCAGTTCCTACTCACAGCTTGTCGATGGGAGGTACATATCCAACCCACTGGACCAACTCAGCCGGGGTGGCCAAGCGGTGAGAGGGTCGGGTATGTCCTCTGCGGCGAGGTGTCATCTTCATTCTACCTCCTCGGAGTGGCTGCCTCACTATATCCTCACTATCCAGCTCCATGGGTATGGTGGGGGAGGAACCCATGGATAGGATGTCCGTCTCGGAGGGGTCGGTCTTGGAGAAGGCCCGGGGTGAACGGGGGATGTACTCCGGATAGGCATGAATGGCGAAAGCAGCGTCAGGGGTGCGACGAACACGCTCTCCTCGAGGGCATGTGTGCTTGAACAGTAGGTCGTTGGCGAAGAACAAGGTCAGTGTGAATAGGAAGCTCGTGACTGGCTGAGCAAAAGGGCAGTCCAAAAATACGAACATGCAGACGGAACAATGGCCTACGAAATGATCGGACTAGTGCGTGGCGTCAAAATGCAGCTTCTATGTCGATGCGTCAACGTATATCACAAAAGATGCCATCGTCCTCTGAAGACGTGATGGGAAGAAAATATAGAGGAAGTGAGAAACTTTCTAAAGAATCTCAGTAGGGAAAACCTCTTATCCTAGTGTCATCATCTACGTCCTCAGGAACCTTGGGTTTATTATAAAAAGGTGTGCATGCGTAAGGTTTGTTATTAAGTTTTAAACATATTTATCTAAGGCCCATTCATTTTAGAATGAATCTTAATATTATGTAGGCAACATGGTAAGGCATGAATGCATGACAATACCTTATGCAAGAAGGCAATAGAACACAACATCAAGAAACTTCATAAAAGTGGCATATAACTTTTCATGTGAAACTTTCTCCTTTCTTATCTATGTGACATTAAACTTTACTTTTTGCATCATGGGGGCCACCCTAAAAATATCTCTAGGTTATGAGCTCATACCTAACTAATCGTCACTAGTTCTTATCCTATGATAAGCATAACATAATAATCCCAATTTCAAGAGTACGGGCTAGGGGGCATAAGGATCACCTATCATAACCTTTAATTTGGGGAGTCTATAGGAATATTTCTTTCTTTGAAATGCTCTACTGGCATCTAATACATGGTGAATTGTCCGTTTTGGCAAGCTCAATATCAATACCCTCACAGATTTGCTTTCTCACTTTTGAGAGCGGGGAGAAATGCGTCTCAGTGCTGTGTCACATTTAAAATCTCATGGAGTTTTCAAAAAAACTTTCTTAAGTCCTCCAATTTGATAGAAATCTGGCAGTGTAACGACGGTACACTGAATTTTCTTCAAATTTGCTTTATGCCACAAAGACCAATAGTGCATGTACTTTCATTTCAAGCCCAAAAATCAAAACAAATTATCAATGACATACAACATCTCCATTCATGGTTCATGCATCAATGCGTCATAACATGCCATGATTTAAGAATAATCACCTCGTTCTTCATATATCTCTAGCACATGCATCTCTAATATTCCATATGAAATTATAACATGCAAATAATGGGTTCCATCTCTACAGATCAATGCCTCATAAAGTAAAGGTGCTTATGATTCATGAATAGTCATACTTATCTCATCAGTTTATGTCATGCAAGCTCATAGATTCACGGTAAGCAAGGTCATGAGTTCATATCATACAAAATCATAGGTTTGAGTAACATAAGATCATGGCTTCATGTCATTCAAGTAGAGAAAAAAAATGTTCATTGTGTACTTTGGGTTCTGGTAATCGATTATATGAGTCTTGTAATTGATTACACAACTTCAAGTTTCAAAATAGAAAAGTTGAGGGTTTTGGTAATCGATTACATGAGCCTTGTAATCGATTACAACAAATATGGGCCCCAGGAACATCTGAGGAATCGATTACATGTAATGGTAATCCATTACTAGAGCTTAGGAACACTTTTGGTTTTCCAGAATGTCGTGTAATCAATTACATGATATTGTAATTGATTATATAAGCCAAAAGTTCATATTCGAGTATGACAAGGCCCTCTAATAATCGATTACATGGGCCTTGTAATCGATTACCAATACCTTCAAAATATGAAAATTTAAGTTTAAAACATCTTTTAAGTTATTCCTTCCTTCTCAAACCATTTTGAACCTTGTTCCAACACTTGCTTTGAAATCAAAACATTTCTGTAAAGGTAAATGCCCTTGGATTCAAGATCATTTGTGTAAGTTGAAAGAGTTAAGTCTTGAGCCTTAGATTTTTAGGTGATGACATAAACATAAACATACTAATGCAAGTTTCATTTTAATCTTAGAATTATCAAGTGATGACAAGGAAAAGTAAATGTGCAAGGCTTGAAATTAAACATGAAAATGCAAGGCTCATAAAATGATCTTGAATCCAAGGGCATTTACCTTTACAGAAATGTTTTGATTTCAAAGCGAGTGTTGGAACAAGGTTCAAAATGGTTTGAGAAGGAAGGAATAACTTAAAAGATGTTTTAAACTTAAATTTTCATATTTTGAAGGTATTGGTAATCGATTATGTAACACCCCGATTTTTACGTCAGAGAAATGACCAAAATGCCTGAGGTCATTTCTGACCCGAGTTGAGGGTAACCAACTTGTCGTCCTCGAAGGGTCAACTCAATGTTTGAAGGGATTGAATGGCCTTTGAATGCTTTGAGCGAAAATTCCATTTTCCGCAGTTTCGGGTCAAAATGACCAAAATACCCCTACAGCGTTTTTACGCGGGTAAAGGTGCCGTTTGAGTCCGGAACTTTCCCTAGAGGTTTAAAAACACGTTTTCATATGTCTAGAGGTCTCTATTCAAGTCCCGGTGGTCCCGGGCAATTTTAGTGCAAAATTACGATTTTGCCCCTAGAATAGTGTTTTTGAGCTTAATGTCGTAATTAAGCAAACCTAAGCAATATTAGGCTCTAAACGAAGATTAATTTATTTCCCTAATTAATCTAGAGTCAAAATAATTTATTAAAGTTAATTAAAACCTAAAATTGCTTAGATTAAACTTAAATCCCTTTTTAGAACTCAAGACTCCTAGTCTTGGAATCTTGAATAGTGTTTTCTCTCTCCAATTCTTTAAATCAAGGAAATGTGTCTAGAGTTGTTTAGACTCTAAATTGAGGATTTAACTCACTAATGGTGCAAGACCACTCCTTGATTATGTCTAGACCACCTTAATTATCCATTTCCCTTACCTAAACACTTTCTTACAAATTCCTAATCTTAAGCATAATCAAAGATACACCTAAACACAACTCTAAACCACAATTAAAATGCAAAGAACCCTCCCCCATGGGGTGATGCATTTCGGCCACCTCCTCCCCCATTGACCACATATTTAATTATTTTCTCACTCAAAGAACCATGCTTGAGGCCATACCTTGAACCATACCTCACCATGCCTCAAGAACACATTATCTCACCTCATGGAACTCATGGATGCCTCCATTCTGCACACATGGCCGAAGCTCTTCATCACCATGAGCTCCCTCCATTTGTTTCATTTCTCTATAAATAGAATGCCTTGAGGAGCTTGCACCACTTTTAGATCATTTGCTAAGTTTAGGAATACTCAAAGCTTTTCTTTTTCTCTCAAAGTTCTTGTGTCCTTCAAGTTCTTGGAGTTCTTCACCATCTTCATCTTCTTCTTCCATCTTCAAGTTCGTCACATCAAGTAGGGATTTTCTTTCATGTATTCTTTTCTTTAAAGTTCTTGTTTCAAGCTTGATGTTCATAGTTTCTCTTGGTTCCTTTTAGAACTTCTTTTCTTCTCCTTCTTCCTCTTTATGTTTCGGCCATGGGCCTTTGGGAATGAAGGAATGAGAGCTTGATGATGAGAGTTTCATGATGATGTTCATCACTTGAAACAAACTCTAGAGCTTGATCTTTGTTCTTGAGCAAAAATATTTTTAGTTTCTCCATTCTTGAACTCTTGAGAACTTTAGCTTTGATGATGTTTTAAAATGGCTCTATGAACTCAATGATGAGGACTCATGACGTTGGTGTTAATATATCATCAAGATCATGAACTCTAGAGTTCTAAAATGTTCCTTTTTCTTCTTGAAGATTTCGGCCATTTCCTTAAATTTTCTAGGCTTCATGGTTTGTTTTCCTAAAAATGTTATGTTGAATTTTAAGAACTCTAAGCTTGACTTTACCTTGTTTGGATGAGTTTGGGTTATGGTTTAAATTCCTTTAAAGTCTTGTTAAGAGCTCTAGAAAGATAAAATGAACTTGCATAATTTATTTTATGCTTGCATTCATATTTACATTCTTGCTATGCATCTTTACTTTCTAGCTATCACCTAAGAACATAAAGATTAAAATGGAACTTGTATCATCACTTAATTTAATTCTCGAAGCCTTTCTATTTCGGCCTTAAAGTCGATTGTTGTTGGGCCTAGAGCACTAAAATAAAGAATTGAACTTGCATTACCACCTAATTAATTTCTCGAATGCCTATCTATTTCGGCCTTAAAGTCGATTGTTGTTGGGTCAAGAGCACTAAAATAAAGAATTGAACCATGTATATTTACCTTCAAGCTTGCGTTTAAGTTTATGCCTCGCATATTTACTTTCAAGCTTGCACGTTTAAGTTTATGCCTTGCATATTTAAATTTAAGTCATCACTTTACTTTGTAAGCAAGATTAAAAATGAAAAGCATGAGCACGTTTAGTTTATGTCGAAACTTAAGAACCTAGAGCTCAAAGACTTGCCCATTTCATTCCAAGTTAAAGTTTAATGTGAAACCATTCTTTGAATGCATATTTTCGGCCAAGTAGTGATGATGGACTTTCAATGAGTTTTCATCTAGCTACAAGGACCAATAGTCTATGTTCTAAGTTTTCCTTAAAGCTTTACAAACTTTTTCAAGGTTATGTTGTCATGAGATATGACTTTACTCCCTTTTAGGAGATGAAATATATTTTGGTCATTGACCTAAGGCTTCTCTTAGCCTTTTGATGAATTAAAATGATTTGCAAAGAGTTTTAGAAATTCTAGATTGATTCCAAGAGAAACTAGTTAACTTATGTACCTAGAATGTCAATTTAACTCTCTCATTTAAGTTAAATGTTTTCGGTTCTGATGTGATGAGTGTGATGCCGTATGATGATGTTTCGATGTGTTGGAATGTGTGAAAATATCATGTAATGATGTAGAAGCGATCCTATGCATGATAGGTACGAAACTAGCTAACTAGAAATACCGTAAAACTAGAATTTAACATAGTTTTGACCCATTTGTTTATGGAACTAATCCAAACTGTTTTAATGGGAACATAATCAGATTTAGATTGTTTAGACATGAAAAACTTGGCATCATTTGAATTAGAATTGAATTCTAGCACCTATAGGGAAACTAGTAACTAGAAAACCGTAAAAATGCAAATGTAGAACTCTTAGAACATTTAACTTTCTGGATTCTGTCCAGCACCCTTACAACATGATAAACATGATTAATAATTAGTCCTTAAGCATAGGAATGTCTCATAATTGATTTAGATTTAATATGTAGCATCTTCGGCGAAGACGGAACCGAGAAAGGGTCTAAAACATAAGTTCTAGAACCCCGTAAATACAAGTTAGAGATTATGCCCTATGCTTTTCAGATTTAAGTATGAACATGAGAATTAGGAATGATGATTAACTATGAGCCCTTAGGTGCATAAAATATGAGCGATGGATGTTAGAGAACCAAATCTCATGATTAAGACCCGTAAGGGTCAAAGCATAAGCTACCGTAAGGATAAACGGTTGAATGTTCCATGATGATGTATGTTATGTAAATGATGATGATGTTATTCATATGATGAATTCATGAGGATATATGTTTATGTGGCATAAAGCAAATTTGGAAGGAATTCGGTGTAATGCCATCGTCTTGCTTGAATTCCCAACAAATTTGGGGACTTAAAGAGATTTTGAAAATTAAGGTACTAAGATGGGTTCTAGGATGACACCGGTTCGACCGAGCACCTCCATAGAACTCATGTGACATCTGTACCATTTTATACTCTTAGGTGACACCGGTTCGGCCGAGCACCCCTAAGAGTTTTGCCCCCTAACCCGTACTCAGATAGTCAGGATTTATGATTTATGATACGCTTATCGTTAAGTGGTAAGTAAGAACTAGTGACGACTAGTTAAGGTATGAGCTCATAACTTAGATGTATGACACGTTCTGGGTGACACGATTGACCGAGCACCCCCAGTTCGATTGTCTTTTAGGGTGGCCCATGAGGAAGAGATGTTTCATGATTATGATTATGTCACTAAGTTTGTCCCATATGAATGTTTCTATTGCCACTTTATGCCACCAAGTATGATGATGCTTGATGTTATGTTTTATGTATGTGCATGAGGTAGTGCCATGCATACATTTTCTATCATGTTGCATTCATGACATTAAGATCATTCTAAAATGAATGGACCTTGGCTAATCTGTGTTTAGAACTTAAAAATGGATATAATGCATGCTCACTCATTTGTATAATTAAACCCAAGGTTCCTGAGGACGTAGATGATGACACCTAGGTAGTAGGAGGCCCTACTGAGATTCTTTAGCAAGATTCTCACTCCCTCTATCTCTTTCTTTCCGTCACGTCTTCAGATGGCGACGTTCGTAGTGTTCGTGGACACGCCGACGTGGGAGGTACACCATGACCCGACTCACGGGTCATACCATTTTGAGGGCGAGTGCCGCGGTGCGGGTTTTCATGTTCGTAGGGCGCCCTTCGCTCATCCGTGCATACCCATCGCTTCTCCCCGCCTGCACCCTATGGCGACGATGAGCGGGTTTTTGAGCGCGCGCGAATGCATGACGAGAGAGTGCTCCGCACGCACACCGCTGCCCTAGCCATGCGAGACTATCCCGATTACGTGCCCCGGACTTACTTCTCGGAGACCGATCCGTCCGAGGACCCGCCTACCCATCCGTATAGCGAGAGCTCTGCTCCCTCTCCCCCACCATCGAGGGAGGGCAGTGAGGATACCGTGACTCAGCTACGGCTTGCACGACGACCGGAGATGCGACCATACCGCGGGGGACACACTCGATCCCCGTTTCACTTCTTCACGCCCGAGGAGCTCGCCCAGTTTCCCGGATGTTTGCCTCGTTCGTGAGATGGACGGCAGTAGGAGGTGACGATCGTCCGACGGAGTACCCAGTTAGAGCACACACCACTTAGATGGGGATAAACCTTCTTTTGTTTAGAGGTTATCCCATTAGATGCACTCGGGTAGGGGAGTAGATTATGTTTATGCTTATGTTGTATTTTCTTTTATGCATTTCCCTTGTACTAAATTAAGACCCACACTTATAAGTGGGCAAGTTATATATATATATGAGATGATATTCAGTGATGTTCATGTTGTGCCTCATGTTACGATGTTGTGAGATAATTGTTTTACTTTACATGGTTTACCGCTTATCGAATCACGCGGCTCTCACTTTTTGTTTCAAAAAAAACTTTATCCGTATTTTCCGCTAAGTATTTCTAAGTAAAATTGAGAACTATGAAGTAACAGACTAATGTCTAACCTAAGTATGTTCTAGAGTATTGGGTTAAAAATTAGGATGTTACAGATTACAAGGCCCATGTAATCGATTATTAGAGGGCCTTGTCATACTCGAATATGAACTTTTGGCCTATATAATCAATTACAATATCATGTAATTGATTACACGACATTCTGGAAAACCAAAATTGTTCCTAAGCTCTAGTAATGGATTACCATTACATGTAATCGATTACTCAGATGTTCCTGGGGCCCAAGTTTGTTGTAATCGATTACAAGGCTCATGTAATCGATTACCAAAACCCTCAACTTTTCTGTTTTGAAACTTGAAGTTGTGTAATCAATTACAAGGCTCATATAATCGATTACCAGAACCCAAAGTAGGCAATGAACATTTTTTTTCTCTACTTGAATGACATGAAGCCATGATCTTCTGTTACTCAAACCTATGATTTTGTATGATATGAACTCATGATTTTGCTTACCGTGAATCTATGAGCTTGCATGACATAAACTGATGAGATAAGTATGACTATTCATGAATCATAAGCACATTTACTTTATGAGGCATTGATCTCTAGAGATGGAACCCATCATTTGCATGTTATAATTTCATATGGAATATTAGAGATGCATGTGCTAGAGATATATGAAGAACTAGGTGATTATTCTTAAATCATGGCATGTTATGATGCATTGATGCATGAACCATGAATGGAGATGTTGTATGTCATTGATAATTTGTTTTGATTTTTGGGCTTGAAATGAAAGTACATGCACTATTGGTCTTTGTGGCATAAACCAAATTTGAAGAAAATTCAGTGTACCGCCGTTACACTGCCAGATTTCCATCAAATTAGAGGACTTAAGAAAGTTTTTTTGAAAACTCCATGAGATTTTAAATGTGACACAGCACTGAGACGCATTTCTCCTGGTCCGGTAGGGAGAAAGCAAATCCGTAAGGGTATTGATATTGAGCTTGCTAAAGCGGACAATTCACTGTGTATTAGATACCAGTAGAGCATTTCAAAGAAATAAATATTCCTATAGACTCCCCGAATTAAAGGTTATGATAGGTGATCCTTATGCCCCCTAGCCCGTACTCTTGAAATTGGGATTATTATGTTATGCTTA
Organism: Dalbergia cochinchinensis; assembly: GCA_031216125.1. Lineage (NCBI taxonomy): Eukaryota > Viridiplantae > Streptophyta > Magnoliopsida > Fabales > Fabaceae > Dalbergia > Dalbergia cochinchinensis. The sequence continues at coordinate 31,341,825 of CM062375.1, read as the reverse complement.
TCATAGGATAAGAACTAGTAACGATTAGTTAGGTATGAGCTCATAACCTAAAGATGTTTTTAGGGTGGCCCCTATGATGCAAAAAGTAAAGTTTAATGTCACATAGATAAGAAAAGAGAAAGTTTCACATGAAAAGTTATATGCCACTTTATACCCCCTAAACCCTAATAACAAACCTTACGCATGCACACCTTTTTATAATAAACCCAAGGTTCCTGAAGACATAGATGATGACACTAGGATAGGAGGATTTCCCTACTGAGATTCTTTAAAAAGTTTCTCACTCCCTCTATCTTTTCTATCCATCACGTCTTCAGAGGACGATGGCATCTTTTGTGACATATGTTGACGCATCAACATAGGAGCTGCATTTTGACGCCACGCACTAGTCTGATCATTTCGTAGGCCGTTGTTCCGTCTGCATGTTCGTATTTTTAGACTGCCCTTTTGCTCAGCCAGTCACGAGCTTCCTATTCACACTGACCTTGTTCTTCGCCAATGACCTACTGTTCGAGCACACATGCCCTTGAGGAGAGCGTGTTCGTCGCACCCCTGACGCTGCTTTCGCCATTCACGCCTATCCGGAGTACATCCCCCATTCACCCCCGGCCTTCTCCAAGACCGACCCCTCCGAGACGGACATCCTATCCATGGGTTCCTCCCTCACCATACCCATGGAGCTGGATAGTGAGGATATAGTGAGGCAGCCACTTTGAGGAGGTAGAATGAGGATGATACCTCACCGCGAAGCACATACCCGACCCTTTCACCGCTTGGCCACCCCGGCTGAGTTGGTCCAGTGGGTTGGATATGTACCTCCCATCGACAAGCAGGAGTAGGAGCTGGTAGCTGACTCTATTGCACACACACCTTCACGACTAGGGTAGCTTTCTTTTGTTTTAGAGGTTACCTATTTTTAGATGCACTATTGTATATGGGAGTTCTGGATGTACTTTCTTTATGTTTTCCTTATGATGCACGGATGACTGTATAAACTCTACTACTTCTATTCTGGTGTATGGCGTGACTATTTATGATTTAAATCATGATGCAGTTTCTTCTATGATATTATATTCCCTTTTGAGATGATGTGCTTTCCTCTTGATTTTGATAGACTCAAAATGAGTTTCATTTAGTTGCAAGGGCCAACAATCTTTGTTCAAAAGTTTTCTATGTTTTTAGGAGTTCTATAAGATCATAATCGACAAGATTTATAAATTAAACCTCTTCCAAGAGTGATCTAAACTGCAAGTTCACGACTCGACTTGGATCGTGACCGGCACGTAAGGAATCTAGTCCCTACATAATGTAACATCCTAATTTTTAACCCAATACTCTAGAACATAATTAGGTTAATCATTAGTCTGTTACGTCATAGCTTTCTTACTACTTTAAAATACTTAGCGGAAATACTGGTAAATTTTTTTTTGAATTATAAAAGCAAAGTGAGAGCCGCGCGACATGTTAACTAGTAATGTACAAACGGTAATATAGCAAACATCGCATAGCAACATCATATAAGCAAGTAAAAGCACATCATAATAACATTGAACTGCGTATTTATATAATATATGATATGCCCACTTGTGTAGAGTGGGGCTTAGTTTGATACAACATGAGCAATACAACTAAAAAGGAAATACAAGAGAAAGTGCAACGGAAACTATAAAAGCATCTCCCCTACCCAAGTGCAACTAACGGGATGACCTCTGAAACAAAAGAAGGTTCATCCCCATCTAAGTGGTGTGTGCTCTACCCGGGTACTCCATCGGTCGTACGTCACTCCCTACTGACGTCCATCTCGTGAGCGAGGCACATATCCGGGAAACTGGGTGAGCTCCTCGAGCATAAAGAGGCGGAACGGGGATCGAGAGTGACCCCCGCGGTGAGGCCGCATCTCCGGTTGTCGCACAAGCCGTGGTTGAGTCACGGTATCCTCACGGCCCTCCCTCATCAGTGGTGGCAAGGGGGCGGAGCTCTCGCTATACGGATGGGTAGGCGGGTCCTCGGACGGGTCGGTCTCTGAGAAATAGGTCCGGGGCACGTAATCAGGATAGTCTCGCATGGCTGAGGCGGCGGTGTGCATGCGGAGCACTCTCTCATTATGCGTACGCGCGCGCTCAAAAACCCGTTAAATGCGTCGCCCGTAGGAGTCTTTGTCGAGGAGAAGCGATGGGTGTGCACGGGGTGAGCGAAGGGACGTCCCATGAACATGAAAACTCGCACCGTGCACTATCCCTCAAAATGGTATGACCCGTGAGCCGGGTCATAGTGCACCTCCCACGTCGGGGTGTTCACGAAAACTACGAACGTCGCCATCTGAAGACGTGATGGAAAGAAAGAGATAGAGGGAGTGAGAATCTTGCTAAAGAATCTCAGTAGGGCCTCCTACTACCTAGGTGTCATCATCTACGTCCTCAGGAACCTTGGGTTTAGTTATACAAAATAAGTGAGCATGCATTAAGTCCATTTTTAGGTTCTAAACATAGTTTAGCCAAGGTCCATTCATTTTAGCATAATTCTTAATGTCATGGATGCAAGCATATTAAAGAATGTATGCATGGCTCTACTTAATGCAAGAATAATCATCATATATTTAAGAACATCATAATAGTAGTGGCATAAAGTGGCAAATAAATTCTCTTTGTGACATAATCATCATGACTTCCTCATAGGCCACCCTAAAAAACAAGTGTTCTGGGGGTGCTCGGCCGAACTGGTGTCACCCAGAATGTATCACATCTCTAGGTTATGAGCTCATACCTTAACTAGTCGTCACTAGTTCTTACTTATCAATCTCGATAAGCGTAACATAATCATAAACATAATCCGAACTTATCCAGTACGGGCTAGGGGGCATTTCTTGGGGGTGCTCGGCCGAACTGGTGTCATCCGAGAACCCATCTTAGTACCTCATAAAAATTTCATAGGTTTTCAAAAACTTTCTGAATCCTGAATTTGTCAGAAATTCGACGGCATAATCAGAGCATGTTGAATTTCTTCCAAATTCTTCTTTATGCCACATAAGTCAATCAAACATGCATCCTTCATCATACTTTCATGCATTCACATAATCATACTTTCACAAGCAACATTAAAAGTTCGTTATGCACTTGATCCTACGGTATTTTATACTCTGACCCTTACGGGCCTTAAACTTGTGATGTAGTTAACCTATCATCTTCTATCAAACTTTTATGCACCTAAGGGTTCTCTCTTACCAAATCTTATCATTTATTTATGCTCTCTATTAAATCTGTACGATATCATTCCTTAGGGGCAGCGTTATAAACTTATGATTACGGGGTTCTAGAACTTGCATTTTAGACCCTTTCTTGGTTCTGTCTTCGCCTAAGGCGCTATAAGTTAAACCTAAACCAATTATGAGTCACTCCTATATCAAGGAACTAATTATAAACCATGTCATCTACATTATAAAGTTTCTGGACAGAATCTAAGAATTAAATGTTCTAAGAGTTCTAGAATTGCAGTTTTACGGTTTTCTAGTTACTAGTTTCTCTATAGGTGCCAAAATTCATTCCTACTTCAAATGAAACCAAATTTTTCATGATTAATCAATCCTAATCTGATTATATTCCCATTAAAACAGTTTGGGAAGTGTCCATAACTAAATGGGATAAAACTATGCTAAATCTTGACTTTACGGTTTTTCCTAGAAAGCTAGTTTCTTCTCTATCTTGCATAGAAATGTTCCTACTTCATCATACATAATTTTTACTCATACGAACACATCAAACATCATCACATGGCAGCAAACACATCATGGAAGAACCGAAGCATTAAATCCCAAAAAGATACATAACTTGATATTTTTAAAACACATAAGTTACTAGTTTCTCTTGGAATCATTTTCAAGACTTCTAAAACTCTTTTGCAAACCATTTTATCATGTCAAAGAGACTAAACACACATCCTTAGGTCAGTGACCACTTAATCCCTCCTTAAAAGAGTGTTAAATTCATAGAACCTTGTTGGTCTTAAACTTAAACAAATTCATAAGCTTTAAAAGGATTTCTTAAAACTTGACTTATTGGTCCTTGAAGCTAGGTGAAACTCATTCCAAGTTCATCATCACTTCATGGCCGAAATCATACATTCAAAGAATGCTCCCTCATTAAACTTTAACTTGAGATAAAATGGGCAAGTCTTTGAGCTCTAAGATCTTTTTAAGTGATGACATAATTTAAACATGCTATGCACTTCATTTTTATTCTTCATTACAAAATAAAGTGAGAACTTAAAGTAAACATGCAAGACTTGAACATAAAAATGCAAGGCTTAAAATAAATATGCAAGACTTGGAATATAAATATGCAAGGCTTGAAATATAAATATGCAAGTTCAATTCTTTATTTTAGTGCTCTAGGCCCAACAACAATCGACTTTAAGGCCGAAATAGAAAGGCTTTGAGATTTAGTTAGGTGATAGTGCAACCTCATTTTAAATCTTTACGTTCTTTAGTGATGAAAGGTAAATATGCTAGCCAAGAAGATAAATATGAGATGCACTCCATTCTTTAACCTTTAACTTTAGGTGATGGCTTGAAAATTAAATATGAATGCAAAGCTCAAAATAAATATGTAATGCATAAGCTCAAATTTAAATATGAATGCTAGTTCATTTTATTTCTTATTAGAGCTCATACAAGACTTTAAAGGAACTTAAACCTCAACTCAAACTCATCATGACAAGATAAAGAAAAACAAGAGTGAACCTCAAGGGTTCTTTAAACACAAAGTTTCTTTTCTTCAATTGTAAACATAGATAGCATTTTTATTAAAACTCAAGCTCTAGAGGCCTCATTGTGATGAACACATAGTCATCATCTAGAAGCTCTCATCATCAAGCCATTGTGAATTCCCTTGGCCAACGTGGCCGAAAATCATAAAGAAAGAAAAGGAAGAAGAACCGAAATTGTTGGAGAAGAAAAGAAACATTTGGAACTCTAGAGACCATGACCTTGATGATGCATTAACACCAACATCATGAGCTCTCATCTTTAAGTTCATGTTAACCATTTTAAAATATCATCATGGTGAAAGGTTTCAAAGTTCAAGAAGAAAGAACAAAGAAAACATCTTTAACTTAAGAACAAAGATCAAGCTTTAGAGATTACCCAAGTGATGAACATTATCATCATGGAACCTCATCATCAAGCTCTCATTCCTTTTCTCTCAAAGGGCTCATGGCCGAAACAAGGAGGAGAAGAAAAAGAAAAGAAGTTCTAGAAAGGATTCAAGAGAAACTAAGAACACATAAAGAAATTAAGAACTTTAGATGAAAGAACTCTTGAAAGAAAATCCCTACCTAGTGATTAGGAGGTTGGAATGAGAGAAGAGGATGAAGAACTTGAAGACTTGAACTTGAGAGAAAAAGGAAGCTTTGAAGTGTTTCTTTGAAAACTTATACTTAGCAAATGAACCCAAAATGATACAAGTTCACCCAAGCAAACTATTTATAGAGAAATGAAGCAAATGAAAGGTGCATTTGAGGGGGGAGGCTTCGGCCATGCAGAATAGAGGGAGCCCATGAGTTCCATGAGGTGAAATAATGTGGTCTTGAGGCATGGTGAGGTATGGTTCAAGGTATGACCTCAAGCATGGTTCTTTGAGTGAGAAACAATTCAACATGTGTAGTAATTGAGAGAGAGGGGGCCGAAATGCATCAGCCATGGGAGGAGGGTTTCTTGCATTTTAATTGTGGTTTAGAGTTGTGTTTAGGTGTATCTTTGATTAGGATTAAGATTAGGAATTTGTAAGAAAGTGTTTAGGTGAGAAAATGGGTAATCAAGGTTGTCAAGACATAATTAAAGAGTGTTCTTACATCATTAGTGAGTTATAAATTCATTTTAGTGTATAAACAATTCTAGACACAATTCCTTGATTTAAGGAATTGGAGAGAGAAAACACTATTCAAGATTCCAAGAGTAAAATCTTGAGTTTTAAAAAAGAGATTTAAATCTAATCTAAGCAATCTTAGGTTCTAATTAATTTTAATAATTTATTTTGACTCTAGATTAATTATGAAAATTAATTAATCTTCGATTAGAGCCTAATATTGCTTAGGTTTGCTTAATTACATCATTAAGCTCAAAAATACTATTCTAGGGGCAAAATCGTAATTTTGCACTAAAACTGCTCGGAACTGCCGGGACTCAAACAAATGTTTTGGAACATGTAAAAACATGGTTTTAAACCTCTGGGGAAAGTTTCGGGCTCAAACGGCACCTCTACCCGCTTAAAACGCTATAGGGGTATTTTGGTCATTTTGACCCGAAACTGCAGAAAATGAGACTTTCGCCTCCGGAACCACTCAAGGGTCATTCAATCCCCTTCAAATGTTGAGTTGGCCCTTCGAGGACTGTCGGGTCGGCCATCCTCGAATTCCGGGCCGAAAATGACCTCAGGGGCATTTCGGTCATTTTCCACTCAGACAGAAAAATCGGGGCGTTACACATAAGCCGCGTGACCTCTGTGCCGTACTATATGCTTACTTTAGTTCATAAAACATGATTTAATCATAAGTTAACTTAACTAATAAACCTTGCTAAATTTAGAAATAACCTCCTCTTGATAAATAAATAGCATAACTGTTGCTACAAAATACATTTCAACTGAGTTACTCATATACAAAATATCTATGGGTGATATGTTGTGAAGTACAAAGAATCATGGTATAAAATCAAAATGCAAAATAAATGATTATATGCGGTCCAGGACCTTGCTCGTCACGTCACTGGAACTCATCTACCATGAACAAAAGTCCTAAGACTTCACGTCAAAGTGAAGCTCACCCAAACTAAAGAAAATTACTGCTAAGGAGGTAGAGGAAAAAGATCCTGAGCTACGTCTGTATATGTGAAAAATGAAGAAGAGAAGGGTGAGTTTTGAAATCAAAACTCAGTGAGTGGATCCCCACTCATAACAGTACATGGGACATGGAAAACATAATACATAAATGATGGTAAAATGCAACATTTATAAACAGTGCTATTTACTTTACATATTAATTATGATCTAAAAAAAACTCAAGAATTACACAAGGGAACAGAGTGCTTATCAACTGTAGCGAAGGTGCTAAGTCCCTGGCGGACAAAGCCCCTAGCTAAGGTGATATCTTCGGTCCCTAGCGAACTGTGTCCCTGGCGAACAGATCTAACTTAAGGATGAATTGCCCCTGGCGGGCCTTGGTATACCAAGGTTAACGGAATAACTACCGTTAACTCACAATTCTGTTCCTCTCAATAACTCTTTCCATTCTAAAACCTTTGAAATCACAAAAGGGAAGTTCTATGTCTCTAGTTCAACATTTCTCATTACTAGCAATTGTAAATTCTTAAGTCTCAACTCGTAAATCACTGCAAATCTCATTTATTCATAATCAAATAAATTTGTGAATTAAATTATATGAAGCATTTTATAAAATAAATATCATCCCATGCATTTCTAAAATCATATTTTTATGCATAAGTTCAAACAGAGCTTTTCTAGTGAAATATGTATATTTTTCATGAAGCCATATCATACTAGAATCCATTTAAAATCCTCTAAATACTCTGTAATGCTAGAAAATAATAATGTAATGACGAAACGAAGGCCATGAGCTCAAACCCACTCACCTGGAGGGGTAGACTGTGAATCGCCAACTCTGCGGGGACTCCAAGGAGGAGGAATGGCACCAACATCTGCCATTGAAGCCGTAAAACTCTAGATTAGTCTCTGTTAACCTCTAAATTACTCAAACACAACTCTAACAATATTGGGGGAGTACCCCCACTTAACAAAAATAGAGACAAACCACAACCCAATTACCCAGATATGAAATGGGAAGGAAAGGAACAATAAATGCCCATAAATCTTACCTTTGATCTTTTGGGAAGGAAAGAAATGGAGTAGATTTGTGAGAAAAGAGTGGGAGAGGGAGTTTGGAGAGGTAGGGCTTAGAAATGGGGGAAAATTTCCGAGTTGGGCTGTTTAAATGGGGGTTGGGAGTCTTACTAATGCGAAACGACGCATTTTGCAATGTTCGTGCACTGTTCACACCGCTATAGCAGTCCCCAGGGAGTGAAAACATTGCTGCCACCCAAACATGACCGCTATAGCAGTCCCCAAAACCACGCTGCCACCTTCTCATGACCGCCATAGTGGTCCCCTAGATGCCAAAAACCCACAACCACCCCACTGTGACCACTATAGTGGTCCTAGACAGCTATAGTAGTGACAGTTCACACATCATTTGTGTAAGGGTCCTTCGGGCATCTTGAGACCTTTCTGACAACACGAGTGGGTCGTAGGGGACCCCGGGGCAAAACAGAACTTATCCACTGCCACGTATACACTGGGTATCACAGATGACTTAAAAAATAAATATGATATGCGAGTCCAATTCTTTATTTTAGTACTCTTGGCCCCTTAAAGTTTTCACTCTAAATCAGCAATCAACTTTAAGGTTGAAATAGGTAAGCTTTTGAGATTAATTATTAAGGTGATAGCAAGAAAAATAAATATGAATGTAATCTATTTACTATCTCTCTAAGTCCTAGGCTCAAGATTACTCTTACAACAACATAGTTTCTTTACTTTGCTAAATACCATTTTAAAGGTGAAACCTTCAAGCTTTAGAGGTCAAATAAATAATGGTTTTGCAACCAACACTCAAGATCCTCATCATCAAGCCATGGTCTCTTCCAAATGTAGGCCATTTGGCCGAAAATCAAAAGGAAGAGTAAGAACTAAAAAGAAAGTGGAGAAGGAAAGAAGCATCAATATTGTATCATTTCAAACCAAAGTTTAAACAAGAGAAAGAATAGCATTTCTTCACATAACTCCCTACCTTAGATATAATCCTTGATTGAGAGAGGGAGTTTGCTCTTGGAAAAATGGAGAAGAAGAATATGAAGAAGAAGAAGAAGAAGAACTCTTTGAGAGAAAGAAAGCTTGGAGGTGTAAGAGAGTGAGCAAAATGATTTCTTGGAGAGCTCCTCCTATTTATAGAGAAATGAAATACATGGAGGGTGAAATGGAGGGAAAGGTGGCCGGCCATATGGAGGGAAGGAGGGAGAGAAAATATCTCTTTTGTGTGTGTCATTCCAAGGTATGGCTAGGTATGGTTGGAGGTATGGTTCTTTGAGTGTAAATTGTTATTAAAATAAATCAACATGTAATGAATTGGAGGGGAAGTGGCTGTGTGGTTTAGTAGCCTTGGGGGAGGAAAATTATCTCATTTCTTTTGTGTTATGACATGGTTTATGAGATAGGTTTGTTTAGGTATTTGATTAGGAGTCTGTGATTAAGTGTTTGAATGAGAAAGTGAGTAATTAAGGTAATTCAAGACATGGTTAATGAGCATTCTTGCCTATTAGGAGAGTCAAAGCATATTTAATTAAAATTCTCAATCATATCCAAGGTTCCTTAAATCATGGAAATTAAAAGGAAGAACACTATTCATTGATTCATGACATAATGTCTTGATTTTAAGAAAATGATTTTGAGTTTCTCTAAGCAATCTTAGGTTCTAATTAATCTCAATTAATTATTTCAACTCTAGATTAGTAATTAGAATTTACTAATCTTTAATTAAAGCCTAATATTGCTTAGATTTCGGTAATCGTATGATTAAGCTCATTCGGTGCTTAATTAGAGGCAAAATTATAATTTTACATAAAAGCTACCTGAGACCACCGGGACATAAATAGACATGCCCAGACTCATAAAAACATCATTTACAACCTGTGGGTGGAGTTCAGGCTCAAACGGCTTATCAAACCATGTTAAACAGCCATATGGGCGTTTTGGTCATTTACCCCAAAAACTCAGAAAAAGAGATTTTTCTGCTCTATTAACATTCATTCACATACAATCCCCTTTGAACATTGAGTTGAGCCTTCAAGGACTACCAGGTCGGCTATCCTCGAATTCTGGGTTAGAAATGACCCCAGGGTCATTTCGGTCATTTTTGCTCGGATAAAAAAATCGGGGTGTTACAAGGAGAAGCCGCGCTCCACCGCGCAAAGGAGGCGGCTAGCTTGCCCAAGGCTGGAAGTAGCCAATGGCAGGAGGAAGAGTCGCGCAGCTAGAGGGGCAGATGAGGGTCACCACCGGCAACATGCACCGCAGCGATTTGGCACGGCAGCGGTATTGGGGAGCTGAGCACCGACGGGGGCGATCCATGGAAGAACAGCCGACGAGTGGGACTGGCACGGTGGTAAGGGGGTTCATGGCCAAAGGAAAGCCACGAGCGTTGGCGATGAATGGATCATGAAGAGGAGGTCAGCACGGCAAGGTGGAAGCTTTGCGGACTGGTTTCATGCGGCTGTGAAGGCAAAGGCGCTATGGAGTGTAACACCCTAAAAAAATTATTTAGAAATTTATTTGGGCTTTACTAGTCATAATTTCAAAAATTTGACAGTTTTAATAATGATGAGGACTGTCCAACGTATTTGTAAATAAAAAAATGTGAATAGTATTTTGCGGGCCTCGCAGACTTGTCGGGATAGTCGAAACCCCAAATTCGAGACCTGGAGGTGCCCAAAATTAGGAAAATATGGAAATAAGGTTAGACATAGTTAGAAATGAAAATTTTACACTTAGAATTAAATATTGAGTAACGTTTGGCTTCACGGGTACACTGTTTTACCCGTTCGGTAAAATTTCAGCAGCGATTTTTTAACACCGAAAGATAGTTAATCTCTACAAAATAATGAAGTATATCCACTTGAATACCAAGTGAATGGCTAAGATTTCATCTTGGATGAAAGATCAAATCCTAGCCATTGATATTAAATCCTTTTAATGAAAAGAACTCATACTTTATTTTCCAACCAATCAAAACACTCCTTAATAGATATATTTAACTCAGCTAATCTCATCTTTTTCACCTTCAATTCTCAGCAATGTAAGAATGCATCAGAGACTCCATTCCTTTTTCATCAAAAACCTTTGCTAACTTTGAGTTTCAACCTCCAAAATCCTAGACCAAATCTTGTTAGAATCAAAAACTTCCTTAAGTAAACTTGTTCTACACTTCAATCTCCACAAATATAACCGATTAGATTCTCCAAAACCTCACTTTAATACCTCACTCATCACTGATTAGAGGAGAGTTTGAGTGTGTTTCAAGAGCTTTGGGGTGGAGAACATCTATCTTGAAGTATACAAGAGACAAAGAGACATTAGTTTCCAAGATTAGGGTTTTCTTTGGCCTTTTCTTTCAAACTTTTTCTGAGAAATTCTTACTGGTTTTAGTCCAAAATTTCTAGTTAATTTGGTTGATATTATGTTGGTATTAATGTATGAATTTGGGTGAAGTGTTTGGATGAGGTTAGAAAGATCATTTTGTCAAAAGATGTTGAGTGATACTTGTTGGATTTTCGATTTTCTTACAGGCAGTGTGTGATCACAAATTTCCTGGGCAAGTTGTGGGCATTTTCATGAGCTGAAAAGAATATATGTTGAAGCCAACATCTTGGGATAGTCCTATGGATTTTCTTGGGTTCTTATTTTGAGTCAAACTACTTTAGAAAAACCAAGAACCGAAATTAAGCATATGCTGTCTGGATTGTGGATACCAAAGTTGTGATTTTGTATAATTTTGTTACAACAGAAAATGATTGAATTATCACTTGACATTTTTATAGGATGTTGAGGACATATTGAAGTCCAACCCTGAATTTTTGTGCGATTTGATGTGATCATTTGATAGGGTAATAAAATTGGGAACTATGGTTGTTGGCTATAAAGAGGGGGTTTCTAACCTCCGAATTTGCGTAATTTTTTTAACATAGTGAGAGAACTCTTTTCACTGTGAAATTTTTATGGAACCTTGTAGACACATTGAGGTGTCATTGAGAATTTTTATAGCCTTTGAATTATTTATTTGGTATGAAAAATAAATTGTGTTACTTGAGTGAAAAATCTGTCAATGTGTTGAAATTGTGATAATGCCTTGAATTAGTGACCTAATGACATTTGGTTCAAGTTTGATGTGTATGAATGCATGCCATGGACTTCCAAGATTATGTTATGAGGAATGAATGAATGATATATATAGGTTTGAAGTATTATGAGATCAGAGGATTATGTTCATGCATATAGAAATGTGATGCATGTATATGTGAGCTTGAGGATGATGTATGTGCTAAGTGAAAAATGAAGTCCCCTTTAATGTAAAAAGGGCATGGCAAAGTCCCTTTTAATATGAAACGAGCATGGAAAGGTCCCCATTCGGGTACGAAAAGGTCCTCTTTATTATGTCAAGGGCATGAAAAGATCATTGCAATTGCCATATGTATACATATATTTTGTTAAATTATTGGTCTTGAAAGAATTCCTATGATTTTGAATGTTATGGAATACGTTTTAAGTGATTGAATAATAAAAGAGACCCACTTCGGAGAGGTGATTTTATAACTTTAAAATGAACATTTGATATATATTTTGCATGCTCACACTTTCTTTATAAACCGAAGTGGCTGGGGCGATGACGATGACATTCTGATTGTGTAATTGGTGACTTACCCTACTGAGAATTTTAGAATTCTCACCCCTATGTGTTTGTGTTCCCGTGTCATCTCCAGTTGATCCTGAGAACAAGGAGGCTACTTTATGAAAGGAAATCAGATTTGTAGTTGTTTACAGCTGAAGTTTGTACAAACTGTACTTAGTCATATGTTATGTCTGTATTTATAATCGGGACCGGATGTGTATTAAAGCTCATAGAAGATCTTTCTTTTGTACTCAACCTTATAATTAATAAATATTTGTTTCTTAGTCATATAAGTTAATAGAACTATGATTTAGTTGCTTCACGATTCAACCGAACTTGCTATAGATATTTGAGAAAGGTTCATTGATTTATAAGTAACAACTTCTCGAGTATGATGTTATGACTTAAAAATCATCTTGTACTTAGGAGGATGTTACATGGAGCCTTGCAGCATAGTTCGCGTGGAAACTCATGGTGTCACTGTCACTAAGGTAGGCGGAGATGCTGGTACAGCGATGGGGACCAGTGACACCGCCACCACCATTGCTTCTCTTTTTTTTATTTCATTTTTCTTGGCTTGGGTTTGTCTTGGTGTTGACTTCTGACTCCTGTTTAGGTTCCTTTGATTTTGGCTGTGATTTTGTGTTTTTAAATGTGGAATAGAACTAGTGTATGTATGTGCACTAGCTTGCTATTGATATGTTTGTGAAATGCATGATCTGTGATATGAATGGAAAGGATGAAAACCAGATGACAAGAATAGACAAGAAGGAAAGCATACCACTCAATAATCTAGTTCTAACAATCTCAAAATCTCACTATCAAAACAATTTTAGAAGATAAAAAATGGTCCACTCAAAAGTCTCTGTATGTTCTCTCCAAAGATTTTTTTTTCTTGTCTGATGATGAGTTCTTCCATTTATACACGCTCTACAAATTTGATTTTGATTTTCCAGCTTGATTTTTCATGGATTTGCTCTGATTATGGGATTCTGTCTTTGACTTTGGGATGATTTCTGACTACATTTCTTCAATGGGGCCGCTCTTTCTGAATTGTTGTTTAGTGATCCATGTTCTTGCTCTATTAATGTCAAAGACAGGCGTTCCTTTTTGTCTATTACACGCTCTTGCACCGCTTTGTTTTTTTTTTTTTTGGTCTTTCTAGCAGCTAGCAACGAAAAATGCTCCTTGATTTTTCTTTTTTTTTAATCAAAAAGGGCAACTAGTGGATGAAGCACCCCCTTTCTAGAAGAACCGCAATGGGCTTACAATGACTTACATAATAAAAAAGGGGTTTATATATTTTTTTAATAATAAAAACAAATGGGCTATCTTTTGATAAAACAAAATGGGCAGGATATATTTTACAGCTCAAGAGGCGGAAAAAAAAATGAGCTTATAACTTCTTCTTTTTTTTTGAAATGGGCTAAAGGAAATGGGCCGGGAGAATGTGCTAAAATGGATTTTTTGGAATTAATAATATAAAATTAAAAGATAAAATATCCAGACAAAATATGGTGTTCATAATTTCCCTCCTTACTTGTTTCTTACTAAGAAATGTAAAGACAATGGCTAGGACATTTTACTATAAGAGACAAGTAAAGATATAAACACATATTTTGTCCAGTTGATGCATGATGCATAATGGTGACAATGCAAAATGTTCTAATGGATGATGCTAAATGATCAATGCTCGGTGATAACGAAAGCATGATGACAATGTATGATAATGAATGCATGATGACAATGCTTTAATGAATGATGCCAAATGACCTCATGTTGCATGTACTGTAACGCCCTAATTTTTACTGTAATTTTTACTATCATTAGAAATTACCGAATTACTATAGGTAATTATTACATAAGATTTGAGGCCGAACAATCCTCAATAAAGGAATATAACATTAGAAGAAAGGTTAGGAGCGATTCTTGCGAGAGTCGCAAATCCCGAATTGATGTACGTATAAAATGACCAAAATGCCCCTGAAGTTATTTTACTCAGAAAATGAGGATCGTGGGCCCCACCTATTCTCAAGGGGATGTTTTGATGATAATAAGGGATTGTTTGTGTTATGTGTGTTAATAGAGCAGAAGGATCTCAATTTTGAGTTTCGACGCGCGAAATGACCAACACGCTCAAGGGTCGCTTTTAACTCCGATGTGCGTGCCGACTGAGCCCGAACCTTACTAAAATGTTTTAAAATTTGTTTTTAAGCCATGATTAACCATTGGTTAAGCTCGGGTGGCCTCGGCGCTTTTAAGTGAAAGTACAATTTTGCCCCTGTTTTTGGGCAGTTTTGTGAATTTCGGGATTTTTGATTCATATACCGAAACCTAAGCAATATTAGGCTCAAATTAAAGCTTATTAAATTCTAAATATTAATCTAGAGTCAAAATTATGTATTTAGATTGATTAGAACCCAAAATTGCTCAAAAACACCCAAATTGCTTACTAATTCACTTAAGCCCTTAACCGTAAATTCTCTAAATTACATGAATACCTTGCCTACACCTAAATAATGCATGGAACACACAAATTTCACTTCTTTGGGCTGTAATGGACAAAATTATTGATGCCATTATGCAGCTGAATTATTGCCAAAAGTTGCACTAAAACAAAATGCCAAAATGTCACCATAAGAGACATAATTCCTTAATTTCATACAACTTTGTCTAAAATGATTTTTCCTCCCTTATTTCTCCTGCAAAATTTCGCCAACTACCTCCTCATTTTGGCCAATTAGAAGCCTCAAAATCTTCTATAAATAGGCTTGCTTGAGTGGTCTTGGAATGCTTTGTTCATAACTAGTTTTTAGGAGCACCAAAAACTTTCTTTCTTCCTCCTCTTTGGCTGAATTCTTTCTTCAATTTTTCAAAGAGATTTTGTTTCATTTCACTTCAAGAAATCAAGTTCTCTTCCTCTTTTTCAACTCAGATTAGGTAGGGAGTAGTTTCTAAATTTATTTCTATGCTTTGAGGAGTTGTGTTTTTAGCTCAAAATGATGAAATTATGAACTTACCTTAGCTTTTCATTTTGGTTTTCCTCTTCATTTTTCTTTAACCAATTCGGCCATATGGCCTAGGTGGAACTAAGATGATGGCTTGATGATGAGGACCTTGAGGGTGGGTTGTAAATCCATCACAAGTTAGGCCTCTAAAGCTTGAAAATTCCACTTGATGCAAAACTTTAAAGAATAATGCTTTATGATGCTAAAACAAAGATTTTTAGTTTAGAACTTGAAAGATGTATTTTCCAAGCTTGTATTTCATGTTTATGTTTCAAGTCATCACTTAATCTTTCAAGATAATAAAGAGGTTGCATCTCATATTTAATTTATGCTCTCACTTTATTTTATAATGGCTAAAAGAATCAACGCATGGCATGTTTATTTTATACCATCACCTAAAGATCCTAGAAGTCAAAGACTTGGCCATGTATCACAAGCAAAGAAATATGATTATTGGAGTTAAAGAATTTATTCTTTAAAAAGTCTTGAGATTGGAGCTTAAAAAGATGTAATAATAATTCTCTTCTCCCTTCACTGGTCCTGTGCGGACTACCGCCGCTCCGGTTTCTTAATATTCTCTTCTCCCTCTACTGGTCCTGTGCGGATTACCGCCGCTCCAGTTTCTTGCATCATGTTTATATTTCAAGTTCTTGCATCATGTTTAATTTTCAAGTCATCACCTTCAATCTTAAAGATAAAGAAATGGAATTGCATATCATGTTTATAATTCCAAGCTATCACCTTATAAAGATAAGATTAAAATAAGGTTGCATAGCATGTTTATAATTCTAAGATGTCACCTAAATCTCTAAAGCTCAAGACTTACTCCTTTTATCTTAAGTGAGAATTTTAATTGTGAAGATCCTCCCAAGTTTGACAAAAGAACTAGTTTCTAAATGAGTTTAAAGACTTTGCAAGGATTTTACGGGGAACTAGTATTTTATATGCACTTAAAATATGATTCTATGTAATTGCATGAGGTTCATGATTCGGCCACTGATCTGAGTTTAGTATCAATGTATGATAATGATTTGATATGTTTGAAGTTGTGATAATTATGGTTTATTGTTAAGAGAATGATTCACTGCATGTTAGAGATAAAACTAGCTCCCTAGAACAACCGAAGAGCTAGAATTTACCTAGTTGTTGACACCTTTAAGTTTAGCCAATACCAAATCTGTTTTAGTATGTTATAATTCTGTCTAGGATTAGTTAGCCACGAAAAATTTGGTATCAATTAGACTAGGATTGATCCCGAACACTAAAAATGAACTTAGCAACTAGAAAACCGTAAAAACAAGATTTCTAGAACTCTAGGGAATGAAATTTATGCATTCTATCCAGAATCTTTAGCAACGATAAGAACCGGGTTTTATTATGTTTAAATAAGGGAGAATGATTCATAATTGGTTTAGTAACTAATTTCAGCATCATAGGGAAAGCTGGTAACAAGAAAGGATTTAAAACATAACTTCTAGCATACCGTAAAACCTTAGGAACAACTTACTACCTATACTACCCCATTTGATTTAATAGTGTTCTTAAGGCCTATAAATAATCGTAAGGATGGTAATAAATCCCTTAGGTGCATAACTAATTAGTTCTATAATTGATAATTCTATGTAAGTATTGGATGCTTATTAAGTACTTGATATTATTGAATGATTTCCTGGCTTGCATGTTATAGTTGCTGTTGCAAATAATGAGAATGCTTATGCATGAAATATTCTTTATTATGTAAAATTTACCTTTGTTGCTAGAAGAAAGTGTATCATTGTAAAAGTGTAATTTGGAAAGGTTCTGGCTAAGGAAAGACTTGGTATTTAAGCGTGTCCATTGTGACCCACCTCTCTTTCCTGGGAATCTTCTAGATGCATGATTATAGTTGATATATATATTATTCTAGCTTAAGACTATAAATGAGAAAATGCTATGATGTTTATGAATTGTATTGTGATATAACATGCAAAGATTTAGTGACTTAAACTTATAAGAAAATTATCCTTTGGAACCATCAGACTATAGATGGTGAAAAGGTGATTTTAGCCCCCTAACCCGTTCTCTCAAAAGGGTAGAGTCGGGACTTTAGCTTATCAAAAGGGATAAGTATATGCTAGTGACGACTAATAAAGTATGAGCTCATAACCTAAATTACTCCCAAAAGGATGGAGTATAGGGTGGCCCAAGGAAAATAATGATGATGATAAGATTTTAAGTCACCTAAGGCACTAAAGAAATGAAATATGTGCACTGTGTCCATGTGTAGCTAATATTATATGACGTTCTTTTATGCATGTTATTTTGATAATGATTGTAACACCCCGATTTTTCTGTCCGAGGGAAATGACCAAAATGCCCCTGAGGTCATTTCCTGAACCGAGTTCGAGGATAACCAACTCGGTCGTCCTCGAAGGGTCAACTCAATGTTTGAAGGGGATTGAATGGCCTTTGAATGCTCCCGGAAGCGAAAATCTCATTTTCCGCAGTTTTGGGTCAAAATGACCAAAATACCCCTATAGCGTTTTTACGCGGGTAAAGGTGCCGTTTGAGCCCAGAACTTTCCCCAGAGGTTTAAAAACATGTTTTCACGTGTCTAGAGATCTCTGATCAAGTCCCGGTGGCCCCGGCCAGTTTTAGTGCAAAATTACGATTTTGCCCCTAGAATAGTGTTTTTGAGCTTAATGACGTAATTAAGCAAACCTAAGCAATATTAGGCTCTAAACGAAGATTAATTTATTTCCCTAATTAATCTAGAGTCAAAATAATTTATTAAAGTTAATTAGAACCTAAAATTGCTTAGATTAAACTTAAATCCCTTTTTAGAACTCAAGACTCCTAGTCTTGGAATCTTGAATAGTGTTTTCTCTCTCCAATTCCTTAAATCAAGGAAATGTGTCTAGAGTTGTTTAGACTCTAAATTGAGGATTTAACTCACTAATGGTGCAAGACCACTCCTTGATTATATCTAGACCACCTTAATTATCCATTTCCCTTACCTAAACACTTTCTTACAAATTCCTAATCTTAAGCATAATCAAAGATACACCTAAACACAACTCTAAACCACAATTAAAATGCAAAGAACCCTCCCCCATGGGCTGATGCATTTCGGCCACCTCCTCCCCCACTGACCACATGTTTAATTATTTTCTCACTCAAAGAACCATGCTTGAGGCCATACCTTGAACCATACCTCACCATACCTTAAGCCATACCTCACCATGCCTCAAGAACACATTATCTCACCTCATGGAACTCATGGATGCCTCTATTCTGCACACATGGCCGAAGCTCTTCATCACCATGAGCTCCCTCCATTTGTTTCATTTCTCTATAAATAGAATGCCTTGAGGAGCTTGCACCACTTTTAGATCATTTGCTAAGTTTAGGAACACTCAAAGCTTTTCTTTTTCTCTCAAAGTTCTTGTGTTCTTCAAGTTCTTGGTGTTCTTCACCATCTTCATCTTCTTCTTCCATCTTCAAGTTCATCACATCAAGTAGGGATTTTCTTTCATGTATTCTTTTCTTCAAAGTTCTTGTTTCAAGCTTGATGTTCATAGTTTCTCTTGTTTCTTTTTAGAACTTCATTTCCACTCCTTTTTCCTTTTCATTTTCGGCCATAGGCCTTGGAGAACAAAGGAATGAGAGCTTGATGATGAGAGTTTCATGATGATGTTCATCACTTGAAACAAACTCTAGAGCTTGATCTTTGTTCTTGAGCAAAAATGTTTTTAGTTTCTCCTTTCTTGAACTCTTGAGAACTTTAGCTTTGATGATGTTTTAAAATGGCTCTATGAACTCAATGATGAGGACTCATGATGTTGGTGTTAATATATCATCAAGATCATGAACTCTAGAGTTCTAAAATGTTCCTTTTTCTTCTTGATGTTTTCGGCTATTCCCTTAAATTTTGCTTGGCTTCATGGTTTGATTTCCTAAAAATATTATGTTAAGTTTTAAGAACTCTAAGCTTGACTTTACCTTGTTTGGATGAGTTTGGGTTATGGTTTAAATTCCTTTAAAGTCTTGTTAAGAGCTCTAGAAAGATAAAATGAACTTGCATAATTTATTTTATGCTTGCATTCACATTTACATTCTTGCTATGCATCTTTACTTTCTAGCTATCATCTAAGAGCATAAAGATTAAAATGGAACTTGTATCATCACTTAATTTAATTCTCGAAGCCTTTCTATTTCGGCCTTAATGTCGATTGTTGTTGGGCCTAGAGCACTAAAATAAAGAATTGAACTTGCATTATCACCTAATTAATTTCTCGAATGCCTTTCTATTTCGGCCTTAAAGTCGATTGTTGTTGGTCCAAGAGCACTAAAATGAAGAATTGAATCTTGCATATTTACTTTCAAGCTTGCACGTTTAAGTTTATGCCTTGCATATTTAAATTTAAGTCATCACTTTACTTTGTAAGCAAGATTAACAATGAAAAGCATGAGCACGTTTAGTTTATGTCGTAACTTAAGAACCTAGAGCTCAAAGACTTGCCCATTTCATTCCAAGTTAAAGTTTAATGTGAAACCATTCTTTGAATGCATATTTTCGGCCAAGTAGTGATGATGGACTTTCAATGAGTTTTCATCTAGCTACAAGGACCAATAGTCTATGTTCTAAGTTTTCCTTAAAGCTTTACAAACCTTTTCAAGGTTATGTTGTCATGAGATATGACTTTACTCCCTTTTAGGAGATGAAATATATTTTGGTCATTGACCTAAGGCTTCTCTTAGCCTTTTGACGAATTAAAATGATTTGCAAAGAGTTTTTAGAAGTTCTAGATCGATTCCAAGAGAAACTAGTTAACTGATGTACCTAGAAATGTCAATTTAACTCTCTCATTTAAGTTAAATGTTTTTGGTTCTGATGTGATGAGTGTGATGCTGTATGATGATGTCTTGATGTGTTGGAATGTGTGAAAATATCATGTGATGATGTAGAAGCGATCCTATGCATGATAGGTAAGAAACTAGCTAACTAGAAATACCGTAAAGCTAGAATTTAACATAGTTTTGACCCATTTGTTTATGGAACTAATGCAAACTGTTTTAATGGGAACATAATCAGATTTAGATTGCTCAGACATGAAAAACTTGGTATCATTTGAATTAGAATTGAATTCTAGCAACTATAGGGAAACTAGTAACTAGAAAACCGTAAAAATGCAATGTAGAACTCTTGGAACGTTTATTTTTCTGGATGCTGTCCAGCACCCTTACAACATGATAAACATGATTAATAATTAGTCCTTAAGCATGGGAATGCCTCATAATTGATTTAGATTTAATCCATAGCGCCTTAGGCGAAGACGGAACCAAGAAAGGGGGTAAAACGTAAGTTCTAGAACCCCATGATCAAAAGTTAAGAATTCTACCCTATGCTTTTCAGATTTAAATGTAGATATGAGGATTATGAGTGATGTTTAATTATGAGCCCTTAGGTGCATGAAATATGAGCGACGGATGTTAGAGAACCAAATCTCATGACTAAGACCCGTAAGGGTCAAAGCATAAGCTACCGTAAGGATAAACGGTTGAATGTTCCATGATGATGTATGTTATGTAAATGATGATGATGTTATTCATATGATGAATTCATGAGGATATATGTTTATGTGGCATAAAGTAAATTTGGAAGGGATTCGGTGTAATGCCATCGTGCCGCCGAATTCCCAACAAATTTGGGGACTTAAAGAGATTTTGAAAATTAAGGTACTAAGATGGGTTCTAAGATGACACCGGTTCGGCCGAGCACCTCCATAGAACTCATGTGACATCGGTACCATTTTATACTCTTAGGTGACACCGGTTCGGCCGAGCACCCCTAAGAGTTTTGCCCCCTAACCCGTACTCAGATAGTCGGGATTTATGATTTATGATACGCTTATCGTTAAGTGGTAAGTAAGAACTAGTGACGACTAGTTAAGGTATGAGCTCATAACCTAGATGTATGACACGTTCTGGGTGACACCGGTTCGGCCGAGCACCCCCAGTTCGATTGTCTTTTAGGGTGGCCCATGAGGAAGAGATGTTTCATGATTATGATTATGTCACTAAGTGTCCCATATGAATGTTTCTATTGCCACTTTATGCCACTAAGAATGATGATGCTTGATGTTATGTTTTATGTATGTGCATGAGGTAGTGCCATGCATACATTTTCTATTATGTTGCATTCATGACATTAAGATCATCCTAAAATGAATGGACCTTGACTAAAATATATTTTAAAGTTTAAAATGAACTTAATGCATGCTCAGTCATTTTGTATAAATAAACCCAAGGTTCCTGAGGACGTAGATGATGACACCTAGGTAGTAGGAGGCCCTACTGAGATTCTTTAGCAAGATTCTCACTCCCTCTATCTCTTTCTTTCTGTCACGTCTTCAGATGGCGACGTTCGTAGTGTTCGTGGACACGCCGACGTGGGAGGTACACTATGACCCGAATCACGGGTCATACCATTTTGAGGGACAGTGCACGGTGCGGGTTTTCATGTTCGTAGGATGCCCCTTCGCTCATCCCGTGCATACCCATCGCTTCTCCCCGACTGCACCCTATGGCGACGATGAGCGGGTTTTTGAGCGCGCACGAACGCATGACAAGAGAGTGCTCCGCACGCACACCGCCGCCCTAGCCATGCGAGACTATCCCGATTACGTGCCCCGGACTCGGAGACCGATCCGTCCGAGGACCCGCCTACCCATCCGTATAGCGAGAGCTCTGCCCCCTCTCCCCCACCGTCGAGGGAGGGCAGTGAGGATACCATGACTCAGCCACGGCTTGCACGACGACCAGAGATGCGACCATACCGCGGGGGACACACTCGATCCCCGTTCCGCCTCTTCACGTCCGAGGAGCTCGCCCAGTTTCCCGGATGTTTGCCTCGTTCGCGAGATGGACGCCAGTAGGAGGTCACGATCGTCCGACGGAGTACCCGGCTAGAGCACACACCACTTAGATGGGGATAAACCTTCTTTTGTTTAGAGGTTATCCCATTAGATGCACTCGGGTAGGGGAGTAGATTATGTTTATGCTTATGTTGTATTTTCTTTTATGCATTTCCCTTGTACTAAATCAAGACCCACACTTATAAGTGGGCAAGTTATATATATATGAGATGATATTCAGTGATGTTCATGTTGTGCCTCATGTTACGATGTTGTGAGATAATTGTTTTACTTTACATGGTTTACCGTTTAACGCATCACGCGGCTCTCACTTTGTATTTCAAAAAAAAATTTACCCGTATTTCCGCTAAGTATTTCAAAGTAAAAATGAGAACTATGAGGTAACAGACTAATGATTAATCCAAATATGTTCTAGAGTATTGGGTTAAAAATTAGGATGTTACAATGATGATGAGGAATATGATGTAATGATAAAGGAAAAGTTCATTGTAAATATGACATGTTAAGATTATGATGCATTATAAGACGCATGATTAAAAATTGACAAACCTCGGTTAAGTATTTGTCCGAACTTAAAATGAATCTTTGCATGCTCACTATTTTAGAATAATCTCGAGGTTCCTGGGGACTTAAATGATGACACTGTAGAAGGAGGTACCCTACTGAGAATTCTTTAGCAAGATTATCACTCCCTTTTCTTTATTTTCGTCATTGTCTCCAGATTCAAATGGCGACATTCGTCCTATTCGTTGATACCCCTACTTGGGAATTCCACTATGATCCGGTGCATCGCTCGTATCATTTTGAAGGGAGGTGCGCAGTTCGTGTTTTTATTTACATAGGTCGTCCATTTGCACATCCTGTCCCTAGTTATCGATTTTCTCCTACTTCTCCCTATGGCAATGAAATGGTTTTCGAACATGCACGCCCACTTGATGAAAGGATGTTACGTTCTTATCCCGTTTCATCTGCTGTCCATGGATTTCCAGTGTATGTTCTCGAGACGAGATATTCTGAAACCGATCCTTCAGAGGACACTCCTACTCATGTATATTCTGAGAGCTCTGCTCCTACTCCCACACGTGTAAGAGAAGGTAGTGAGGAAACAGTTGTTCAGCCGAGGTTAGCGAGAAGGCCGTCCATGCGACCCCAGCCTGGTGCATCTCATGTGTCCCCTCCCGAGGGAGCTCATCAGTGGATCGGATTTATTCCCCCATTTCCAAGCCAGTGGCCATAGAAGGTTCTTAGTAGATTTATGTGTGTTCATGCACCCTAGTTTTAGGATAACCTTCCCGGCTTATGGAGTTATCTAGTTTAGGGGCATGTATTTCTTTATGTATATTTGCTTTTATGGGTTTGCATAAGACAATGATGTATGATCATAACCCACCCTTTGAGTGAGGTTATTGTATGTAAATCTATGTTATAATGTGCTTATGGATGTTATATGATGGAGCCAAAGTGATATGATGTGATATATTCTTAAACGTCTTATTATACTCTGCTTACTCGTTCACGTTGTACTCGGCTCACGTTTTCAATTATGTTTTTTTTAAAAAAGAATGGCTCATAATTTCACTAAGTATTTTCAAATTATGAAGAAAGAACCAAAGCAAGGAGTAAAGTCTAGTCATTAATTAGATTCAACCTAGGTGTATTTGGTTAATTACTAGGGTGTTACATGTACAATGCTAATGTCAAGCAAGGAATGAAATGTATTTGAAAACTAAATGCATGTAAGACTTAAAAGGATGTGAAACTTAAAATCTGTGAAAGCAAATGCATGTGAAATTTAAAATCTGTGAAAGCCAAGTAAAAATGTGAAATTTAAAATTTGTGAAAGTAAATGTTTGTGAAAGCAAAGTAAATGTAAAAGTAAAATTTGTGAATGCATGGAAATTGTGAAAACATGTAAATGTGAAAGCATGTAAATGTGAAAACAATAAATGTGAAAGCAGAGTAAATGTGAAAGTAGTAAATGTGAAAGCATGAAAATGTGAAAGCAATAAATGTGAAAGCAAGTAATTATAAAAGCAATAAATGTGAAAGCAAGTAAATGTAAAAGCAAGTAAATGCGAAAGTAGGTAAATGTGAAAGCAGTAAATGTGAAAGCTGATAAATTTGTGAAAGCTGGGAAATTGTGAAAGCTGTAAATTGTGAAAAGTGGTAAATGTGAAGGCTGGTAAATTTGTGAAAGCTGATAAATTATAAAGCTGTAAATTGTGAAAGTTGTAAATTGTGAAAGCTAA
Source organism: Dalbergia cochinchinensis (assembly GCA_031216125.1). Taxonomy (NCBI): domain Eukaryota; kingdom Viridiplantae; phylum Streptophyta; class Magnoliopsida; order Fabales; family Fabaceae; genus Dalbergia; species Dalbergia cochinchinensis. The sequence goes on along the minus strand of CM062375.1, from coordinate 31,317,147 downwards.
TAAATTGTGAAAGCTATAAATTTTGAAAGCATTTAAATTTGTGAAATGTGACAATTAGCATGGGAATGATGTGATAATGATATGAATGATGCAAAATTGATGGAATAATATATAGTGAATTATGCAAAGTTGGTATAAAGGTGACATGATGAATGAATTAATGCAAAATTGATCTAGTAATGATGAAAATGATTCTTAAAAATAAATTTGCCCCAGTTTGAGGTATCTTCGTATTGTCCTTTAAGAAAGCTTTTGTCTATCCTAGGATGAGCCATCTCTTTAGATGAAAACCTCTTCATTGTAGATTTCGAACATATTTTGCCTAGTGTCACATCAGCATCTTCTTCTTGCCCCTGTTCTCTCATTGTTCTCACTTTTTACCTTGATCACCCGCCTCATTTCTTTTGTGATTCAATCTTGATCCACAAACCCCTATTTGACTTATCAATTATGAGCTTTGTCAGCAAATTAGTCCCCTAGTAGCATTTCAATTATAATATCATAATTATGCATGGTTTTAAAAGAGAATATAGAGATAAAGATCTTGGCAGAAGTGAAAGATAAATAGGGACACACAGAGAAAGAAAGATAATTTAATTGGATTTCAAACTGGAAAATATTTACAGGACTTCAACAACTTTTAAGAGATAAGGAATAAAGAAAAAAAAAAGACTGGTAATGCTGCTTTCATGTGATCAACCCATTTTATTGATTCATTGGTTACACCAAACTTGAATTCTATGATAGTGAATGCGATCCTTGTAACACCCTAATATTCAACCCAATACTACTAGTATGTACTGAGGCCAAATATTAGTCGTTACCTCTTGATTTAGTTCTATTACCTTTGAAATTACTTACTGAAAATACAAGCCATTTTTTTTTGTAACAAAACCTTGATAAAGTATGAGCCGCGTATAATGTAGTTCGAACGAAATCGTAAAGTGCGGAAATATAAACACATAAAAGGCTCGATGAATACATATACTAAAATACCTCATGCATTAATACTTAAGATGCCCACCAATAACGGCGGGACTGTTTGATATATAAAGTGCAATACAACTGAAAAGAAGGAAATACATGAAAACATAAACGATACACGCAAGAGAATACCCACACCCAAGTGCATCTGAAAAGGATAACCTCAATACAAAAGAAGGTTTATCCTATCTACGTGACGTGTGTGCGCTAAGGACTACCCTCTAAACCACACGGCTACAGTCACGGGTAAGGTGGGACATAGCCGATCCACGAGTGAAGCACGTCAGGAATGGGCACTCAGACACGTCCTCCGTGCCGGGGTCGCATCTCGAGCATCCGAGCCCTCTGTGGCTGGGTAACCGTCTCCTCGCCGCCGCACATGGGGAATGGGGGCAGAGTCCTCCTTATACATAGGGAAGGGTGGCTCCTCCGAATGCTGCGAGCAGGGTACATATTCAGGTACGGCGCCCGAGCCTGCGGTGTAAGTCTGAAGGATCCTCTCATTGCGTGTGCAAGCACGCTCAAAAACCATATCGTCGCCATAGGGCGACATTGGGGAGAAGAGGTAGCTATCTACAGGATGGGCGAATGGCTGTCTGGGAAACATAAAGACGCCTTGAAAGGCAAATGGCCTTCAAAATGGTACGATCCGTGCTCCGGATCGTAGTGGTACTCCCATGTAGGTGTCTCAACGTAGAGTACAAACATCGCCATCCGAATCTAGAGACGTAACAGAAAGAAAGAGATAGAGGGAGTGAGATTTCTTACTAAAGAAACTCATTAGGGTTTTTCCTCATATCTAAGTGTCATCATATACGTCTCTAGGGGCCTCAGTTTCTTAGTAAAAACGTCGGCATATAATAGTTCAATTATGTAGTTCGCAAACATTAACCTCCGAGGCCCATTCCTTTTAAATTCTAAAACTTCTTGGTTACTGTCGCAACCGGGATCGCGACGGGGACGGCGAAAAAGAGAAAGAATTTCTTTGTTTGAAAATTATTAGAGTCGCCACCAAGTTTATTTAAAATCGGGGAAACATTGGAAAAACCCATCTTTAAAAATAATGATCTTTGAAACCAGTTTGAGTTCGGGAGTCGGTTATGTATAGGGAAGGGCAGGAATTTAATTCCACGCACCCTAGTACACCCGTCCTTGGACGGTACCTTTAATTAACTGTGCAAACTAAATAAATAACCTTTTTCAAACACTTATTTTCTATTTCAAGACAATTAAAATAAATGAGCAAGTTTAAATCGAAAATAAGTATAGAAATTACAAATATTTACAAATAAGAGAAAAAAGAAAATTGATTTTTTTATTTTTTATAAAGAACATAAAAGAAAAACAAATATTTTTGGGAGAATTTTCGAGTCATTAAGTTATCACAACTCAAATGACCGAAATATCGAGTTAACAAGCCGTCACGGATAAATTAACTCTTTATCTACAATAACAAGAGTTAAATAAAGTATTTTGACATAAAATTATTAGGAAAAAGAACTTATAAATAAAACAAAATACATAAATAGCATAAAAAATTTAGGAAAATCATTTATAAATAAATTAAATGGTGAAAAGTTAATTGAAGATAATTTTAGAATATTAAGCTGTCACAGCTAAAATATTTTAAAAACATAAAGTTAACAAACCGTCGCGGTCAAATTAACTCCATTTTGAAAAGACTTTGAATATCAAGCCGTCGCAGCTAAAATATTCCAGGACATAGAATTAACAAACCGTCACACTTAAATTAATCCTATTTAAAAAAAGATTAATTAACTCAAATTTTTGTAAAGCAAATTTATTCAATTGTTTATTTAAACCCAAATCCATAAAAAAAACATTTTAATATTTTTTTAACTGAAATTAGCAAAAATACATTAAAAACCGTTACACAATTAATTTAAACAAAACACCTAAACATATGAAATAAATAAACTAAAAAAAACATAAACACAATTACACCAATAATTTGAACAAAACACATAAATAATTAACATTAAACAAAAGAAGACTAATTCGTAAACATAATCATACAATCAAACAAAATGGATAAGATAATTAAATAAACAAATAAGGGTCGTAATTACCATTTTCTTCTTTTTTTAATTAAAAGAAACATTGACACTAAATTCACTCAAATCAAAGAAATAATTAAATCATTCCTTTCGTTTTATTTCATTTTTAGACAAAACCATAATTTTGACAGAAATTGACAAGATAAAAACATAATACATAGATATGATAGAGACATAAACTAAAACACATCCATAAATATAATTATAAAAATAACTTAAGCAAAAATTATAAATCTATAAAACGATTAAATAAAAAACAATAATGAAAACAATAATAGATAAATAAATAAATAAATAAATACATAAATAATTCAAAGCAAGAACACATAAAATAATAAAACTAAAAAAAAACTAGTTCATAAACGCCATAATTAAATTAAGCAAAAAAAAAAATTAAACATAAAAGGGAAAATTAACTTATGAATACAAACACATAAATAAACAAAACATATACAAACGGTTAACAAACATAAGGATTCTAATTACTATTTTTTATTCTTTTTTAACTAATAAAACTTTAACACTAACTTCACTTAAAGTAAACGAAATAATTAAATCACTCTTTTCATTTTGTTTTGCATAATTACATATCTTGAAACTAATTTATTCATTTCACTAGAATATTAAAAACTAAACCCAAATAAAATCAAATTTAAGTAAACAAATTTTAAAATTTGAAATAAATAAAAATATTATTACCCACACGCACACACACAGGCCTTCACTCACACTCTCAAGGCTCTCTCACTCTCTCACACGCACACACACACGCCTTCACTCACACTCTCAAGGCTCTCTCACTCTCTCACACGCACACACACACGCTTTCACTCTCTCACACGCACCCACTCACTAACACACTCACTAACACACACGGTTCACACACTCTCACTCAAAAAAACAAAGTAATTCCTTTTCTTTTTACGCGGAAAGAGAAATACTGAGAGTGAGAGAAAGAGAATCCGAGGAAAGAAGGGAAGAGAGGGAGATGGAGATCCAGCCATTCAGGCTGCACATGGCCGCGGCGATGAGGGAGATGGAGGTCTTGGCCGCGCAGCAAGGAGCAGCAGGTCACCGGCGCATGGAGGAGCTTCACCAAGGCGCCGCGGCCAAAGGGATGGGAAGCGCGAGGAGCAAAAGGCTGAGGAAGGCTGGCCCAACCACGGTGGGTTCCAGGTGGGTGTGGCATGGTGGAAGAAGGAGGAGCGGCCGCTGGTGGAGGACGTGGATCCAGGTGGAGGCGCGATGCTTCTCTTCAAACGGCCAGGCGCTATTCTAGGCAATCGCGGATGCAGGAGGCGGAGATGTGGGTCGGCGGTATTCACGCGTCTCAAAGGAAGACCGATTGGTGGCGGAGAGAGTGCGTGGTGGCCATGGCTATTCCAATGAGGAAGAGAGGTTGACAGGTTGTAGGAAGTGACCACGAAACTGGAAAAAGGGAACGATGATGGAGGTGGCGGTCATGGGGTTCAAGGGGGTGATGATGACAGGCACGGAGCAAACGTGGTTTCGAGTTCTTCAGGCTGAGGTAGGTGGCACAGGTTCATGGAGGAGACGCGGCTGGCTTTTGTGATGGAAGAGGGTGGCTGGGCTGAAGCTCCATATAGGGTGGAGTTGACGAGCTAGGGGGAGATGATGGTGATGGGTTGAGGTGAAGGGGGAGGGGCCGCGGCAGTGAAGGGTGGCCGCGACCCCCTGTATCCTCTTTTCTTTTTTTTTCTTTTTTTTTTAAAACAAAAAAACTGATGAAGATGATGATCTGTAGTTTACCTGCTACTGAATTATATTTGCTGGACTGTATAACTGGATTGGGATTCTAATTTCTTGCAGGTTCTCCTTTCAATTTTCTTTGAATCTTTTATGATCTCTGTGTATGTGTTTGAAACTTGGTGATTGTTCTTGTTCAAAATTTTTTTTACCTTCTGTCTACCATTCTCCCCCGTTTTTTTTCCTCATTGATGATTACCTATATAGAGTTGTTAATCAAAACCATTTTTTTTGTCCAGCTCATCACCGAAATGAAACTTAACATCTTACAGGTAGTGGAGAGACAACATCATCATGATGTTCTCCACCAATTTTATTTAAAAACAAAAACTCTCATCCCCATGCTTCACGGATTGAATCGGGCAAAGAAAAGGAATCCGAAGACCGAAGCTCGTGACTCCTCTGTCTTCGATTTTTTTTTTCTTTTTTTTTTTGGAAATACAAAGAAAATGAAAAAAACAAACGGTAAAATTTTTTATTTTTTCAAAAGAAATAATTAATGAAACTGTAATAAAATAAAATGAAAAGAGGTAGACTAGATGTAATTTTTTTTGGATTTTATCATTAAAAGATCGGACAAAATCAGGTGTTCACAGTTACGTAGTCTATAAGTCATAAAACTTGAATTATAAGTCATGGTACATTAATCATAACTCATGGTTTCTTATATCATGGGTCATGGCACATAAACTCATAAATTCATGGTTTCTTATATCATGGGTCATGGCACATAAACTCATAATTCATGGTGCGTAAGATCATAGTTCTTAGAACATGGTACATGGTAACTTATCTTGGTTACTTTAGGTGACATTAGAACCTCATCAGTTTCTTCCTGCGACCACCCTAACTGATCTCCCTTTGGAGAAACTTCTAGGTTATGAGCTCATACCACGCTAGTCGTCACTAGCACATAGACTTATCCCTTTTGATAAGTTAAAGGTCTCGACTTAAAGTACGGGTCTAGGGGGCTAGAATCACCTCATTCCCCACCCTTGGTTTGGTGGTTCAAGGATCATTTTCACATGGTTTAAGTCACCTTAAGTCTTAGCATGTTTTATTGAGATGCCACATAGTTTCATGCATGTCACATATCTTTCATTACAACATAGGCATCTCTAAGTTCTCAAAGAACAATCACATGCAATAATAAAACTATCATTTAGGAATAATAGTTCACATAGCATCATATAAGTCATAAGATAAACACCAATTCATCATTCATAGAGTAATGCTTAAACCTTTCCCTTAAGAGTGAAACCCTCAATCGGGTAATCTCAAACTTCTAAATTATTTCCATGTACCTCTAAGGGATTGATTAACCACATTACCATAATTTATTAAGTCCTAAAACCTAATTAATCATGGCTGGACAGCATTGGCAGTAAGCTTAAGTTAGATGAATTACAGTGTTCTAAAAAATGCATTTTAAACCCTTTCTCACATTCGACTTTTTCTATGATGCAACAATTAATACCTAAGCCAATTATGAGTCACTCTCATTGATCTAGACATCATATAATGTGATTCTATGGATGTTAATAATGCTGGGACAAAATTCATATTTTCTATACCTATGGGGTTCTAGAATTCACATTTCAAGCAATTCAAGTAACTAAGCATGCTCCAAAATGTCTAGAACAATTATCATATACTTGGCAAGGTATTTAAACATATTTAGACCACCCAAAACATGATTTAAGGTGCTGAAAATGAACATGGCAGAACCGAAAATGGTTAGTCATTAAATCATGTATAAACTTCTTTTTCAATATACAAAGGTAGCTAGTTTCTCTTGGAACAATCTTAGGACTTCAAAAACATCTTAGAAATCAATTTGTCATATCAAGAATGCTTATAAAATACATAGGGCAGCAACTCTTTAATTTTTCTCATGGTTGAAATCCTAATTACAAGAACATACTCAAAATACTTATAAATGTCACTTGTGTTTAGGAAAAACTTAAAACATAAGCTATAGGCTCTTGTAACTAATGAAAACTCATCCTAGAGTTCCCATCATCACATGGCCAAATGTATTATCAAGGGAATACCTCCTTGATTTAACTTTTCTCAAGATGAAATGGGCAAGTCCTTGAGCTCTAGTCATTTTAGGTGATGGCATAAAAGTAAACGTGTCATGCACTCCATTTTTGTAGTCCATTAAAAAGTAAGGTGATAGCTCAAAATAAATATGAGATGCACCTTCATTTTTAGTCTTTGAGTTTAGTGATGGCTTGGAAAATAACATGAAATGCAAAGCTTGGAATTTAAACGTGCATTATGCAAGTTCATTCCTTATCTTGGAGTTTAGTGGTAGCATAGAAAATAAACGTGCAATGCAAAGCATAAAGTAAATGTGAATGCAAGTTACTTTTATATCTTATCTAGAGCTCTTGCAAGACTTTAAAAAAAAACATAGTTCCAACCCAAACTTCATCCTCAGAAGAAAAGAAAACTACTAGTGCTAGAACACTCAAAATAAATCACAACCTTAAAAAACTTGAAGATGGCCGAATCTTCATCATGAAGAATGAACTATTTTTAACCTCTAGGGACCAAGATCTTGATGATCTATGACATCAACATCCTAAGTCCTCATCATTGAGTACATAGCTTCCTTAAAACCAACATTTAAAACAAAGTTTATGCTAGAGAAGAAAGCAAAACCGAAACCATGCTTGGTTTAAGATCAAAGTTTCAAGCTCTAGAGTTTGTTCATGTGACAAGCATCAACATGAAACCCTCATCATCAAGCTTTCATTTTTCCAAGCTTTAGAAACCTTCATGGCCGAAAATATGAAAGGAAAAGGGAAGTCCAAGAAGTGTTCAAGAGAAACATAAACTCCTCCTTTAAAAAGGATGAAACTTTCCTTGTGAAAAATTCAAGCTTTAGGGGTTGTTGAGTGACAAACACCAACATAACACCCTCATCATCAAGCTTTCATTTTTCCAAGGGCCAAAGGCCTTCATGACCGAATCATAAAGGAGAAAAGAGAAGTTCAAATGTTCAAGAGAAACATAACCTCATTCTTGACTAAACTTGTAAAAGATGAAACTTTTCTTTAAGAAAAACTCAAGCTTTAGAGGTCTCATATGAGATAAACTCATGATCACCTCTAGAGAGCACTCATCATTAAGCTATCATGTTCAAGGCCTTGAGCCCGAAAATCAAAGGAAAAGAAAAGGAAGAAACCGAAAATAAAGAAGCAACATGGAGGTTCCACCTTTCATCATTTCCCAACAAGATTCAACATAGAAATCAAAGACATATTTAGAAAGGTTCCCTACCTTGTGTTTTCGAAAAAAGAGAGGAAGAACTTGAGCTTGAAGAACTCTTGGAAGCTTGAGAGAAAAGAAGTAAAAAAGCTTGAGACTTTTAGAGATTTTGCAAGAAGTGAGCAAAGGAATGAAGTTGTGTAGTGTTGTATATTTATAGGCAAATGAATCATGAAGGAGTGGAGGGGGAGTGGGTTGGCCGAAACTTCTCCAAGAAGAAGGAAGGAAGAAAAATCTCTTGTGTTGTCATTCATGGTGTCATAGGTCATAGGTCTTAGGGTGGCTTTTGAAGGACAACTTGATTGACAACATAAATTATCATTCTTTTGAATTTTTGGGGGAAAAGTGGCTGAAATTATAAGGCTAAGGGAGGGAAGATTTCATTCAATTTAATCATGTACTAATGAAGTGTTTAGGAGTAAACAAGGTTAGGTTGCTAATTAAGGTTGTGTGCCTAAGTGTTTAGGTGAACTTAGTAGGTAATTAGGACCATAATACCTTGGACTAAGAGTAATCTTGTAGGATTAATGGAGTCAAACTCCTATGACTAGTGATTAAAGTGTGACAACTTTTTCTTGGGAATGAAAGTGTTCTTGGGAATGGAAGTGTGAATAGTGAAAATACTATTTATAGTTGCTTTTTCTTTATAGAAAGAAAAGAATTAGAATTGAGTTGTAAATTTCCTTAAGCAATTTTAGGTTCTAATCAACCTTAAATAATTATTTTAGCTCTAGATTAATTAAGGAAATTAATTAACCTTTCATTTGAGCCTAATATTACTTAGATTTGAGTTAAGTAACTCGTTAGACGTAAAATGCACTAAACGGGGGTAAAATCGTAATTTTTACCAAGAGTTGCCCGGGACCTTCGGGACTCAAACCAATATAGTTCATGCCTTAAAACATCATTTTTGATCTCCGGAACGAGTCTGGCTTGGAGTCAAAACTTAAAACCGCCTTAAATCAGGTTAGGGGTATTTTGGTCATTTACACACAGAAACCTCAGAAATGAGATTTTTCTGCCTTGTTAACATTCATAAACATATAATCCCCTTCATATATCATAAAAGCCTTGTGAGGATGGCCGAGGCCGGTTGTCCTCATGTTTCAGGTAAAAATGACCTCAGGGGCATTTTGATTATTTAAAAGTTTAGAGAAAAACGGGGCGTTACAATCCTTCATTGTGTTCACCCCTAACAATATCATGATCTCTCTTGCCCCAACTTCGATGTCCCACATAACTTCTTGGCAATTGTTGGCTTAACTATCCACCAGTACATGTTGGCATTGTTAGGACATGCCATCCTCTTTTGATTTTCTTTTTGTGCTTTAATTTTTGCCTAGGTCGCCCTTCTGGGTTTTCAACCTAGCGAGCATTTTCTTTTTTTTCTTCTCCTTTTTTTATTTTTTTTTTCTCTTTTTTTTAGGCAAAATACTTCGTCACGACATCCGAATTGATTGGTTTTGCGAGCACATTGCCTTTTATGCCAGTCAAGATCAATGCTCCCCCAGAAAATGCATCTTTGACGATGTAAGGGCCTTCATGTATGGGCGCCCACTTGCCTTGGTTATCCTCTTGATTCGGCAAGATTTTCTTCAGGACAAGATTGCCTGGCTGGAATGTTCGAGGTTGAACATTTTTATTAAATGCTTTGGCCATCCTTTTCTGGTATTGTTGGCCATGGCAAACTGCATTGAGCCATTTTTCTTCCACCATGTTCAATTGCTCATATCTTGTTCTGACCCATTCAGCTTCTTCCAATTCAGCTTCCACCAAGATCCTTAAAGACGATATTTCCACTTTTATGGGTGTTACTGCCTCCATCCTATACACTAGCGAATACAGAGTTGCCCCAGTTGAGGATCTGAAAGAAGTTTGGTAGGCGTATAATGCATAAGGTAGCATATCACTCCAATCCTTGTAGGTGATCACCATCTTCCCCGAGATCTTCTTGATGTTCTTGTTCGCTGCTTCCACAGCCCCATTCATCTTTGGTCGATAAGGAGCCGAGTTATGATGCTTGACCTTGAATTGCTCACAGTTTCTGTATATCTGTATTGTTGAAATTTGTGGCATTATCTGTTATGAGCCTTTCTGGAAACCCGTACCTACAAATGATGTTGTTCTTTAGAAACCTCACTACCACTTTCCATGTCACATTAGCATAGGAAGCAGCCTCTACCCATTTGGTGAAGTAATCAATAACTATCAGCATGAATCGATGTCCATTGGAGGCTTTGCGGTTGATTGATCCTATGACATCTGTAACATCCTAATTTTTAACCCAATACTCTAGAACATATTTAGATTAATCATTAGTCTATTACTCTCTTAGTCTCATTCCTTACAACCTTTCATTAAAATACTTAGCGGAAAATACGAATAAATTTTTCTTTTTGAAACTTGAAAGCAAAACGCGAGCCGCGCACTAACCTAACGTTCGTCATAACCATAACGTGCAAGAAAAAGTAACCACACCATTGATAATCATGAAACATAGTATTATACATAACAATCATAATATCATCACATCTTCATAGATACATAGACTACTAGCATCATTGTACCATCATTTACATCAAAACACGCCCATATATGTGAAGTCATCCTTATCCACCTATGAGGTTGGATAAGTGTCAACCCAAAAAGCTAAGCTATCTATGCTCCCGCAGTGACCCTCCTCCCCGCCCCGTCTTCTAGTGTGATCTTTAAGCAGGAGCCTTAGCAGAAGTCACGAACCTCATTGTAATCCTCGTCTAGAGACGACATGAAAGAAGAGGAAGGGATGAGAAACTTATTCAAGATTCTCAGTAGGAATTCCCGACTCTAACACAAGTGTCATCGTCGTCGTTCCCAGCCACCTCGATTTTAATTATGAAAAAGGTGTACATGCATAAGGATTGGTTTTAGCTTTTCAAATCTACTTATCCGAAGTGGGTGTCTTTTAGTATGTGTCTTAATGACATGAATGCAACAGATATTTGATAAATGCATGACAATACCATATGCACATTAACACGAAAGTCGTAATACTTGGGCACATCATAAGGAAACAAGAATCATATATGTGGCATAAAGAGGCATAGAAATTTTCATGCGATATCTTTCTTATAAATAAAACTCTTAAGTTCTTTTTCTTAAAGACCACCCTCTTAACATATCCACCAAAAGTCCAACTGATTCACCGGCCCGGCGATAATCTGGTCACCAAACTACATCTCACCTATTGCCTAGGAATGAGCTCAATCCTAACTAGTCGTCACTAGATTCAATATGGGCTAACAGAGGGGGTATACATAACTTTCTTGGATCACCTATCTTAGGATCATTTCCTTCTTTGAAATGCTCTACTAGTATCTAATACACAGTAAATTGTCCGCTTGGGCAAGCTCAATGTCAATACCCTCACGGATTTGTTTCCTCCCCGCCGTAGTGGGAGGAATGCGTCTCAGTGTTACGTCACATCTGTTCTGGGGGTGCTCGGACGAACTGGTGTCACCCAGAACCATTCCTAGGGGTGCTCGGCCGAACCAGTGTCACCCAGGAGTTTTTGCAAGCTTTTCTTCAAGCACTCAAGTTTGATGGGAAATTCGGCAGCGTAACGGCGTACACCGGATTTCTATCAAACTTTCTTTATGCCACCAACCATATAGAGCATGCATAGCCATTCAATACCAACATAAGGCATCATAAGCATCATAATACCATAATTTTGCATAACGCATCATGGCGTGAGCATCAACACATCAACACTATATACTCTCATAAGAGATCACATGCTCAAGTTGTTCTCATAATAAAACATACACTTGCATGAAACATTAAAGCTCATTATGCTCTTAAGCCTATGGTGTCTTATGCTTTCACCCTTACGGGTTTAAATCTTGAAAACTAATTACGCTATCATCCGTTTTTATCCTTTCATGCACCTATAGGCTCACAACTAATAATTCTTACTAATTTTTATGTTCGTCAATGAATCTAGACAGCCTTACACTTTAAGGGCAGAAATTACATCTTGTGATTACGAAGGTTCTAGAAACTACGTCTTAGACCCTTTCTCGATTCCATTTTCGCCTAAAGCGCTATAAATTAAATCTAAGCCAATTATGAAGTATTCCTAAGCCTTTGAACTAATTATAAACCATGTTTACTACATTGTAAGGGTGCTGGACAGAATCAGAAAACTAAATGTTCTAAGAGTTCTAGAGTTGCGGTTTTACGGTTTTCTAATTACTAGTTTCTCTATAGGTGCTAAAATTCATTCCTACGTCAAATGTAACCAAATTTTTCATGATTAATCAATCCTAATCTGATTATATTCTCATTAAAACAGTTTGGGCAATGTCCATAATTAAATGGGATAAAACTATGCCAAATCTTGACTTTACGGTTTTCCTAGAAAGCTAGTTTCTTCCCTAACTTGCATAGAAATGTTCCTACTTCATCTTACACAATTTTTTACTCATTCAAACACATCAAACATCATCAAATGGCAGCAAACACATCACGGAAGAACCAAAACATTAAATCCCAAAAAGGTACATAACTTGATATTTTTAAAACACATAAGTTACTAGTTTCTCTTGGAATCATTTTCAAGACTTCTAAAACTCTTTTGCAAACCATTTTATCATGTCAAAGAGACTAAACACATCCTTAGGTTAGTGACCACTCAATCCCTCCTTAAAAGAGTGTTAAATTCATAGAACCTTGTTGGTCTTAAACTTAAACAAATTCATGAGCTTTAAAAGGATTTCTTAAAACTTGACTTCTTGGTCCTTGAAGCTAGATGAAACTCATTCCAAGTTCATCATCACTTCATGGCTGAAATCATGCATTCAAAGAATGCTCCCTCATTAAACTTTAACTTGAGATAAAATGGGCAAGTCTTTGAGATCTAAGATCTTTTAAGTGATGACATAATTTAAACATGCTATGCACTTCATTTTTATTCTTCATTACAAATTAAAGTGAGAGCTTAAAGTAAACGTGCAAGACTTGAATGTAAAAATGCAAGGCTTAAAATAAATATGTAAGGCTTAAAATATAAATATGCAAGTTCAATTCTTTATTTTAGTGCTCTAGGCCCAGCAACAATCGACTTTAAGGCCGAAATAGAAAGGCTTTGAGATTTAGTTAGGTGATAGTGCAAACCTCATTTTAGATCTTTACGTTATTTCGTGATGAAAGGTAAATATGCTAGACAAGAATATAAACATGAGATGCACTCCATTCTTTAGCCTTTAACTTTAAGTGATTGCTTGGAAGTTAAATATGAATGCAAAGCTCAAAATAAATATGTAATGCATAAGCTTAAATTTAAATACGAATGCTAGTTCATTTTATTTCTTATTAGAGCTCATACAAGACTTTAAAGGAACTTAAACCTCAACCCAAACTCATCATGGCAAGATAAAGAAAAATAAGAGTGAACTTCAAGGGTTCTTTAAACACAAAGTTTCTTTTCTTGGAATGTAAACATAAATAACATTTTTATTAAAACTCAAGCTCTAGAGGCCTCATTGTGATGAACACATGGTCATCATCTAGAAGCTCTCATCATCAAGCCATTGTGAACTCCCTTGGCCAATATGGCCGAAAACATGAAGGAAGGAAAGGAAAAGGAACTGAAAACTTTTTAGAAGAAAAAGAAACATTTGAAACTCTAGAAACCATGATCTTGATGATGCAATAACACCAACATCATGAGTCCTCATCATTGAGTTCATGTGACCATTTTAAAATATCATCAAAGTGAAAGGTTTCAAAGATTCAAGAAGAAAACTAAAAACATCTTTAACTCAAGATCAAAGATCAAGCTTTAGAGATTGTTCAAGTGATGAACATCATCATGAAACTCTCATCATCAAGCTCTCATTTCTTTGATTCATAAGCCTCATGGCCGAAAAACAAAGAGGAGTAGAAGAAGAAAAGAAGTTCTAAAAAAGATTCAAGAGAAACTATGAACACATAAAGAAATTATGAACTTTAAATGAAATAAATCTTGAAAGAAAATCCCTACCAAGTGATTTGAGGATTAGGATGAGAGAAGAGGATGAAGAACTTGAAGAACTTGAAGACTTGAACTTGAGAGAAAAAGGAAACTTTGAAGTGCTCTTTGAAAACTTACACTTAGCAAATGAACCCAAAATGATGCAAGTTCACCCAAGCAAGCTATTTATAGAGAAATGAAACAAATGCAAGGTGCAAATGAAGAAGGAAATTTCGGCCATCAGCCTCATGGGCAGCCCATGAGTTCCATGAGGTGAGATAATGTGGTCTTGAGGCATGGTGAGGTATGGTTCAAAGTATGATGAGGTATGGTTCAAGGTATGGCTTCAAGCATGGTTCTTTGAGTGAGAAACAATTCAACATGTGTTGTAAATGAGAGAGAGAGGGCTGAAATTGCATCAGCCATAGGGAGGGTTTTCTTGCATTTTAATTGTAGTTTAGAGTTGTGTTTAGGTGTATCTTTGATTAGGATTAAGATTAGGAATTTGTAAGAAAGTGTTTAGGTGAGAAAATGGGTAATCAAGGTTGTCAAGACATAATTAAGGAGTGTTCTTGCATCATTAGTGAGTTATAAACTCATTTTAGTGTATAAACAATTCTAGACACAATTCCTTGATTTAAGGAATTGGAGAGAGAAAACACTATTCAAGATTCCAAGAGTGAAATCTTGAGTTTTAGAAAGGAGATTTAAATCTAATCTAAGCAATCTTAGGTTCTAATTAATTTTAATAATTTATTTTGACTCTAGATTAATTATGGAAATTAATTAATCTTCGTTTAGAGCCTAATATTGCTTAGGTTTGCTTAATCACATCATTAAGCTCAAAAACACTATTCTAGGGGCAAAATCGTAATTTTGCTCTAAAACTGCCTGGGACTGCCGGGACTCAAATAGATGTTTTGAAACATGTAAAAACATGGTTTCAAACCTCTGGGGAAAGCTTCGGGCTCAAACGGCACCTTTACCTGCGTAAAACGCTATAGGGGTATTTTGGTCATTTTGACCAGCTAGAAAATGAGACTTTCGCCTCCGGAACCACTCAAGGGTCATTCAATCCCCTTCAAACATTGAGTTGGCCCTTCGAGGACTGCCGGGTCGGCCATCCTCGAATTCCGAGCCGAAAATGACCTTAGGGGCATTTCGGTCATTTTCCACTCGAACAGAAAATCGGGGCGTTACAACATCCATGCCCCACATTGCAAACGGCCAAGACAACGTAAGAATATGCAATGGCATAGGAGGAGAATGGATTCGGTCAGCATAGATTTGGTATTTGTGACATTTTTTTATAAACTCTATGTAGTCTTTTTCTATTGTGAGCCAATAGTATCCCTGCCGAAGAATCTGCCGAGATAATGTGTGCCCGTTAGCATGAGTACCACAAATACCCTCATGGACTTCTGATATGATGAAGTTCGCTTCCATAACATCGATGCACCTTAACAAAACTCCATCATGGCTTCTTTTATACAATAATTCTCCTAAGAGGAAGAACGACATGGATAGCCATCTAAGTGTCTTTCTGTCAATCTCATTTGCTATTGCCGAATATTCTCTTTCCTTGATTAACCTCTTGATATCGTGGAACCATGGTTGGCCATCTGGCTCGTCTTCAATGTTGGAACAATATGCCCACTCTCGTTTAATTGTCACTTGCAAAGGTCACACTTCTACTTCCAAATCGAGCTTGGTTATCATGGCCAAAGTAGCTAAGGCATTCGTAAATTGATTCTGGTCACGAGGTAGGTAATAGAAACTAATATCCTTTAATTCATTTCTCAAGCTCATAAGATGCTCAAAGTATGACAGTAATCTATGCTCTTTAACTCGCCATCTCTGTTGACTTGGAAAATGATTAGAGCTGAGTCTCCATAAACCTCCAAGTATTGTACTCCAAAGGATATTGCTACCTTTAGGCCTGTTATGCATGCTTCATATTCAGCCATGTTGTTGGTATAATCAAATGTTAGTTTCACAGCAATTGGGAACTGCTTTCCATTAGGGGATATTAAAACTGCTCCAACTCTATTCCCTCAGATATTGACTGCACCGTCAAAATATATCTTCCACACTACATCCTCTTTTTCCTTATTCTTACTGTTCTCTTCTACAACTACTAGGAGATCCTCATTAGGAAATTCAAGCTCTATTGACTGATATTTTTCAAGTGGGTTCTCGGCCAAGTGATCAACTATCACACTTCCTTTTATAGATTTTCTGGTCACGTACTTGATGTCAAATTCTGCTAGAGCTACCTGCCATTTGGAAATTCTCAGGGAGATATGCGGGCTTTCAAAGATGCACTTCAAGGGGTCTATCCGAGATATAATCAATGTTGTATAGTAAAGCATATATTACCTTAACCTCTGTACCGTCCATACTAGTGCACAACAAGTCTTTTCAATAGCCAGATATCTAGACTCACAATCATTGAACCTCTTGCTTAAGTAGTAAATGGCTTGCTCCTTTCGACTAGACTCATTATGCTGACCTAATACTACCCTCATAGACCCATGCAATACTGTGGGGTATAATATGAGTGGTCACCCTGGTGTTGGTAGAACCAAGAGAGGTGGATTTGACAAGTAATTCTTGATTTTGTCGAAGGCCTCTTGACACTCGTCATCCATCTACCTAGATGATTCTTTTTCAACAGCTTGAATATTAGCTTGCAAGTGTATGTCAAATTGGAGATGAATCTTGCTATATAATTCAGTCGACCTAAGAAACCTCGGACTTCCTTCTCTGTCGTAGGCACTAGCATGTTTTGGATGACTTTAATTTTATCTAGGTCCACTTCAATTCCCTTCTTGCTAACAATAAACCCCAACAATTTTCCTATTGATGCTCCAAAGGTGTTTTGCTGGATTCAATCGAAGCTTGTAAGTCCTTAACCTTTCAAATAGTTTCCTGAGTACCACAACATGACTCTCTCCCTCCTGTAACTTTGCTACTATGTCATCAACATACACCTCTAACTCCTTGTGGATCATATTATGGAAAAAAGTCACCATTGCCTGCTGGTATGTCGCTCCAGCATTCTTTAGTCCGAACGGCATTACTCTAAAGCAAAACACTCCCCACTGAGTGACAAATGATGTTTTCTCCTTGTCTTCTTCTGCCATCAAGATCTGATTATAGCCTGAATAACTATCAATGAAAGAGAATCGATGGCCTCTAGCTGTGTTGTCAACCAGAACATCTATATGTGGGAGAGGAAAATTGTCCTTTGGACTCGCTTTATTCAGATCTCGGTAATCCACATACATTCTGACCTTTCCGTCTTTCTTTAGCATCGGTATTATGTTAGCTATCCATTTTGGTTATAGTGGCACTTCCAAGAAACTTGCATCAAGTTGCATTTTGACTTCATCCTCAATCTTGAGTGACATTTCTAGGCTCATCCTTCTCAATTTTTGTCGCTTAGGTTCCATCCCTTCGATCAATGGAATTTTACGAGCAACTATTTCTGGGTCCAAGCCGAGCATATCTTTATAAGACTAAGCAAAGATGTCTGGGAATTCACGGAAAAATGTAATCATTCTTCCCTTTCTGGTTTGTCGATTATTTTCACTTCTTTCTTGTCTTCATCAGTATCCAAATTCACAATTTCAACAACCTCATCATGTGGATTTATCCCTTTGTCCATTGAATTTATGATTTTGGCAAATTGTTCGCATAACTCAGGATCTTCATCTTCTTCATTTTCATTCAACTTTGTTGCAATACAATAATCAGTTAATGGGTTTTCACAATCATTTGCACTATATGAAGGTTTTGAAAGAGATGAGTCCTTGGAATTAAAATGAGACTAGAAATTAAAAAAAAAAGATAAACAAGGAAAAGAGAATTGGAAAAGAGAAACCAAGCATAACTATTTTATTGTTCAATTGAAATACAAACAAAGGTGGCTAAACATCCATTACTCAAGAAAAAATAAATCATTCAAGGGAGTAGATTCCTAGTTGCTTAGTGGTTTGCAGCTAGGATATTTCAGTTGAGTCGTTTCCCTAGCTCCTTCAAGAGTATTAACAGTTTCGACTACTTCTATCACCATTACTGCTGCAGGTGCGGGAAATGTATCCCTAATATGTGGGATTTTCTTCTTAGAGGACTCAAAAAACTACTGATCATTTATGGCTTTATACCCGAGGCCAAACTTCCCAGGATTGTCAAGAAGTGAGATTGGGTTCTTAATTCCTTGCAACTGACTCCCTAACCCTTTTCCTTCCTCGAATCTATTTTTGCGCATTATTCAAGTAGCTACTTGATGCACATTACCTTTTGGTTCCACCGGTTCAGCTATCTCAAGGTTTTGAAATAAGACCTCGAAGATATCTTCAGCGCAATCGATATATGGCACTACCATTGGTTTAGTCACCAACAATTCTTCTTCCCCTTTGACAATTATAAGTTTCCCATTATCTATGAACTTCACCCTCTAATGAAGTGTAGAGGGAACCACACCTGCCTTATGAATCCAAGGCCTTCCTAACAACATCATGTATCCTGGTTCAATATCCATCATTGGAATCTGGTCATAAAGGTAGTTAGCCCAATTTGTAGCTAAAGATCAATGGTACCCATGATTTCTCTCAAGGATCCATCAAATGCTTTGATGATTATTACACTTGGTTCAATTGTAGAAGCATCAATTGGGAGCTGTTGTAGTGCGGAATAAGGACGCACATTGAAAGCTGATCTTCTATTAACCAATACTTTTGCAATGTTGCAACCTTGGCACTTAAGAGTGATATGGAGCGCCTTCGAGTAACCCATTGTATTAGGGAAGATTTCATTTTCTGTGAAAGTGATAGCATTGGCTATTCTAATAGCACCCACAATTCCTTCCACCCTATCAGGGGTTATATCTTTGGATACCTATGCTTGATCCAACACCTTCTTGATTATGCTGCAATGAGCCTCCGAAGATAAGATTAAGGAATAAAGTGAGATCTTTTCTGGTGTTTTTTTCAGCTGATCCACCACATCATACTCACTTTGTTTCGTTATCTTTAGAAATTCTTCTTCTTCCTTATTACTCTTTCCTTTGCTCTCTTTTACAAGGACCACTTGGTGGTCCTTCAACAACTTCTCGGGAGTATAACACCTGCCACTCCGAGTAATTCCCCCTATTCCTGTAACATTTGTTATAGATTCTGATATAGAGGACTCTTTATTGCCAGGTTCTATACTTACTTCTGGGTAATCAGGCTTTGCAAGATAAGGAGACAATTTAGACGCCTTGAAGACGGGTACTGCTTTTTGACAGGAAAATGTCATTCCAGATATCGAAAAATTAGGCTCTACCAAGGTTTCATATCTCCATAGGACTGCACAGTCACTTTCACAAGGAAATGGTTTAGGCACTTCGAAAACCAGTGCTGGTTCTTGGTTGTAGATTTTAAAAACAGGGGGCGCATGGTGAATCATATTGACACTTTGTTTGATACCTCTTGGTATCTCAAGCACCTCTAGCTTAATCATTTTTTCAATATAGAACTTTAGCTTTGGACATTCGTCCATATGGTGCTTCCTCCCAAAACACTCATAGAATATATCATCTTCATTTCCTTTTACCACTTTTGTTTTTTTCGCCCCTTCAACTTCCATCTCATACTTGCCTTCCTTAAGGTATCCAAGATCACTTTCATTGGGAGTTGGGCGTTCTCTACTCCCTAACTTGTATATTTCTTACAGCAGATGGAATTCACTTGTCTTCCACCATGATTAGGGAACGGGTTGTGTAATATCCTCCCAAGTACAACGTCATCCTTAAGTCATGACATCAGACTCGAGAGTTTTTACTTCTTAATTATCGGATCTTTCTTAAATAACTATAGCAAATGTGATAAGATTGCGTAATAGCGTAATTTGATTAACATGTATAACAAAGATACCAGTCAATTACATAAGGAAGCTCTCATGTGAGCTTGAATACATATACAATCTCTATTACATTCACCTACACATATACCTATAACTATATACCACATAAGAAGAACATCATCTACTAAACTACTGCAAATCTTGTGTTTCTTGCACATAGCAGCAGCATTGTTCTCTAAATCAACCTGGAGATGACACGAGAACACACAAAATAGGGGTGAGAATTATATAATTCTCAGTAGGGAAACTCCCCCAAACACAATTATAATGTCATCGTCATCGCCCCAGCCATTTCAATTTATTAAGAAAAAGTGGTCATGCATTATATAATAACGATTTATTTTTAAAGTTCCAAATCATACTTCCGAAGTGGTTACTTTTAACATTCAATCACTTAATGTACATATACCATACAACTCAACATCATATACTACTAACTTTCCACTTAAATATATTGGTCTCAATATCAATACTAAACTTCTTCACTTGGTATATAAGACAAATGATTTCTTAGAAAATTTACTTCTTAAACTTGCCTTGGCCCTTGACTAAATCTTGTCACATCTGGGCGTTAAGTACCGCCTTCCCCAGTATGGCAATAATGGGTACTAGACTACTTTTCAGGACTAAGCTCATTCCTATACATGATCATTGGATTTACTTTCTCTAATTCTCACACAGACCTATTCCTAGCCAGGTTTACTTTCCCCGACTCAATTCAAGGGCAGTCAGGTTTACTTTCCCTGACAGACCGAATTTACTTTCTCTAGCCCAAGGATTATAAATCTTATGCTTTTCTTGGTAGTTAGGTTTACTTTCCCTAACAAACTGGATTTACTTTCTCCAGTCCAAGAAACATAATCTTATGCTTTTCTTTCACATATAAACAATTGTAATAATCATTCATATCTATGTGAACCTAACCTCATCAATAAGTTCACATGCTCAATTACTCATACTCATATTTAGGTACTCATGTAGTACAAAATGCCCTCATTTCATCAATTCAAAGCATCAAGTTATTTTCAGCACAATGGCAGATTTCACACTCAAGTAGCACAATTTATTTCTCATACCAAATGATCAATTCAAATGCTATAAAACTTCTCAATGACACCTTAATGTGTCACCAAGGTTTTATAAAAATTTCAGAGTAAAAATAGTTCTCTAACTATGTTAACAAAATTAGACAAATTTGGTGGCCAGAAACCACTCAACCTTAGCTCAAGAACCAAAATTCATAATTTTTAACCCTGGCAATTGAACCAGAAAATTCGAAATAAAAATCTTGGTAAAACCTAAATATGTCTCTAATACCCTGTGAAAATTTCAATTGATAATTCCATCATTTGATATGGTAACAAAAGTAGCAAAGTTTACAACTTTTGTTCCAACACTTTAGGCAGCATATGCTTAATTTCGGTTCTTGATTTTTCTAAGGCAGTTTGACTCAAAATAAATACCCAAGAAAATTCATGGGATTATCTCAAAATGTTAGCTCCAACATATAATTTTTTTAGCTAACGAAAATGTCATAACAAGCCCAGAAAATTCGTGAACAAATACTGCCATTACAAAAACCGAAATTCCAACAACATGGTTCAAAATCTCTTTTAACAAAAATGATTCCTAACATCATCCAAACACTCCACCAAATTAAACACATCAATATCTATCTATCATCAATCAATACATCCAGAATTTCCAGCCAAACCAATCAGAGAAATTAAAAACAAATTTTGAAAGAAAAGAGAACAAATAAAACCCTACTTTTGGTGTCTTTTGGATCCTTGGCTCCAAGGTGCTCCAAGATTGATTTCTTCCACTTCAAAGCTCCTAAACCCACACCAAACCCTTCCTTAGGCAGAGGAGTATGAGATATCAAAGTGAGGAATTGAAATTTCAATCGGTTAGAATGGTAGATATTGATGTGTAGAACAAGTTTAGTGAAGGAAGTTTGAGGTTTTAGCAAATCTAGGCTATGAGTTTGGAGTTTGGAAACAAGTTTGCAAGGTTTATGTGAAGAAGAAATGGAGTTTCTGCAGTTTCTAAAGCTGGCCGAGGATGAGAAGATGAGATAATGATGTTAGGTGAGTTGTGTTTATCTTATAAGGTGATAAATCATTATTCTAATATAAAGCCTAACCTTTTAATAAAAATAAAGTAATATGGATGGCTAAGATTGGATGTTGTTACTCAAGATTGAATCCTAGCCATTCCTTTAATTGAAATGGATAAGCATTCTCTTTTTGTAAAGGTCAAACTAGCTTTCGGTGTTAGAAATCGTACACCGAAATTTTGCCGAACGGGTAAAACAGTGTACCCGGGAAATCAAACATTGCCCGAAAAATAATTTCAGGTATAAAATCTTTATTTCTACCTATTTCTAACCACAATCATATAATTTCTCAATTTCGGGCATCTCCGGATCCCAATTCTAAGGTTTTACTGTCATCTGTAGACATAAAACACTATTCATATATTTTTTTTTTTACAAATCTGTTGGATCGTCCTCATCATTGTTCAAAGTATCAAATTTTTGAAATTATGACTAATAAAGCTCAAATTAATTTTTAAATAATTTTTAGGATGTTATAGATTGTTCCTTATGTAGGGTCTTGATGCTTCCTCTAGCTTAATAGCACCGTGGTCAATCAAATGCCATACCACATTTCTGAACCCATAACAATCTTCAACCGAGTGTCCCGAGGAATTGGAATAATAATCACATGTTTGGTTAGGATTATACCACCGAGGGTATGGCGGTACGAAAGTCTTTCCAGGACATGGAGTTATCAAATTATCTCCACACAAACACCTGAAGAGCTTAGAGTTGGTTATATGAAAATTAGGCAAGGGACGATTATTCATAGGTGATTGAAGGGTGGCATTGGTTTTAAGAGGTACTCGAGCAAGTGTTGCGGGTGGATAAGTCATTTGGTGATTTGCGTTGGTTTAGTAGGAATTAGAAGTGGTAGTTGTATACGGTCTAGGATAAGAAATATTGTTGACTTAGTACGGTTGAGGTTGATATGGAGGTAATGGATAAGATAAGTGATGGTATATTGAAACAGGTCTAGATTGGAAAATTGGTTGGCTAGTTTGGGGAAGTCGTTGTGGTTGTATAAAGCTGATGGTTCCCTCTTTCTTTTTATAGGGTTGTCCCTTTCTGATATGAGCCTCACTTGTTTCTCCAGCAATTAACTCCACTTTGCCATCTTGAATGTTAGCTTCAATCATTTCCCCAATCTCTATCAGATCAACAAACTCTTTCACGTGAGTTCCTAACATGTTTTTGAAGAAAGAACCCTCTAAGTTACGGATAAAATAAGAGCACATTTCCTGCTCCAGCAATGACGGGATGACTCTAGCCGCGAGAGCTCTCCACCTTTAAGCATACTCCTTGAATGATTCATCATTCTTCTTTTTCATCCCCTTGAGCTGATCTCTAGTAGGCGCAGCATTCAGATTGAACTTATACTGAGTGGTAAAAGCCAAAGCCAAATCTTCCCAACATGTAATTCGAGCCATGTCCAATTGCATATACCATTCCCAAGTAACCCCTTCTAAGCTTTCAAAGAAAAAGCTAATAAGAAAGTTTTCATCTCATGACCACATACCCATCTTGGTACAATACATTTTTAAGTGCATGAGGGGATTAGAATTGCCATTAAATTTGACAAGATCTGGCATTTTAAAATATTTGGGAATATTGACATTAGGAGCAAGACATAGCTCCGTAATATTCATAGGACCAAATGGACTTGGTCCCCTTAATGCTCGAAATTGTTCTTGTATTTTCTCCTCTAGCTCTTCTCTTAGTTTTGCTTGTTCCAACTTCCTCGCAGTTTCATTAGCAGAGCCAAGCCCTTCATCATTATCATATCTCAGTTGTTCTTCATGCTCATCATTTTCAGCATTTCCTTTGGCCATATTCACTGTGTCAACAATGAATTTCTTGAACTCTGGTCCAAACATGGACCTCATCATATCCTTGAGGTCATCAATTTCTTGACATAAATTCCTTTCTTCGGTACCGATGTTTGTAGCCATAACTTTTTTTCTTGCCTTTATCTTTTTCAACCTTCTTCTCAGCTTTTTCTTTCTCAACTCTGGGTCATAATTCATACGGCTCTCTAGCCGACACAGTAGTATTAGACAAAGCTTTCTTTGAAGGAGCAATGTTTAAAGACCTGTTCTTATCACAGAAAGTAAAAGAAAAGATGAGTAAATGGAAAATAAAGGTTTAAAAAAAATCCTTTGATGGCGAGGAATAACATCTGCATTTGACAGTGATGAACTTGATTCATATCCTATTCAGAGGATGCATTGTCCATAGCACAAGATATATGGGAAACAAAAGTATAGGGGATTATTATTCCACAATATACTTTGTGACAAACATACTAGCAATGTAAAACTTGATATTCTTTCTTACATTCCATACAAAAGGAAGAATTTCCTATAAGACAGAAATGTAATTGACAATATATCCAAGGGAGATTTTTGCTCCACAATGAATATAGTCTTGCATGCTTATTCTTCAAGTTAGACATATTGCTAATATGTTGTGATCTTTCCATCATTTATTGTTTAATACAATGTTATTCTTCAGCAATCAGCGAATCTTTCTTTTTTTTAAAAAAAATGAGATGCATGTCATAAATAAAATAAATATGCATACTACATGAAGTGAATGCATGTGATATGGCTAAGTGCATGCAATTAAAACGTGATTTTTTTTTTGCTTAATGAAAATATAAACATGCTTAGTAAAAAAAATACAGGGGTTATGCATGATTACAATATGCATTAATTATGCGGAAAAAAAAACAATGACTAATTATGCATGATATATGATAAAAGAAGAAGAAAAATATGCTCCCTTTGGTTCTAACTGGGTAAGACCTAATGCTTGGTGGTTCTATGGTTGACCCTATTTGAGGTAGCCAACTAAGGTCATTCTAACAGTGCACAGTTTTTTGGGTAGATCTAGACCCCTAAAAGTTATGGTCCTCAGGTTGTCTTTACCAATAAAATAAAGACCCAGTTCCATGAGTTAAACCATAGGAACATTGGAGTCACAATATGGCAACCCATAGTTCTAGTAACAACTTGAGTGAGTGAGTCGACGACTGTCAAGGAAGCATAAGCTCTACAATAACAATGTCAAAATCCCTTCTTGCCCTATGGTTTTCCAAGGCTCGAGTATAGAGCCCAAATTGTATGTAAGGACAATGATAGTGAAAGTATGTGTAGGGAGCATACAAACCTTTCAACACCTATGTACTATACAGATCCCTGCAAGACAAAACCAAAACAACATATATATATATATATATATATATATATATATATATATATATATACAAAAGTCATCTACCCTAAGATTTGAGTAACACATAATTATAGATAAGATAGACAACTATGTACAAAAGAAGACAATTATTTACAAAAATAAAACAAAGGTTAATGAAGGGGAAAAATGAATATTATAAATTTATAATTATTTGCATAATTTACTCTAATAATATTATAAATTTATAATTATTTGCATAATTCACTCTAATAGGCTTGACTCTCAAAAAGTCCCCATTGGAGTCGCCAAACTGTCACAACGTACCCGGAGGGCGTCACGACAAGCATGACAACCGATTTTAAAATAGTAGAAATAAAATGAGTCGCCACCAATTTTAATTTTGATTAAAATTTAATTTTGATTAAAATTGGAAAACCTTTGATTTGCAAATTAATCTTTTAAAAGAGATTTGAGGTTCAAGAGTCTGATTATGATTAGAGAATGGTGAAAGCTTAATCCCACTGCACCTCTAATATATCCGTATAAATACGGTTACCCTAGAGCTCATTATGCAAATTAATTATAATTTTAATAATATTTATTTTTCCCCAAAAGTCATAATAATTATAAAATAAAGAAAAGAAAATTGAATTAAAAGAGAATACAATTTGATGAAAAAATTCATTTTTTCTTGATAGTTGTTGGCTACGCGAACGTATCATCTAATACAATGAGGAACTCAAAGTCACGTCGTTCTTGTAGAAAATGATTGTATGTCGATGGATTTTAATTATGAAATATAAAAAAAAAAATGTTTGTTGATTGATTTTATTTGTGAAAAAAAAGATATTTGATTGGCAAATTGTTAAAAGAAATCCACTTTTGCACTGAATTCAAGTTAGCACTAGGCTACTCAAGAAATCCTCATGACTCAATAATAGTGAAGATAACATTTGCTATTCAATCACTGTTATTTATCATCGCATGGATAAGATTCTGAAAATGCCTTTTATCATTAAGTGGAAAGAAAATATTTTTCACAAACAATAATTTCAATAGGAACCGACAAAGTTAATTCATAAACACATAACAAACACAATTAATTTAAATAAAACATACAGACATATAAAATAACTAAAAAAATTGTCCTAATTACTATTTTTATTTTCTATTTTTGAAAGCTTTTTAAAACAAATTCACCAAATATTTAATAAATAATTAGATCACTTCCTAAACCAATTTATTTAATCACATTCAAATGATTTAAAATAATTTCAAAGATATTATAAGTTCCTTTTTTTTT
This sequence comes from Dalbergia cochinchinensis, assembly GCA_031216125.1. NCBI lineage: Eukaryota > Viridiplantae > Streptophyta > Magnoliopsida > Fabales > Fabaceae > Dalbergia > Dalbergia cochinchinensis. Next base: position 31,290,532 of record CM062375.1, on the reverse strand, counting down.
GAGATGAAGTTATTAAATCTTAAGTCTCTAAGGAGGAGATTGCTCATTAAAAAAAACAAAGTCAAACCCAAACTTAACATCCTGGAAGCCCAAACTAAAAAAAAAAACTTGACACACTATAAGGAAATTGAAAACTTTAAAGCTTAATGATCAATTCAACCAAACAATGCTGACCTAAACAAAAAGGGAAGCCTAAGTTAATAATGAAAATAAATAAAAAAATAAAAATAAAAAAGAACTCTGGCCCCTAAAATTAAAACCAAATACCCAACTCCTTTAATCTTATACCCACACACTCACACAATACGCACTCACACTAGCACAGACTGAGAGAAAGAAATAAAAAAGGAAAGAGAGAGAGTTAGAGAAGCCGAGAGAGAGAAGGGGTCCGGCAAAGGGGGGGGAGAAGCCGCGCTCCACCACGCAAAGGAGGTGGGTAGCTTGCCCGAGGCTGGAAGTAGCCAGTGGCAGGAGGAAGAGTCGCGCGGCTGGTAAGGCAGATGTGGGTCACCACTGGCAACATGCATCGCCGCTACCTGACACGGCGGCGGTATGGGGGAGCTGAGGCAGCGAGGGGCGCGATCCGTGGAAGAACAGTCGACGAGTGGGATTGGCGCGGCGGCAAGGGGAGGCCATGGCCAAAGGACAGCCGCGAGCACCAGCAATGGGTGGATCGCGAATTGGAGGCCGGCGCGGCGGGGTGGAGGCTTCGCGGACTAGTTTCATGCGACTGTGAAGGCAGAGGCACTGCGGAGCCTTGCGGCCTAGTTTGCAAGGAAGGTCGTGGTGCCTGTGACTGAGGTGGGTGGAGATGCTGGTACAGCAGTGGTGACCAGTGACACCGCCACCGCTTCTCTTTTCTTTATTTCATTCTTCTTGGCTTGGGTTTGTCTTGGTTTTGACTTCTAATTCCTGTTTGGGTTGCTTTGATTTTGGCTGTGATTTTGTGTTTTTAAATGTGGAATGGAACTGGTGTATGTGTATGCACTAGCTTGCTATTGATATGTTTGTGAAATGCATGATCTATGATGTGAACGGAAAGGATGAAAACCAGATGACAAGAATAGACAAGAAGGAAAGTATACCACTCAATGATCTAGTTCTAACACTCAAAATCTCAGTATCAAAACAATTTTAGAATATAAAAAATAGTCCTCTCGAAAGTCTCTGCATGTTCTCTCCAAAGATTTTTTTTCTTGTCTGACGATGAGTTCTTCCATTTATACATGCTCTGCAAATTTGATTTAGATTTTCCAGCTTGATTTTTCATGGATTTGCTCTGATTGTGGGATTCTTTCTTTAACCTTAGGATGATTTCTGACTGTATTTCTTCAATGGAGCCGCTCTTTCTGAATTGTTGTTTAGTAATCCATGTTCTTGCTCCATTAGTGTCAAAGACAGGCGTTCCATTTTGACTGTTGCACGCTCCTGCACCGCTTTGTTATTTTTTTTTTTTCGGTCTTTCTAGTAGCTAGCAATGAGCAGCGCTCCTTGATTCTTCTTTTTATTTTAATCAAAAAGGGCAGCTAGTGGATGAAGCACTCCCTTCTTGGAAGAATCGCAATGGGCTTACAATGACTTGCACAATAAAGAAAAAGGGTTTATATATTTTCTTAATAATAAAAACAAATAGGCTATCTTTTAATAAAACAAAATGGGCAAGATATATTTTACAACTCAAGAAGCAAAAAAAAAAAAAAAAAAATTGAGCTTATAACTTCTTCTTTTTTAAATGGGCTAAAGCAAATGGGCTAGGAGAATGGGCTAAAATGGATTTTTTTGAATCAATAATATAAAATTAAAAGATAAAATATTCAAATAAAATATGGTGTTTATACTCACTTTCTCAACTAAACACCTAATTGCAACTTCTAAATAAATACCTAATCAAACCTATTCCCTAAACCATGTCATAACTTAAATGAAATGGGAAATTTTCCTCCCCAAATCCTCCATAAAGCCTCTGGCCACTCCTCCCTCATTTATTCTATCATATGTTGAATTTCAATTAAAATATACTTAAAGAACCAAACCATGAATCATACCTAAGCTCATACTTAGCCATACCTTGGAATGACACATACAAAGAGATATTTTTCCTTCCTCCTTCCTTCCAAAAGCTACGAACAACACCCTCCTCTAACCCCTCTCATGTTGAATTTTTCTATAAATACAAGGAAGCTCTCCAAAAAGCCATTTGCTCATTTTCTTGCAAATATCAAGTTCAAGAATTCTCAAGTTTTCTCTCTAGCTCTCAAGAGTTCTCTTTTTCTTCTTCTTCTTCTTCTTCTTCATTCCTCCAAGAGCACCACCCTCAACCACTATATTTCAACCCCAAACCACCACACAACCATCATCAAGCACCCCTAAAACACTTAACATTTCCACTTCTTAGACCAAAACCCAAAACAAACCTTTCTTTCTTTCTTTTCCTCTAGTGGCCGAATTCATTTCCTTGTCCAAGGGAAAGATTATTCTTCTTATTTCTTCTCAAGATCAAGCTCTCTTTCACTCCTCAAGAAAAATACCTTGGGTAGAGAGTTGTTTTAAAGTTTTTATTCTTTTCTTTTGAATCATTTTGATTAGAATGTTGAAATGTTGGTTCATCCTTTTTCTTCCTCTCTTTTTCGGCATAAAGGCTTCCTTTTCTTCCTTTTCTTTTTTGGCCTTGATGGCCTTGTTCTTGAAAAACTATGGCTTGATGATGAGAATCTTGGATGTTGGTTGTAAAACCATCATTTACTTGACCTCTAAAGCTTAAAGGTTTCACTTCTAAGAATTTTTGCAAATAAAGGTGTCACTTGGTTTTCTGTGATAAGTCTTACTTGAGCAAAAATAAAATGATATGGTTATGTTGTCACCTAATTAACTTAAATTCAAGACTTGCCTCTTTCAACCTTAAAGTTGATCAGTGTTCTAGAGTAATTACTCTAGATAGGAGTCTTGATCATAAAACTAAAAAGGAATAATTGGACATTCTTTCACCTTGCAAACCTTGGAGTTGATCGGTGTTTTAAAGTTATTACTCTAAATAGGAGTTTTGAGTCTAGAACCTAAAGAAATAATAAAAGGAAATGCATTCATATTTATATTTCAAGTCTTTGCATTTCATATTTACATTCAAGTATTGCACCTCATATTTATTTCCAAGTTGTCACCTAAAGCTTGAAGATAAGAAATGAACTTGCATTCCATGTTTATATTTCTTGTCTAGCATATTTATATTTCAAGCCATTACCTAAACTTAAAGATTAAAAATGAACTTGCATTCTTATATTTAATTTCAAGCCTTGCATATCATATTTATATTTCCATTGCCATCACCTTATTATGCCAAGATTAAAATAAGGCTTGCATTTGCATATTTAAGTTTATGCCATCACCTAAATAATCTAGTGCTCAAGACTTACCCCTTTCAACTTACATGAGGATTTTGGTCTGTAACACCCTAATAATTACCTCAATACACCTAGGATGTATTTAAATTAATTATTAGCTACTACTCTTTTGTTCCAGTTCTTAATTCTAGTTTTAGAAAATACTTAGTGAAAATATGGGGAAAATTTTTCTTTTTGAAAATGGAAGCTAAAACGTGAGCCACGTGAGTGCATAAAGCAAACCATATCGTCGACTTGCAAAGGAAAGTCATAACATAACAGATGGAACATAAAGAAGCAACATCATAGTTAGATATACATAAATAGTTATACCATACACCAAGTCGAGTAGTAATAGCGTTAATACAGTCATCCGTGCATAACATGAAGAAACATAAAGAAAATACATCTGAATCCCCTCTCTACAAAAGTGCATCTAAAATAGATAACATTTAAAAGCAAAAGAAGGCTATCCTAAGCATCTACGTGTGTATGCACTATGAGTCAGTTGCTAGCTACTACTCCTCCCCATCAAAGGGGGGAACATAACTAACCTACTGAGCTAGCTCAGCTGGGGTGTTCAAATGGTGAGAGGGTCGGACATGCACTCCATGACAAGGTACCATTCTCACCTTGCCTCCTTGAAGTGACTACGTCACAGTAGCCTCAATACCTAACTCCATGGGTATGGTGGGGGATGTGACACCCTAATTCTTTTTAGAAATTAAATGAGGTTTTATTAATGAGAATTTTAAGATTTTGACAGATGTAGAAATGATAAGAAGGATTCAAGGAAGCCAAAAAAAAAAAAATCAATAGTGTTTTGCAGGTATCGCAAGCCCGCTAGGACAGTTGAAACTGTAGAATTGGGCTCCGGAGATGCCCAAAATTAAGAAATTATATGATTATGGTTAGAAATAGGAAGAATTAAAGATTTTATACCCGAAAATATCTTTCGGGCAATGTTTGATTACCCAGATACACTGTTTCACCCATTCGATGAAATTTCGGTGTGCAAATTCTAACATCGAAAACTAGTTGGATCTCTACAAAACAAATGAACCTATCCCTTAAAATCAAATGAATGGCTAAGATTCAATCTTGAATTACAAGATGGAATCACAACCATTCATTTTACTTTATTGGCTTTGTAATTATCTAAACATAACATTTTCTATTCATTCATTTAATATAAGATAAGCTTGATATTTGGCTTCTTTAAGAAGCCATTTTCTCAGCCACAACATGAAGAAGGTAGCATCTCACTTTCTTCCATATCTAAGAGCTTCAACTCGGTTTCAACTCCATATATGTTAGCTTAGAGTTACCAAAATCAAAAGTTTCCTTCACAAAAATTACTCTACACCTCAACACCTACACATATAACCGATTAGAATCTCAATCACTCACCAAATCTCAACCTTGATACCTTGTACTCACTGTTTGGAAAGGGTTTTGGGTGTGTTTTGAGAGCCTTGAAGTGAAGGGCATCATCTTGAAGCGTACTAGGGACAAAGACATTACATGCTTCCAATAGTAGGGTTTTATTTGGTCTTTTCTTGCCAAATTTATATTTCACATCTCTGAACTGTTCTGTTCAAAATTTTTTATTGTGGTTGTTAATGATATATGGTTGTTGATGTATGAATTTTTGGTGAAGGATTTGGATGAGGTTAGATAACTCATTTTATCAAGAGAATTTTGGTTGGAGTGCTGGATTTTCGGTTTCCTTGCAGAGAGTAAAATTTCATGAATTTATAGACATGTTTGTAGTGATATTCATTTCCTGGAAAAATTATATGTTAGGCCTAACATCTTGAAATATCTACACGAAATTCGTTGAGCATTGGTTTCAAGGAATACTGTCTTAAAAAAATCAGAAACCAAAATAGCTCTCATGCTGTTTGGATTTCTAAAACTGAATCAGGGAAATTGTATGATTTTATTATCATATTAAATGAGCGATTTCTCTTTTGAAATTTTTCTAGGGCGTTAACAACATCTTGAAGTGTAACTGTAATTTTTATTTTCAATTAATTCTATCATATGATAAATTTAAAAATTAGGAGAACCTTGTCCTAGGCTGTGAAAAGGTGTACTGTGGCCACTAAAATTGAAAAATTTAATGACATGGTTATAGAACTCTGATTATTATGAAAATTTTACAGGGTCTTTTACACACATTGAAGTGTCATAAGGAATTTTTGTGGCTTGTGAATTGGCCTCTTGATGGGGAAACTAAATATTGTTTCGGGAGTCGTAAATCTGCCAGGGTGTTGAATTATGTGCATTGGTATTTATGCATATAATTTAGCATGATGAATTCAATATGAATAAATTTACTGGTCCTATTATGTTCACATTTGAGGGAGTACCCTACTGAGAATTTTATAATATTCTCATCCCTACGCTGCATGTATTTTATGTTGTATTCAGATTCTAAGGATGCCGTCGGTGATAATCTTCCTTGACTTGCCCGATGGCGAGAGCATTATAATCCAGCCTTAGACTCCTTATATGTTGTAGTATACTCCCGGATCAGAGTGTATGTGTTCTTTAGCTATTCATTTAGTACTTTTGTTTTCTCTGCTCAGTTCGACCCAGGTTTTCCTTACGCTAAGGTGCCTCTTGAAATGGCACACCCTAATGTATTTGTAGCTCCACCTGCACCACCTATGCCCCCTCCTGAAAATGATCCTTCATCCTCTTCCTCCGACTCCAATCCACCGGTTGCTCCTGATGCCCCAGCTGGGCGCAACGCCATTGCACCTATGGCAAATGTTTTTATTTAGGAGACCATGGGACAACTCAGGGAGTTTTGGTGTATGTATAGTGGCAGTTTAGGAATAGGATCCCCTAAACCGTAGTTTAACCTTATTGGATGTTGATAAGATTCATTTTCTATTTGTATAAAATTTCACTGGATCTCAACTTTGAGTGGGTCGAACTAGCTAGTAGAGATGTTCTTTTGTGGACTGAGTCCGTGATATTTAGGAAATGACTAGTTTGTTACAGTATTACTTATTGTAAACTTAACAACGATGTCCATATATGTATATATTGGCTTTGCAACATATACGTGTACATTATTTTATTTCAATTATTTTCGACCAGTATAGATTGTGAATGTAAGTAATACTTTTCTAATTACTGTATTGATACTCGAGTAAAATATGGTAACTAGGAGGGTGTTACATTATGGTATCAGAGCCAGACTATCCTATAAGCCTGAGGATCGGACCGGCTATGCTTTCTTAGAAATTGCCATACATTATGATTTTATATATATGTATGACTACTGATTTAGAATGTTATGGGTTACTGCTACACTTAGCTTGGTATTGAGCCTGATCAACTCAATATTTTGTTTGGTGTGATAAGAATCAATGACTTCGAATCGGCAAACTAGGAGTAGAGCAAGAAACGATGCCGATATGATGAATACTTTCTGTGAGATGGCGGCTGCCATGAGGGAACAAGCTACAGCTGCTACCTAAATGATAGAGCAACTGAACCGCAACGAAAGGCAAAACCAACCGATAACCTGTAGTAAACGAGGTTGATGTAGAGTATCAGAAGTTCAGCAAGTTTAGGAAAGCAAATTCCCCGTCATTTCGAGGAGCCTTTAACCCAAATAAGGCAGAGGAATAGGTTAAGGCCATGGAGAAAATCTTCTTAGTCCTCTCGTGCACAGAGACCCAAAAGGTGGCTTTTGCTACCGATATGTTGGAAGCAGATGCAGAATTCTAGTGGGTCGGTACCAGGAGATTATTTGAAGCTTCCCATACAGAAGTTACCTAGAATACTTTTAAGGAGGCTTTTTACCGTAAGTATTTCCCTATTTCGGTGAGGAATGCAAAAGAACTGGAGTTTATGGCTCTTAAACAAGGACCTAAGAGTGTAGCAGAGTATACCGCCAAATTTGAAGAGCTCTGCAAGTTTTCTACGATTTACCAGCGTGACCCGGATGAAGCCTGGAAATGCATGAAATATGAAGGAGGTCTACGAGAAGATATAGAAGCAGCTGTAAGTCTCTTGGAGATTAGAGACTATCCTACTTTGGTAAATAAATACCGGCGTGCAGAGGAGTCCAACAAGAAGCTGATAAATTTCAAGTATGCCCAGAATAATGCTAGAAGAGGGTTAGCACCTCAAGGCCCCCGATTCAAGCCTGTTAACCAACCTCGGAGAAGATTTCTACCCAACAATAACAATAACAACAACAAAGGGAAACAACTTCAATCTTCAAGAGGCAGGGAGAGATTACCCTAAATGTGGGAAGAATCATGGGAATCGGCCTTGCTAGGAAACACAAATTGTTTGCTTTGGATGTAGGAAGCTAGGACACAAAATATTTAAATGTCCTGACAAGACAGGCCAGCAGCCCACCTCTAGGCCACAACAACATGGACGTGTTTTGGCTATAAGTGCCAAAGAAGCTTCTCAATCTACCAATCTGATCCGAGGTAAGTGTGAAATAAATGATAATATCCTGGATGTACTGTATGATACGAGCGCCAGTCATTCTTTTATATCCCATGATTGTGTACAAAAATTATAATTATCTATGTCTGAATTACCTTATGATCTCCTTGTATCCACTCCTACTGCTAGTCCTATTAGAACTTATTATGCATGCATGAGCCTTCCTCTTCAAATAAATGCTAGAGAGTTTACTGCCAATTTAGTTTGTCTTCCTTTATCTAGTTTAGAGCTAATTTTAGGTATGGATTGGCTAGTACCTAATTATGTTCTTTTACACTGTCCAAACAAAACTTCTATATTTCTTTCTACATTACCTTCTATTCCTGGGGTTCCTTTTTCTTTTTATTTAGACTTAATAACACCCAACCCAAACAAAATAGACCATCAGGAATATGTTCTTCTCCCAGCCAGTGAAACTGAAAGTGACCACAAATTAAGTAAAATTCCTGTGGTGAAAGAATATCCAGATGTCTTTCCAGAGGATATTCCCGAATTTCCTCCTGAACGAGAGATTGAATTCTCCATTGAGTTGGTTCTAAAGACAGGTTCTATTTCAATTGCTCCTTATAGAATGTCCCCTTTAGAGTTGAAGGAATTAAAGTCACAAATTAAAGAATTATTAGGGAAGTACTTTATTAGACCAAGTGCCTCTCCGTGGGGAGGCCTTGTTCTTCTGGTAAAGAAAAAGGATGGGGGAATAAGGCTTTGTGTGGACTATAGGAAGTTGAATAAGGTGACGATTAAGAACAAATACCATTTGCCAAGGATTGACAATCTTATGGATCAATTGAGAGGGGCAGTCGTGTTCTCAAAGATTAATCTTAGGTCAGGGTATCATCAGATTTGAGTTTGAGGGGAGGATATCTCCAAAACTACTTTCAGAACTCGGTATGGGCATTACGAGTATAGGATGATGTCTTTTGGACTAACGAACGCTCCAGCAGTATTTATGGATTATATGAACTGAATCTTCCGACCTTACTTGGATAAATTTGCAGTTATCTTCATAGATGATATACTTATTTATTCAAGGACAGAGGAAGAACATGCAGAGCATCTTCGAGTTGTGTTACAAATCCTAAGGGAGTGGAAGTTGTATGCTAAGTTATCAAAATGTGAATTTTGGATGGAAGAGGTTAGATTTTAGGTCATGTGGTTTCACGAGGGGTACTCTCCGTAGATCCCAATAAAGTGAAATCAATACTTCATTGGGAACGACCTACAACAGTGACAGAGATTTGGAGTTTCCTAGGGTTAGCTGGATACTATAGGCGTTTTATTATGAGTTTTTCTCAAATAGCCCTACCTTTGACTAAGTTAACCCAAAAGAATGCTCTATTTAAGAAGACATAGGAATGTGAAACTAGTTTCTAGGAATTGAAGCAAAAGTTGACCATGGCTCCAGTATTAGTATTACCCGACCCTCATGAACCCTTTGAGGTTTATTGTGATACTTCTAATAAGGGTTTAGGATGTGTATTGATGCAAAATCGAAAAATGGTCACCTATGCTTCTCGGCAGTTAAAACCCCATGAAGTCAACTATTCTACCCATGACCTTGAACTCGTGGCTGTGGTTTTTGCTCTAAAGATTTGGCAACATCTCCTTTATAGTGTGTAGTTCAATGTTTTCTCGGACCACAAAAGCTTGAAATATCTCTTTGACTAGAAGGAATTAAACATGAGACAACGAAGATAGATAGAATTCCTCAAGGATTATGATTTTAGTCTGAATTACCAACCAGGCAAGGCAAATGTTGTTGCCGATGCCCCAAGCAGAAAAATCCTTAAGTGTAGCATGTTTGAGGATTAAAGAGGCAGACTTAGTTGAAAGCTTTAGGAAACTTAGTCTAGATATGCCTGTAACCTCTCAAGGTGTTGTATTAGGCCAGATAAAAGTAACAAATGAGTTCAAAGGATAGATTTTGACCGCACAACGTGAAAATCTAGAGTTCCAAGAGATGTTAAGATCAATTCATACAAAGGAATTGCCAGGATTTACTCAAGATCAGCAAGGTATATGGAGATACAAGGATAGAGTATGTGTGCCTACTAGTGGCAATCTTAGAAGAGACATCTTAGAGGAAGCTCATAGGGGCAATTTCACCATACACCCAGGGATGAGTAAAATGTATGTGGATCTCAAAATAATGTTTTGGTGGTCAGGAATAAAGAAAGACATAGTAGAGTTTGTCAAGAGGTGTCTCACATGTCAAAAAGATAAAATAGAACACCAAAAACCAGCTAGAACCCTGCAACCTTTGGAAATCCCAGAATAAAAGTGGGAAAGTATCTCTATGGACTTTGTAATGGGTTTGCCAAGGACATCGTCAAGTCATGATGCTATATGGGTTATAGTAGATAGATTGACTAAGTCTGCTCATTTCTTACCTATTAAGGCTAATTTTCCTTTGGATAAGTTAGCTTCTTTGTACATCCAAGAGATAGTCAGCTACATGATGTTCCTTCTTCTATAATTTCTGACAGAGATCCCAGATTTACTTCGAGATTTTGGAGAGCTTTTCAAAAAGGCCTTTGGAACCAAACTTTGTTTAAGTACTACCTACCATCCCCAGACTGACGGACAAATGGAACGAACCATACAAACCCTAGAAGACATGTTAATGGCATGCATGATCGAGCAAAAAGGAAGTTGGGATAAGTTACTTTCATTGGTTGAATTTTCTTATAATCATAGTCATCATGCTAGTATTGGCATGGCCCCGTATGAAGCACTGTATAGAAGAAAATGTCAATTTCCATTATGTTAGTACGACTCAGGGGAGACAAGATTACTGGGACCCGACCTTGTTAACCAAACGACAGAGCAGATCCAAAAGATCAGGAGTAAAATTTGCACCGCGCAAAATCATCAAAAGAGCTATGCAGACACTCGAAAGAAACCTTTATAGTTTCAAGAGGGAGAATATGTATTCTCGAAGGTCATACCCACTACTAGAATAGGTAGAGCCCTTAGAGTTAAAAAGTTGTCACCCAGGTTCATAGGTCCTTTTCAAATTCTCCGACGAATTGGGTAAGCTACTTACCAAATAGCCTTACCTCCACATTTATCTAACCTTCATAATGTTTTCCATGTATCTCAACGTCGAATGTATCATCTACATCCACACCATATTATTGAGTCCGAATCTATACGATTAAGGGATGACTTGACATTTCAAGCCCCTCCTATTCAGATCGTTGACAGAGAAGTCAGGCAACTTAGAAATAATCTGTGCAACTTGTAAAAGTGGCTTGGGGTGGACCTAAAAATGAAGAATATACATGAGAATTAGAATCAAGCATGAAGAAAGATTATCCAGAGTTGTTTACAGGTATGAAATTTTGAGGACAAAATTTTTATTAAGGTGGGTGGTAATGTAACACCCTAATTCTCTTTAGAAATTAAATAAGGTTTTATTAATGAGAATTTTAAAATTTTGACAGATGTAGAAATGATGGGAAGGATTCAAGAAAGCAAAAAAAAAATGTGAATAGTATTTTACGGGTCTCGCAGGCCCGTCAGGACAATCGAAACCGTAGAATCGGGCCCCGGAAATGCCCAAAATTGAGAAATTATATGATTATGGCTAGAAATAGGTAAAATTAAAGATTTTATACCCAAGAATATTTTTCTGGCAATGTTTGATTACCCGGGTACATTATTTCACCTGTTCGGTGAAATTTCGGTGTACAAATTCTAACACTGAAAACTAGTTGGATCTCTATAAAACAAATGAACCTATCCCTTAAAATCAAATGAATGATTAACATTCAATCTTGAATTACAAGATTGAATCACAACCATTCATTTTACTTTATTGGCTTTGTAATTATCTAAACATAACATTTTCTATTCATTCATTTAATATAAGATAAGCTTGATATTTGGCTTCTTTAAGAAGCCATTTTCTAGGCCACAACTTGAAGAAGGTAGCAGCTCACTTTCTTCCATAGCTAAGAGCTTCAACTTGGTTTCAACTCCATATATGTTAGCTTAGAGTTACAAAAATCCAAAGTTTCCTTCACAAAAATTACTCTACACCTCAACAGCTACATATATAACCGATTAGAATCTCAATCACTCACTCACCAAATCTCAACCTTGATACCTTGTATCTCACAGTTTGGAAAGGGTTTTAGGTGTGTTTTGAGAGCCTTGAAGTGGAGGGCATCATCTTGAAGCAAACTAGGGACAAAGATATTACTTGCTTCCAATAGTAGGGTTTTATTTGGTCTTTTCTTGCCAAATTTATATTTCACATCTTTGACCTGTTCTATTCAAAAATTTTTATTGTGTGGTTAATGATATATGGTTGTTGATGTATGAATTTTGGTGAAGGATTTGGATGAGGTTAGAAAACTCATTTTATCAAGAGAAGTTTTGGTTGGAGTACTGGATTTTCAGTTTCCCTGCAAAGAGAAAAATTTCATGAATTTATAGACATGTTTGTAGTGATATTCATTACCTGAAAAAATTATATGGTAGGCCTAACATCTTGAAATATCTACGAAATTCCTTGAGCATTAGTTTCAAGTAATACTGTCTTAAAAAAATCAGAAACCGAAATAGCTCTCATGCTATCTGGATTTTTGAAACTGAAGCAAGGAAATTGTATGATTTTATTATCATATTAAATGAGTGATTTCTCTTTTGAAGTTTTTATAGGGAGTTAACAACATCTTTAAGTGTAACTGTAATTTTTATTTTGAGTTTATTCCATCATATGATAAATTTAAAAATTAGGAGAACCCTGTCCTAAGCTGTGAAAAGGTGTGTTGTGACCACTAGACTTGAAAAATATAGTGACTTGGTTAGAGAACTCTGATTATTATGAAAATTTTACAGGGTCTTTTACACACATGGTATTTGATTCAAGTATATGGTATATGTATACATGCTAGATATTTTAAAGAAATGCTTATGAGATATGGAGGAGACTCCAATGGAATTAAATACTTACTTGTGATGTAAGAATGCCATCGAATAAGAGAAGTACATGATGTGAGTATTATGGTGGTAAAAGAGAAAATATGACTTATAATTATGCAAATTTTTAACATATGGGGAAAATAGAGACAAGGCTTGTGTGGTTAATGGGAGAAGGCAAAAGTAAGAGCTTTCCTAGGAATTTGATGAGTTAGTAGACGTATAGACATATAGGAATGAGCTCATGTCCTAGTAATCAATAGTTCTTGTGGAGTGACTCCACTACAGATACCATTTGATATGAGATTAAGCATTCCCTATGCTAATGAAAAGAGACAATTGCACTAAATTGAATTTCATGAGTTGTAAGAGAAAGACATTTGATTACTACCCCTTTTGCATCCGACTTTATATGAATTATGCACATTGGTATTTATGCATATAATTTAGCATGATGAATTCAATATGAATGAATTTACTGGTCCTATTATGTTCACATTTAAGGGAGTACCCTACTGAGAATTTTATAATATTCTCATCCCTACGCTGCATGTATTTTATGTTGTATTCAGATTCTAAGGATGCCGTCGATGATAATCTTCCTTGACTCGCCCCGGTGGCAATAGCATTATAATCCAGCCTTAGACTCCTTATATGTTGTAGTATACTCCCGGATCAGAGTGTACGTGTTCTTTAGCTGTTCATTTAGTACTTCTGTTTTCTCTGCTCAGTTCGACCCAGGTTTTCCTTATGCCGAGGTGCCTCTTGAAATGGCATACCCTAATGTATCTGTAGCTCCCCCTACACCACCTATGTGCCCTCCTGGAGATGATCCTTCATCCTCTTTCTCCGACTCCGATCTACTAGTTGATCCTGATGCCCCAGCTGGGGGCAACGCCATTGCACCTATGGCAAATGGTTTTATTTAGGAGACCATAGGACAAATCAGGGACTTTTGGTGCATGTATAGTGGCAGTTTAGGAATAGGATTCCCTTGACCGTAGTTTGACCTTATTGGATGTTGATAAGATTCATTTTCTATTTGTATAAAATTTCGCTGGATCTTAACTTTGAGTAGGTCGGACTAGCCGGTAGAGATGTTCTTTTGTGGACTGAGTCCCTGATGTTTAGGAAATGACTAGTTTGTTACAATATTACCTATTGTAAACTTAACAACAATGTCCATATATGTATATATTGGCTTTGCAACATATACGTGTACGTTATTTTATTTCAATTATTTTCGACCAGTATAGATTATGAATGTAAGTAATACTTTTCTAATTACTGTATTGATACTCAAGTAAAATATGGTAATTAGGAGGGTATTATAGGGGAGGAACCCATGGATGGGATGTCTGTATCGGAGGGTCGGTCTCAGAAAAAGCCGAGGGTGAACGGGGAACGTACTCCGGGTACTCTTGGATGGCAGAGGCAGCGATGGGGGTACGATAGATATGCTCTCCTTGGGGGCATGTTTGCTTGAAAAGTAGATCATCGGCGAAGGGTGAGGTCGGTGAGAATCGGAAGCTAGTAACTGGCTGGGCAAAAAGGCGCTCCAGGAATACAAATGAGCAGTGAATCTTGACCAGCAGTGATAGGGTAGTGCGTGGCGTCAAAATGCAGCTCCCAATTCGATGCATCAATGTAAATCACGAAGGCTGCCATCGTCCTCTGAAGACATGACAGAAAGAAAGATAGAAGGAGTGAGAAACTTGATAAAGAATCTCAGTAAGCTGTTCTCCTATCTTGATGTCATCATCTACGTATTCAGGAACCTCGGATTTCTTTATTAAAGGGAGAACATGCACAAGGTTCACTTTTAAAGTTTTAAAGTACCATTTACCGAGGCCCATTCATTTTAGTATGCATCTTAGATGTCATGAATGCAACATACCTTATCATGAAATGCATGGCAAAGCAAGGTGCAATATACTAATTCTAATCATAAGAGATGCTCATGGATCATAACAATTATAACATGATTTTCTTCCATTTATCTTTTAGGTGACTTAGATTAATTCTTTCTCTTATTCAGGGCCACCCTATTTCTCTCGCCTTTTGAGAGTTCTAAGTTATGAGCTCATGTAACACTCTCCTAAAATCTAAATCATTTGACCTTAAATAATTATTTTGGACATCTTACATTTGAAGAATTTTTTTTTTGAATGTTTATTATTTATGGTCGTATACCGGAGTAATGTATATCAACTGTAATTCATGTACCTGGTAGGCTCCTAGGAAAGAGAGGTGGGTCACAACGGACATACTTAAATACCAAGTCTTTCCTTAGCCAGAACCTTTCCAAACTACACATTAATTATTCAAGATACATAAAGAAAACTTCAATACAACAATATGACATATTCCAAGTCTGGTAACATATAGTAAATATTCTATCTAGCACACATGATAGAATCTGATTATTTAGAAGTTAAGTCCAAGACTACATCCATTTCATTGCTGATAACGATCCATGCTATCTGGAAACATCAAAGAAAAGGGGTGAGAGAAGTCTCCCAGTAGGGTGATGTTTCCAGGGGAGTCCTACTTCATCCCAAAAAGGCTAAGAATAACGCAGGAGTGCAGCAAAATGCAATCTTTCGTATTAATTCAAATTATATTTTACTATTGTCAAACAAGATGGAAGTACATAATATCAATCATAATAAAATACAGTAGAAGAAGTGTAAGTGTAAAACTCTTTTTTTTTTTTAATATCACGTTTCTTTTTAATGGTTATAGTCTGCAAGGTTTGCTTCATATTGGATCTGTGAGAGCTCTCATTACTAGGGCGTCCCCTAGTCATATCAGTGAATGCCAAGTCCTTGTCCGCTAACACGACGGGGCCTGAGACATCACTGCAATATACACCAAGTCCTTGTCCGCTAACATGGCGGGGCCCGAGGTGTCATTTAACAACTGCAAGACTAAGTGTTTACTAAGTCCTTATCCGCTACCAAGCGGTGCCTGAAGTATCACTTAGTCATGTACCCCTTTTACATAGTGCGTATAGAATTCATAAACTATGAAAATTACATGAAGTTTTCACAATTTCTTTGATATTCACATACAGACCATAAGATTTTCCATATTTTCACATAAATCCAAACAACATAGGATTCTTAAAATATTAATAAAACCCATTTTTCTCTGTAATTATCAATGAAGCACCAAATCACATTATTATAATAAACTTACTTTCTTTATAATAAAATATGCTTATCTTAGTTTTAATCATGCAATAATTCAATTTCAAATATTCATATAATAACTTTACTAATTCCATAGGTCTATGTACATACAAAAATTATTTTAAATCTATCTTTAGAAAATATATATATGGTAAAAATATTTTTCATTTATATAAAAGTATGATCATAGAGCAAAGTAAAAGAGCAATCGAATCTTTCAAGAAATATTAAAAAAAATATAAACAAAATTATACCCATTAGAAAAACCACTTCAAGCAAGAAACTAGCTAATTTACATGCTATATTCCTAATGGGACCATAACTTAAAATCTTTGTAAATAATATTTCCTTATATTAATAAATGTATAATCATGTCAAATATTTATAGTCCAAGGTCCATAGTCCAATGTCCATAATTCAAGGTCAACAGTTCAAGGTCTATAGTTTGAGTCCAAATATAATGATCATAACTGTCTAAATTAAGTCCAAGTGAGTCTTAAAAATTCATAATAGTCCATATAATGTTTATAGATTCATAAGTTCCTAGTAAAGGTCATGACTAATATAAATATATATATATATATATATATATATATATATATATATTTGTGTCTTTTTATATCTTATTAAGTCTTAATGGTCCCAGAAGAAACATAACACATAAACCAAGCTAAATACTACATGCTCAAAGGTTTAGAATTCATTCATTACAATGAATTAAATAAAAAAACTTTTAATAAATCAAAAATATTTTACAATCAATACATAATGAGATCAAAACCAAGTTATATCACCTTAAAATACCACAACTTATGCTCAAGGCTTTATTAATTGAAAATACATGTTTTAACGCAGCAAAACGAATTTACACAATATTTAGATATTTTGAAGAAAGCATAATCAAATTCTAAGAATGATCTTTAATCATAATTTTCAATCACATAAGTAAATAATAAATATGCATCATATACACATAGTTTAAGTATTTTATGTCACCACTTTCAAATCATTCAAAGATATTAAAAACAATAAACATAAGTTTTGAATATCATATAGCACAACATCATACAAGAAAATCATACACGAAGCTTAGAAGTGAAAAAAAACCCCTACTTATTCTCGGAGCTTTAGAAACGCAGCTACACCAAGGCTAAACCAGCAACTTCTTCAATTTCTCTAAGCCTTTTCTAGGGGCTAAAATTCATATATAGGGCTGTGAAGTGTTGGTGTTGGATGATGATAAGAAGAGATTATGGTTTAGAGGTGTTTTAGCTAAAATTTTGTAACTATTTTTGTGAAAAATAAAGGAAATGAAGAGAGAAATGGTGACTACAATTTTTGATAGATTTTAGGCTGAAGAATGAAGTGTGGAGTTGTGTTTAGAGGTGTGCTATTTATAGAGAAAGGCTAGGATTAAAATATTAATAATTTCATAATTTATTTTGCATGTTTAATTAGTTTAATTAATTAAATATTAAAGTTAACATTAAATAATTTAATAAATTCTCAATTATCATTTAAAAACATACTAAAATGTCAGTGACATGATTTAAAGACATTTATTAAATTTTAATATATTTACATATAATTTAATAATCAATTATTCAAAATAAGATAAATTTACTTAAACTAGTCAATCTTAATTAAGTTAATTAATTAGTAAATAATTTTATTTTGTTTTTAACCAAATATCATCATAAGGTTACTAGAGATGTAATACATGGATTCACGAAATTCATACAAATTTTTTATAATCATTTGTATTTTATTTGGTATTTTAAACTACTACTAGTTTTATTAGAAATTAATTAACTAATAATTTATTTAACTATCATTAAATTATTATTATCTTTTTCTTTGACAGCCCATATGTCTGAATCTTATCTCTAATAAAGTTTCAAAGGTTGGCAAGTTGTCTTGAATGATTAATATATGAAAATGACAAATTTTACATTTTTTTATCTTAAAGTTATATATATACTAAATAATTCTTAAAATAATCACGAAATTTATTTTTTTCTAATCTATTATCAAGAACATATATTTACCTTATTTATACATTATCTATAATTTTTATAAATTTTTTGTATAATTTTTAATATTTTTTATGTATTTTTACCTTAGTTTAGTCCATTTTTAAATTAATTAATATCTAATTATCTCTAAATAAAATATGTGAAAAAATTTTATAACCTTCCAAGTGGATTGTGATCTATCCAACGTGATAAGGGAACAAGCTCACCATTTTTGAAAGTCTTAGTCAAAAATGGTTAGCTTTGGAAATATCTTTCACTTTCAAATATATATTATTATAAATATTTTTTTTTTTGATGAGACTGATTTCTAGACAATTCTAGGTGTCATGTAAGAATATTATTGAGATTAATCAAGATTTATAAAAATTATCTTAAAGCTTTAAGTAGTTAATTAGATATTTTAAGCTTTATTTAAGTCAAAATTAGTTAAATAAATATTAAAGTGATTTTTAATACTATCTATGGTCTAATGAAAAATCCCATTTCATGGTCCCCTTTATCTAATATCATAAATTAGTTAAAAAAAAAAAGATTTATAAGACTTAGAATTTTTTTCTAGGATTTTTCGGAGCTTGCTTTACATCCTAAATTAAGTTATTTTTGTGTAATAATACTAATATTATACAAATTTACCAAATATTGATATTTATCATCAAAATTATTTTTAGAAATATATTTATAATTTTTTATTTAATTTTTTTTTTATACTTTCTAAACTTTTCTAAGGTTCTTGTTAGCTTTATCATCAATGACATTTTTCGTAATTTTATAATAAGAAGTTACATTCTTTCTATAATCTATGATTACCCATGAATATTTCTTGCTAAAAATAGATCCTCAAGCTATTTAATAAAAAGCTATAATAATGTAATGTTATATTAAGAAAAATTGGGAATGTTACAATTCTCACCTCCTTCAAGAAATTTCGTCCTCGAAATTGATTACCTTAATTAAAAATCTCTGGATAGTCTCTCTGAAGATCCTTTTCCTTTCCCATGTTGCTTCTTCGGGAGTCGATCCTTCCCATAGGACTTTTACCAAAGAAATCATCTTACCACCTCTGAGTTCCTTCAGGCTTTGATCCAAAATTTTAACAGGTTTAACCTCATATGTTAAATCATCTCTTAATTGAACACAGTCATTCTGGAGTACATGTGAAGGATCAAGGGAATATTTCTTTAATTTAGAGACGTGGAAGACATCATGAAGGTTCGATAGGTTTGGGGGAAGAGCAAGGCGATAGGCAACAGAACCAATTCGATTCAAAATTTGATATGGACCAAGAAAACGAGGACTCAACTTCCTAGTTTTTAGAGCTTTGCCTGGCCCTGTCATAGGAGAAACCCTTAGAAATACGTGTTCACCCTCTTAGAATTCTAGAGGCTTCCTCCTTTTATCAGCATAACTCTTTTGCCGACTTTGTGCAGCTTGCAATTTATCCCTGGTGAGCTTGATCTGGTCAGTGGTTCTTTGGACTATTTCAGGTCCTAGCATCTTCCTTTCACCAACCTCATACCAACACAATGGGGATCTACACTTCCTACCATATAAAGCCTCATATGGTGCCATTCCAATACTGGAATGATAATTGTTGTTATATGAAAACTCTACTAATGGTAGGTAACGGTCCCAATTTCCTTGTTGTTCCAAGACACAAGCTCTCAACATGTCCTCTAAGGTCTGTATGGTTCTCTCAGATTGCCCATCAGTCTGAGGATGATAAGTAGTACTGAGTCTTAATCTAGTACCAAAGGCTCTCTGTAATGTTCCCCAAAACCTAGAGGTGAACCTAGGATCTCTGTCAGAGACAATACTAGAGGGTACACCATGGAGTCTAACAATCTCATTAATGTACAATTGAGCTAGTTTATCTAGTGAATAGGTAGCTCTAATGGCTAAGAAATGAGCAGATTTAGTCAATCTATCCACTATAATCCAAATTCCATCATGTCCCAAAGATGTCTTAGGCAATCCCATCACAACATCCATGGTTATGTTGTCCCACTTCCATTCAGGGATATCTAAGGGTTGCAGTAAACCTGAGGGTTTCTGATGTTCGATTTTGACTTTCTGACAAACCAGGCACATTGCCACAAATTCTGCTATATCCCTCTTCATTCTTGGCCGCCAAAAGAATTGTTTAATTTCTTGATACATTTTGGTAGCTCCAGGGTGTATGGTATACCTACTGTTGTGTGCTTCATCTAAGATTAATTTCCTTAGATTTCCCATACTAGGTACACATAACCTATCATGATATATGATGCTCCATCCCCAGCAATACAAAAGTCCTTTTGTTCCCCTCTTAATTACTAACTCTTTGTAGGTTTGTAAAAGTTGATCCTCCTTTTGACCTTCAATGATATGTTTCCTAAGGTTATTTTCTATCCTCAAATGATTCAAATTAAAATGGTCCTCCTCTATGGTTGCTTCAAGGTTCATGTCTCTAAATTTTTCTAATAATTCCCATTCTTTGACCATCAAACTTGCCACATGTAGAGATTTTCTACTAAGTGCTTCGGCAACCACATTGGCTTTCCCTGGGTGGTATTTAACTTCAAAATCATAATCCTTTAAAAATTCTAACCACCTTCTTTGTCTCAAATTCAACTCTTTTTGATCAAAAAAGTACTTTAGACTCTTATGATCAATGAAAGCCTCAAACTTGAAGCCATACAGGTAATGCCTCCATATCCTAAGAGCAAAAACTATAGCTGCTAACCCCAAGTCATGGGTAGGGTAGTTCTCCTCATGTGGTCTTAATTGTTTAGAAGCATAAGCTACTACTTTTCCTTTTTACATTAAGACACAACCCAAGCCTTTTCTAGAGGCATCACTATATACTACAAAATTCTTTTTTGGGTTAGGGATGACTAATACTGGAGCAGATGTGAGCCTACGTTTTAACTCTAGAAAACTAGTTTCATACTCAGGTGTCCATACAAATGGTTTTCTTTTTCGGGTCAACCTAGTCAAAGGTAAAGCTAACTGTGAGAATCCTTGGATAAACTTCCTGTAATATCCTGCAAGTCCTAAGAAACTCCTAATCTCAGTTACTGTCTTAGGTTTCTCCCAAGATGACACAGCTTCTACCTTACTAGGGTCCACAGACACACCATTCTCATTGATCACATGACCTAAGAATTTTACTTCTTTTAGCCAAAAATCACACTTCTCTAGTTTTGCATACAATTGATTCTCCTTCAGTATCTGCAAAACTATTCTCAAATGCTCCTCATGTTCTTTCTTAGTCTTGGAATAAATTAAAATATCATCAATAAACACCACCACAAATTTGTCTAAGAAAGGTCTAAAAATCCTATTCATATAATCCATGAAAATAGCTGGAGCATTTGTTAATCCAAAAGGCATCACCAAAAATTCATAATGTCCATACCTAGTTCTAAAAGCAGTCTTAGGTATATCTTCTTCCTTAATCCTAATTTGGTGATATCCTGACCTTAAATCTATCTTAGAGAACACTTTGGCTCCTCTCAGTTGATCAAAAAGGTCCTCAATCCGAGGAAGGGGATACTTATTCTTAATGGTAACTTTATTCAGTTGACGATAATCTATGCACAATCTTAAGCTACCATCCTTTTTCTTTACGAACAATACTGGTGCTCCCCAGGGTGAGGCACTAGGTCTAATGAATCCTTTCCCTAATAGATCCTCTATCTGTTTCTTCAATTCGCTCAACTCAGGAAGTGACATCCTATAGGGTGCTATGGATATGGGACCAGTACCAGGCAAGAGGTCAATAGAAAACTCTATCTCTCTCTTAGGAGGTAAATTCTCAATATCAGGTGGAAATACCTCAGGATATTCTTTCACTACAGGAATATCTTCAATCTTCAGCTGATCATTTGCCTCAGATTCCAATGAGCATAGTAAAACACATCCTAAGGATTGTTTAGTTAAACATTCTCCTATTTGATTAGCCAAAGATTCGGCAGTCTCTGCTAAGGAAGTTACAAGAGTATTTTGGCTACAGAACTGTATGGTTTTCTCACGACACTTTAGAAAAACATCGTTATCAGATAACCAATTCATACCTAGAATAATATCAATATCATCCATCGGTAAACAAATAAGGTCAACACTAGAACAATGAGTACCAATTTGAATATGACAGTCTAAGAAAACAGAAGAAGTCAAAATTCTACTCCCAGTAGGTGTAGAGACAATCAGATCATGTGATAAGGTAGACATAGGTAATTCGAGTTCATTTGCACGGGTTGGGGAAATAAAAGAATGAAAAGCTCCAGAATCAAACAGTGCAATTAATGTTTTATTATTTAAAATATACGTACCTTGTATCAGTTTAGGATTTTGAGCCACTTCTTGTGTACTCAGGGCAAAGACTCTTCCTTTGGCTTGAGGCCTATGGTTGGAAACTTCTTCCTTATGTTGATTCTGAAGACATTCACGTGAGTAATGTCCCTGTTTTCCACACGTGTAACAAACATCCATTCCTTTCAAACATGGCCTATTTCCATGATTTTTCCCACAATTTTCACAAACAAGAGATGGAGCAGGTGTAGGGAATGGTCTACGTGGTGGCAAGGACATTTTTCCTCCATACATATTCCTCCTTGGCTGATTCTGGTTTTGGTTTAGTTTGCGGTTCTTGTTCTTTGGAAATTGTGGTGGGATGAATCTACTTTTATCTTCCTCTCTTTTTCTTTTAAACATATTCTGACGCTTAGCTATCAAGTCCTTAATATTTTGTTCAGCGATCCTGCATTTATTCACCAACAGGGGAAAATTTCTAACTTCCATAGTACTTACAGCATTCTTTAGTTCGGGATTTAAGTCGGCCTCAAATTTCATTGCTTTCAAAGTTTCATCTGGATTGAATCTTAGATAAGATGAGAACTTGGCCAATTCTTCAAATTTGGATACATATTGTCCAATGGTCATATTCCCTTGCTTCAGCTGCAGGAATTCAGTCTCCTTCTGGTTCTTTACACTTATTGGAAAATATTTTTCCAAAAAGGAGGCTTTGAATTGTTCCCATGTGAGAGGAATTTCTTGTGCCTCTAATAGAGACTTAGTGCCCCTCCACCAGTGCTCAGCTTCACCAACAAGCATATAGGTGGAATAAGTCACCTTCTGCTCATCGGTACACACCATGGCCTCAAATATCTTTTCTATGTTCATCAACCAATTTTCAGCTATGGTTGGGTTGTATTCTCCTCTGAAGGAAGGAGGTTGCATCTTTTTAAATTCAGTTAACCCATAAAATTGAGGGTGCAAACCTGGTGTATCTCCTTGACCATTGCTATTCCCATTTCTAGCTCCATTTTCTTCCATTTGTTGTAGCATCCTATTAGTCAACATCACTTGTTCTCTAATCGCTGCAGCCATATTCTCCAGGGCATTTCTATCTTCTCTTCCTCCACTAAGAGGAACAGATCTCTGTCTTGTTTGCATATTGTTTCTGCATACATAGTTAGTCATGTATTGAGGTGATTAAGCTCAATATTCCTACCTAGCAGCTAGAAACAATTTCCACACAAAACAAATCAATATAAAGAAAACCCTATATGGAGAAATATGACACGCACGAATTCTTACCTAATGATAGTTGTCTTCCGAGGAAAACTGCTCTGATACCACTAATGTAACACTCTCCTAAAATCTAAATTATTTGACCTTAAATAATTATTTTGGACATCTTACATTTGTAGAATTTTTTTTGTTTTGAATGTTTGTTATTTATGGTCGTATACCGGAGTAATGTATATCAACTGTAATTCATGTACCTGGTAGGCTCCCAGGAAAGAGAGGTGGGTCACAACGGACACGTTTAAATATCATGTCTTTCCTTAGCCAGAACCTTTCCAAACTACACATTCATAGTGATACACTTACATCCAGTGACCTAAGGATGATTTTTAAACGACAAAGACTCTATCTTAATACTATTATTTATTAATCACTAATTCCCACAGTTTAGACAACTATCATCTATAGAAAACATACTTCATTGCCAGCATCAATTAATAGGATACAGTACACATTAATTATTCAAGATACATAAAGAAAACTTCAATACAACAATATGACATATTCCAAGTCTGGTAACATATAGTAAATATCCTATCTAGCACACATGATAGAATCTGATTATTTAGAAGTTAAGTCAAAAGCTACATCCATTTCATTGCTAATGACGATCCATGCTATCTGGAAACATCAAAGAAAAAGGGTGAGAGAAGTCTCCCAATAGGGTGATGTTTCCAGGGGAGTCCTACTTCATCCCAAAAAGGCTAAGAATAACGTAGGAGTGCAGCAAAATGCAATCTTTCATATTGATTCAAATTATATTTTACTTTTGTCAAGCAAAATGGAAGTGCATAATATCAATCATAATAAAATACAGTAAAAGAAGTGTAAGTGTAAAACTCCTTTTTTTTTAATATCACGTTTCCTTTTAATGGTTATAGTCTGCAAGGTTTGCTTCATATTGGATCTGTGAGAACTCTCATTAATAGGGTATCCCCTAGTCAAATCAGTGAATGCCAAGTCCTTGTCCGCTAACATGGCGGGGCCCGAGTTGTCATTTAACAACTGCAACACTAAGTGTTTACTAAGTCCTTATCCGCTACCAGGCGGGGCTCGAAGTATCACTTATTCATGTACCCCTTTTACATAGTGCGTATAGAATTCATAAACTATGAAAATTACATAAAGTTTTCACAATTTCTTTGATATTCACATACAGACCATACGATTTTCTATATTTTCACATAAATCCAAACAACATAGGATTCTTAAAATATTAATAAAACCCATTTTTCTCTGTAATAAAATTACTTTCTTTATAATAAAATATGCTTATCTTAGTTTTAATCATGCAATAATTCAATTTCAAATATTCATATAATAACTTTACTAATTCCATAGGTCTATGTACATACAAAAATTATTTTAATTCTATCTTTAGAAAATATATATATGGTAAAAATATTTTTCATTTATATAAAAGTATGATCATAGAGCAAAGTAAAAGAGCAATCGAATCTTTCAAGAAATATTAAAAAAAATATAAACAAAATTATACCCATTAGCAAAACCACTTCAAGCAAGAAACTAGCTAATTTACATGCTATATTCCTAATGGGACCATAACTTAAAATCTTTGTAAATAATATTTCCTTATGTTAATAAATGTATAATCATGTCAAATATTTATAGTCCAAGGTCCATAGTCCAATGTCCATAATTCAAGGTCAACAATTCAAGGTCAATAGTTTGAGTCCAAATATAATGATCATAACTGTCTAAATCAAGTCCAAGTGACTCTTAAAAATTCATAATAGTCCATATAATGTTTATAGATTCATAAGTTTCTAGTAAAGGTCATGATTAATATATATATATATATATATATATATATATATATATATATATTGTGTCTTTTTATATCTTATTAAGTCTTAATGGTCCCAGAAGAAACATAACACATAAACCAAGCTAAATACTACATGCTTAAAGGTTTAGAATTCATTCATTATAATGAATTAAATAAAACACTTTTTATAAATCAAAAATATTTTACAATCAATACATAATGAGATCAAAACCAAGTTATATCACCCTAAAATACCACAACTTATTCTCAAGGCTTTATTAATTGAAAATACATGTTTTAACACATTAAAACAAATTTACACAATATTTAGATATTTTGAAGAAAGCATAATCAAAGTCTAAGAATGATCTTTAATCATAATTTTCAATCACATAAGTAAATAATAAATATGCATCATATACACATAGTTTAAGTATTTTATGTCCCCACTTTCAAATCATTCAAAGATATTAAAAACAATAAACATAAGTTTTGAATATCATATAACACAACATCATACAAGAAAATCATACATGAAGCTTAGAAGTGAAAGAAAACCCCTACTTATTCTCGGAGCTTTAGAAACGTAGCTACACCAAGGCTAAACTAACAACTTCTTCAATTTCTCTAAGACTTTTCTAGGGGTTAAAATTCATATATAGGGCTGTGAAGTGTTGATGTTGGATGATGATAAGAAGAGATGATGGTTTAGAGGTGTTTTTGCTAAAATTTTGTAACTATTTTTGTGAAAAATAAAGGAAATGAAGAGAGAAATGGTGACTACAATTTTTGATAGATTTTAGGCTGAAGAATGAAGTGTGGAGTTGTGTTTAGAGGTGTGCTATTTATAGAGAAAGGCTAGGATTAAAATATTAATAATTTCATAATTTATTTTGCATGTTTAATTAGTTTAATTAATTAAATATTAAAGTTAACATTAAATAATTTAATAAATTCTCAATTATCATTTAAAGACATACTAAAATGTTAGTGACATGATTTAAAGACATTTATTAAATTTTAATATATTTACATATAATTTAATAATCAATTATTCAAAATAAGATAAATTTACTTAAACTAGTCAATCTTAATTAAGTTAATTAATTAGTAAATAATTTTATTTTGTTTTTAACCAAATATCATCATAAGGTTACTAGAGATGTAATACATGGATTCACGAAATTCATACAAATTTTTTATAATCATTTGTATTTTATTTGGTATTTTAAACTACTACTAGTTTTATTAGAAATTAATTAACTAATAATTTATTTAACTATCATTAAATTATTATTATCTTTTTCTTTGACAGCTCATATGTCTGAATTTTATCTCTAATAAAGTTTCAAAGGTTGGCAAGTTGTCTTGAATGATTAATATATGAAAATGACAAATTTTACATTTTTTTATCTTAAAGTTATATATATACTAAATAATTCTTAAAATAATCACGAAATTTATTTTTTTCTAATCTATTATCAAGAACATATATTTACCTTATTTATACATTATCTATAATTTTTAATATTTTTTTATGTATTTTTACCATAGTTTAGTCCATTTTTAAATTAATTAATATCTAATTATCTCTAAATAAAATATGTAAGAAATTTTTACAGCCTTCCAAGTGGGTTTTGATCTGTCCATCCTGATAAGGGAACAAGCTCACCATTTTTGAAAGTCTTAGTAAAAAATGATTAGCTTTGGAAATATCTTTCACTTTCAAATATATATTATTATAAATATTATTATTTTTTTGATGAGACTGATTTCTAGACAATTCTAGGTGTCATGTAAGAATATTATTGAGATTAATCAAGATTTATAAAAATTATCTTAAAGCTTTAAGTAGTTAATTAGATATTTTAAGCTTTATTTAAGTCAAAATTAGTTAAATAAATATTAAAGTGATTTTTAATACTATCTATGGTCTAATGAAAAATCCCATTTCGTGGTCCCCTTTATCTAATATCATAAATTAGTTAAAAAAAAAGATTTATAAGACTTAGAATTTTTTTCTAGGATTTTTCGGAGCTTGTTTTACATCCTAAATTAAGTTATTTTTGTGTAATAATACTAATATTATACAAATTTATCAAATATTGATATTTATCATCAAAATTATTTTTAGAAATATATTTATAATTTTTTTCTTTAATTTTTTTTTGATACTTTCTAAACTTTTCTAAGGTTCTTGTTAGCTTTATCATCAATGATATTTTTCATAATTTTATAATAAGAAGTTACATTCTTTCTATAATCTATGATTACCCATGAATATTTCTTGCTAAAAATAGATCCTCAAGCTATTTAATAAAAAGCTATAATAATGTAATGCTATATTAAGAAAAATTGGGAATGTTACAGCTCATATCTCACTAGTCGTCACTAGCATAATCTTATCCTATGATAAGTTAACACTCGACTCTTAGAATGCGGGATAGAGGGCAATAGGATCACATTTCATAACCTTTAATTTGGGGAGTCCAAAGGATCATTTCCTTGTTGGATCACCTCTCATAACCTTTAATTCAGGGAGTCCAGAGGATTATTTCCACATATTTTTATGTCACCTTTATATTAGCATGTTATATTAAGATGCAAAGTCATAACCATATCATATACTTTTCTCATACTCTTCACATTACTTGAACATATGCAACTTTAAAACATTTCAAGTGAAATCATAGCATGCCATATCAATTCTCACAATCAAATAACTAAACATGTAAGACATCAATTTCACATAATTCTTCAAGATATGGAAAATCACAACATTTTACAGGATAAGTACTTTCATTGCCTCAAAAACAATTTAACCGCTAAATTGGGTAAACCGAACTTCTATATTTATCATCTTATGCATCTAGGGGATCAAATACAAGAATTCTCATTTATTATTACCCTACGAGTATCACTAAACAAATCTGGACGGATTTGAAATAAAACGAAATGAACCATTTCAGTGTTCTTATAAAATACATTTTTGACATTTTCTTATTACCGACTTTTCCTACGATACTAGAATTAATTTCTAAGCCAATTATGGGTGATTCCTATATATTTACTAAGTGTTAAATTTCATCTTTACTTAAGTATCACATGCTGGATAGAAAGTATAGTTTTATTTTAAAAAGTCCTAGAATTTACATTTTTCGGTTCTTTCTAGTTACTAGACTTTCCTTAACTATCAAAAATGATTAACATACCCACTAATAACAATTTTTGCATATTAAGAGCACTCGAAACAACATACATCAATTCTAGAAATGTTTGAACCGAAACCATAATTTAATTTCCTAAGAGCATACAAAATTGTGAAGCAAGCATTTCTAGTAACTAGTTTTTCTTAGAATTAATTCTAGATCAAGGAATGCCCTTATAATCAATTCTTATCCTTATGGTAACACAATTAATAACCTTAGATCAGTAGCATAATTAGAGAGCTTAATAAAAAGGATGTTTACATTTAATAAGATGTATATATATTCCATGACTCAAAGTTCTCATGTGAGTTGAAAGGGTGAGTCTTGAGCACTAGGTTAATTAAGTGATGGCATAAATTTAAACGTACAATGCAAACTTCATTTTTTAATCTTGGCATTATAGGGTGATGGCAAGAGAAACATAAATATGATATGCAAAACTTGAATATAAATATGAAAATGCAAGCTCTAGTTTTAATCTTTAAATTTAAGTGATGGCTCGAAAGGTAAACATGCTAGGCAAGAAATATGAATGGAAGTCCAATTCTTTGTTTTAGTGCTCTAAGCCCCTTAGAGTATTCACTCTAAATCAATAATCAACTTTAAGGTTGAAATAGGTAGGCTTTGAGTTTAATTATTTAAGTGATGACACATATATAAATATGCTAATGTAAACTTCATTTTAGTCTTTAATATTATAAGGTGATGGTAAAGAAATATAAATATGAATGCAAAGCTTAAATATAAATATAAAAATGCAATCCATTTAATTCTTTCTTTGAGTCATAGGCTCAAGACTGCCATTTAACTCTTTAACACAACATAATATCTTTATTTGCTAAAAACTCTTAGAAGTGAAACCTTCAAGCTTTAGAGGTCAAATAAATGATAGTTTTACAACCAACACCCAAGATCCTTATTATCAAGCCATGGTTCCTTCAATATGTAGGCCATCAAGGCCGAAAATAAAGAGAAAGGAAAAGGAAAATATAGGACCGAAAAAGAGAAGGAAGGAAGAATCAACATTATAACATCTCAATCCAAGAATAATATAAAAGCAAAAGAATAATAATCTTTAAAATAACTCCCTATCAAAAGTATTTTTCTTTGAAAAGAGAAAAGGTTAGTCTTGGAAATAAGATGAGAGGAACAAATCCTCCTTGGTGCTTCAATGTTGGTTTCGGCCAAGAAAGAAAAAAAGGAAGGAATATGTGTCTTTGGTTTGAACTTGGAAGTGGAGGGGTTATGTGTTTAAGGAAATATCTATGGTGGTTGTGTGGTGGTTTGGGGGTTGAGAAGTCATGGAGTGTGGTGGCTCTTGGAAGATTGGAGAAGAAGAAGAAGAAGAAGAACTCTTGAGCTTAAAGAAAAAAAGCTTGAAGTTGCAAGTTTGAGCAGGTGTTCTTGTAAGTTTCCTTGGATGCCTATTTATAGAAAAAATGAAACACATGGGGGTAAAATGGGGAGAAGTGGCTGGTGGCCTCTTAGAGGGAAAAGAAGAGAAAAATATCTCTTTTCATGGCATGGCTTTGGGAATGGCTAGGTATGGCCTTAAGCTTAGTTCCAAGCATGGCTTTTTGAGTGTTTAAAATTCAACATGTGATGGATTAATAGAGGAGGGTGTGTCCGGTTCCTATGGGGGGTTTAGGAAGGGAATTTTGTCATTTCATTTGTGTTATGACTTGGTTTAGGGAATGGATTTGATTAGGTAATTGATTAAGAGTTGTAATTAGGTGTTTTGGTGAGAAAGTACATGATTAAGGCTACTCAAGACAAAGTTTAAGAGGCGTTCTTGGTCAATTAGTGCAAATCTACCTTTATTAGGGAGGAATCTCATCATGCGACCATTTCCATAATTTAAGAAAATTGGAATAGGAAAAATACTATTCATAAAAATGTGACATAAAATCTTAAATTAAGGAACGGATTTTGAGTTTCATTAAGCAATCTTAGGTTCTAATTAACCTCAATTAATTATTTCGACTCTAGATTAGTAATTAAATTTATTAATATTTAATTAGAACCTAATATTGCTTAGGTTTCGTTAATCGGATCATTAGGCCTAAAATGCACTAGCCAGGGCAAAACGCTAATTTTTCGCAAAAACCTCCCAGGACTACTCGGGCTCAACTAGATGTTAAACATCACTTAAAAACATCATTTCAAACTTTTTGGTGAAGTTTGGGCTCAAACGGCACTTAATTCTGTGTTAATTAGTTGCAGAGGTATTTTGGTCATTTTGCGCATAGGAACCCAAAAAATGAGATTCTTCTGCTCTATTAACACATATAACACACATATTCCCCATTCATCATTAAAATAGCCCTGTGAGGATGGCCAAGACCGGCTATTCTTATTTTCCCAGTCAAATAACCTTAGGGGCATTTTAGTCATTTGTACATAGAAAAATCGGGGCGTAACATAGTCCGTGGAACATCTATCTTTATAAATGTGATTTGGTTCTTCAAGAAAATAAGGTCCTAGAAAATGATATATTGTTGTCTTGAGAAAAGGAAGTTTGTGTCTTATATGTAATATCCTCCCAAGTACAAAGTCATCCTTAAGTCATGACATCAGATTTGAAAGTTGTTACTTATAATTACCAGACCTTTCTCAAATAACTATAGCAAATGCAATAAGATTGTGTAATAACTAGCATAATTTGGTTAAAATATATAACAAAGAAACATAATATTTATTGAAAACATAGCTAAGTACAAAAGGAAGCTCTTCTAAGAGCTTTGATACATATACGTTCTCTATTACATTTACATACATATAACTCTAACTAAGTACAGTAAATTAAAAACATCAACTATTAAGCTACTGTAATCTTGAGTTCTTTCACGCAACAACCGCATCATTCTCTGGATTAATCTGGAGACGACATAGGAACACAAAACACATAGGGGTGAGAATCATACAATTCTCAGTAGGATAACTCCCCAAAAACTCACTCATAATGTCATCGTCATCGCCCCAGCCACTTTGGTTTATTAGAAAAAGGTGATCATGCATCTTATAACAATGGTCCATTTTTAAAGTTCCAAATCATACTTCCAAAATGGGTAGCTTTTAATAATCAGTTACTTAATGCATATACTGCCCAATGTTCAAACCCCCAGTAAATCATCCTAAATGGACAATTCAAATCAATATGCAAATGCATATGATAACTGCTGAAATCTTTAATGAAATCATCTTCACTTGTTCCGGATAATATCAAAAGGAATTCTCTAGTTTTCTCTAGTGGCCATAGAACTTAATTGAGTGCATTTTTCTCTTTTCATTGACATAGGAAAGACTTATTTTATATCATGCTACAAAACTCAATTCAGTGCATTTTTCTCTTTTTATTGACATAGGAAAGACTTAGTTTATACCCAACCGGTATCTGTTGTGGACAACTCCACAATAGATAGTTTATACCAAATGGTATTTATAGTGGATCACACCACACAAGAGAAATAGACTGCTTATTAGGACTAAGCTCATTCCTATACGTGATCATCGGACTTCATTTTTTTCCATTTCTGAATCACATATAGTTCTATTCCTAGCTGATACATCTACCGACTCATAATATCTTAGGGGAAGTTCCTCTTTTTACCTTCCCCTTAATTCAATCTAAGCCTTGTTTCTGTTTTCTCCATATGTCAGAATAGGCACACTCAATATTTTGGGAAAGTTCCTACTTTTGTCTTCCCCTCATTCAATCTAAGTCTTGTTTCTGTTTTCTCCATATGTCAGAACATGCACACTTAAAGTTCATATATTATCTTTTGCCACATATACATATCATTCACTGTTCTTTTCCAAATGCATGCATGAGGCACATATACGTATTCATTCATAATATGATTTCAATCATGCCTCAAACCATGCCTTAAAGTCACTAGCATGCATTCATATATATTATTCTTGAACCCAATGTCATTATTTCATCAACTCAAAGCATCAATTCATTTTCAGCACAATGGCAGATTTCACATATCTATAGCACAAATTATTTTGCATTTCAAACCATGAAATCCAAGGCTATAAAAATTCTCCAAGACACTTAAATATGTCCCCAAGGTCCTCTAAAAATTTCGGAGTTAAAAAAATTCTCTAAGTGTGATAACAAAATTCAACAAATTAGGAGGCCAGAAACCTTCTATTTGCAGCTAATAGCCAAAGTTCTAATCTTATTACCCTATCAAATGATCATATCAAATCATACAAAAATTCATGGTTGGACTTTAACATGTCCTCAATATTCTGTAGAAATTTCAGTGAAAAATCAATCATTTGATGTGGTAACAAAATTAGACAAGCTCAGAGCTTCAGAGTTGGTTGTCCAGACAACTCAAGAACAGTCTCGGTTTTTGATTTTTATAAAATAGTAAAACTCATTTTTAGGACCTAAGAAAAATCATGGTGTTGCCTTAGGATGTTAGCTTCGACATATAATTTTTATAGCCATACAAACATCTAAAAATATATTAGAAAATTTGTGACTCATAACCTGCCAGTGCAAATCCGAGAATTCCAGCACATGATTCAAAACTTGATTTGCCAAAATGGGTTTTCTAACATCATCCAAACACTCTACCAAAATTAATACATCAATATCCATATATCATCAACCAATAAAACTAAAAATTTTGGACCAAGACCAATCAGAAACACTAAGAATAAATTTTGAAAGAAGAGGCCAAAGAAAACCCTACTTTGATGGCTTTAGGGATCTTGGCTCCAAAGGATGCTCCAAGATTGATTTTGCTCACTTCAAGGCCACCAAATTAGCACCAAGCCCTTCCTTAATCAGTGATGTATGAGATACCAAGGTGAGGACTGATGAGGAATTGAAATTCCAATCGGTTAGTTTGATAGATTATGAGGAGTAGAACAAGTTTTGTGAAAGGATCTTGGTGTTTTAGTGACTCTAAGTTAGAGTTTTTGAAGCTTGAAGCTTGCTAATAGATGTTTGAGAGGAAGAACAATGGAGGGCTGTGTTTCTAGGCCTCTTGGCCGAAAATGATGATGGTGGGGTGATAAGCGTGGTGGCTTTGTATTTATCTTGTGAGAAAGCTTGTAAAGGAAGCTTAATTATAATAATGTAAAAGGAGATTTCTTAAATATTATAAAATAGATGGCTAGGATTGTTTTCTTGATCAAAGAATGGATCTTGATCATCTACTTGGTTCAAAATAATTGGATCACTTTAACTTGGGGAGCAAGTAGCCTTTTCGATATTAAAATCGCACACCGAAATTCCACTGAATGGGTGAGTTATTGGCTCCCGAGTAAAATATAATAAATCAAAGGTCATGATTAAAACTTGCTTTTCAAGTTTTAATCCTAAAACTCCACCAAACGGGCGAAACACAGTACCCGGGTAATAAGACATTACCCAAAAACAAATAATAGATATAAAATATATATTTATAGCTATTTCTAGCCCTAACCCTATGTTTCCTCAGGTTTGGGCATCTCTGAGTCCCAATTCTGGGGTTTTGACTGTCCCGATGGGCCCATGGGGCCCACAAGGTTACCATTCACATTTTCTTTTTTTTTTACAAATCCCTTGGATCGTCCTCATCATTACTAAAACTGTCAGATTTTTGAAATTACGACTAGTAAAGCTAAAATTGATTTTTAAATAATTTTTAGGGTGTTACATTACAACTTCTCCTTGAAATACATGTTTGTTCTTAAGGTGTTAAAGCATAGTTCACATAACCAAAACTTATTTGAGCTCTCGATCTTTGCTACTAAACTAAGGGCATTATTTGTGTTTCTATAAGGGTAAGGTTAATTATAAGTGTATCCCTTGATCTAAAATTAATTTGAAAGACTAGTTACTAGAAATGTCTATTTTGTATGCTTGCATGCTCTTAGGAAATTAAATTTTAGCTTCTAATCAAAACTTTCTAGATTTGATGAATATTGTATGGAATGTGTTTAACATGTGAAAATTGTTATTAATAGGTATGGTAATTAATTTCAGTAATTAAGGAAGGACAAGTAACTAGAAATAACCCAAAATGTCAATTTTAGGACTCCATGGAATGATAAACATGGTTTCTGTCCAACCTTGTTTAATGATGTTTTGAGGTTAATAATTAATGCAAAACATTATAATTAACGCCTTGGATGCATAAAAGAATAAATACAAAAGTTGGATTTACCCGATTTAGAGGTGTAATCGATTAAGAGATAATGAAAATGCGTACTCTATGAGGTGATGTGATTTAATGTATGTGAGAATTTGTATGATGACTAATGTTTGCATACATGGTTTATAAGTAACAAAATTTATTGTGGTATGTTATGATTTCACTTAGAATACTTAACATGCATAAATTAAAGTAATATGAAAGCATGAGGCATTAAGTGATATGTTTGTGTTTTTGCATCTTAAGATAACATGCTAAAGTTAAGGTGACATAAAACATATGGAAATGATCCTCTAGACTCTCCGAATTAGAGGTTATGAGAGGTGATCCAATAAGGAAGTGATCCTTTGGACTCCCCAAATTAAAGGTTATGAAAGGTGATCCTAGTCCCCTGTCCCGTACTTGAAAGTCAGGTGCTAACTTATCTTAAGGATAAGAATATGCTAGTGACGACTAGTGATGTATGAGCTCATAAGCTAGAACTCTCAAAAGGCGAGAGTAATAGGATGGCCCCAAATGAGAGAAAGAAATGGTCTAAG
Organism: Dalbergia cochinchinensis; assembly: GCA_031216125.1. Classification (NCBI taxonomy): domain Eukaryota; kingdom Viridiplantae; phylum Streptophyta; class Magnoliopsida; order Fabales; family Fabaceae; genus Dalbergia; species Dalbergia cochinchinensis. Next base: position 31,255,242 of record CM062375.1, on the reverse strand, counting down.
TCACCTAAAGGATAAATTACGGAAATTCATGTTATAATTACTATGATCCATGAGCATCACTTATGTTTGCACTTAGTATGTTGCACCTTGCATTGACATGCATTTCAGATGAGGCATGATGCATTCATGACATCCAAGACGCATATTAAAATGAATGGACCTTAGTAAATGACATTTTGGAAACTTAATAATTGAACCTTATGCATTCTCACTATTTCATAATGAAACCTGAGGTTCCTGAGGACGTAGATCATGACATTAGGATAGGAGGACACCCTACTGAGATTCTTTCTCAAGTTTCTCACTCCCTCTATTTTTTCTTTCCATCGTGTCTTCAAAGATCGATGGCGATGTTCGTGATCTACATTGACGTGTTCACTTGGGAGATGCACTACGACGCTGTCTATCAGTCATATCACTTCGTGGATCATTGTGCCATTCGCCTTTTTGTATGCATGGACCGCCCCTTTGCACACCGGGTTTCTAGCTTCTGGTTCTCTCCTGCTTCCCCTTTTGGTGACGACCTTGTCTTCAAGTATACACGTCCTCGCGAGGAGCGAACTCGCTGCACTTAGCCGACTGCCTTTGCTATCCATGACATCACGGAGCACATGCCCCATTCCCCAACGGATCATTCAGAGACAAATCCATTTGAGGACTCTACCATCCAGGTGCCATCCGAGGGTTCTTCCCCTACCGTGCTCATGGAGTTTAGTGAGGGTAGTGAGGCCACCGTGACGCGGCCAATCCACGGAGGACGAGTGAGGATGATTCCCATCGTGGGGCCTATGCCGGACCTACTCACCATTTGGCCACCCCGACCGAACTGACTCAGTGGGTTGGATATGTTCCTCCCCCTTGGGGCAAGCAGCAGTAGGAGTTGGCAGCAGACTTAGTGGTGCTTGTGCGTATAGTGGGCATAGGATAGCCTTCTTTTGCTTTTGAGGTTATCAACTTCAGATGCACTTTAGTGGATGAGATTTTCTGGTCTATGTATTTGATGTTTCCCATGTATTTCTGTTTCGGATGACTATACTTATGCTATTATGTATGGCAGAACCTTTATTATATATATGATATGATGGCTATTATGTATGATCCTGTGTTTCTATTCATAGCATGTATGGCTTTTTATTATCTTTCGCGAATCAAATGAATATAGTATTCATCTTATGCGCGGTTCACGTTTGCATCTCTTATTTCAAAAAAAAAAAATTCACCTGTATTTTCACTAAGTATTTTCTAAAAGTTAGAATTAAGAACTGGAACAAAAGAGTAACGGCTAATAATTAACTTGAATATGTCCTAGGCGTGTTAGGTTAAATATTAGGGTGTTACATTTGTGGTGGTAAGTGCCATTGATTTCAAGCAAGCATGTAAATTATTGAATCTCGTGGTCCGTGAATTGAATCAAATGATATGTCGATGCTTGCTATGTGTGTGGTTTTATGTATGAGCATGCCTACTGATATCAAGTTTCTATAAATGCTTTTTGGCAGTAATGTATTATAAGCTTGACATGTGATTGGGTGCTAGTGTGCATGTAACACCCTCCAACTACCATGTTTTACTTGAGCGTTAACATAGTAATTAGAAAAGTATTACTTACATTCATGATCTATACTAGTCGAAAGAAAGGAAATCAAATGATTTAGACACATATATCACCAAACTCATATATACATATGAACATCATTTTTAAGTTTGCAATATGTACATTGTACTGATACTACAATGGTTAACTTCTAAGCTAATCAGGAACTCAGTTCACAAAAAAAAGGAACACCTCCAGTATCTAATCTAACCTACTCAAAGTTGAGGTCCAACAAAATTTTATACAAACAGAAATGAACCTCAAACCATTTAATAAGATCAATTTGTAGATTAGTAGGTCAATAGTACTAAACTACCACTATATATATATATCAGGAGTCCCTGAAGATCTCACTTCCTACTAGATGAAACCATTGGCCATCGGTAAGATAGCTCATCTCCGCCCGAGGTATCAGGACCCTCTGTTGGGTCTGAGTTTGAAGACAAGGATGAAGAAGGATCATCTGTTAGAGGGGGTCCTGGTGGTGCAAGTGGGACATCAAATATCACTAGGTGTGCCAAGTGCAGAGGCACACTATCATAAGGGAAAGTAGGGTCAAAGTCAGCTGTAAATACAGAAGTACTAAAGGAACGACCGAAAAACAAATAAACACGAACTTTCGAGTAACCCACTACATACAGAGAGTCGAGAGCAGGATCATAAAGCCACATGCACTGTGGCGAGTCAAGGTAAAACACTAGTGACGGCATCTGCTGGATTTGATTAACACAAAGTAAATGCAACCGTAGAGATGAGAATATTATAAAATCCTCAGTAGGGTATTCTCTCAGGTATAATGTAAAACATAATTGATAGGCTTATTCATGTGGGAATACTCATGCAAAACTATGTGTATCAATATCAAGGCATATACATCATGTAAAATCAAGTACAAGTATAATAATGATTCGTGTATTGTTCTTTTTCTCATTAACATAGGTAAAGCTTAATCTCACATCAAGTGATATCTGTAGTGGAATCACTCCACAAGAACTATTGACTACTAGGACATGAGCTCATTCCTATATGTTGATATGTCTACCGACTCATCAAATTCCCAGGGAAGCTCTTACTTTTGCCTTCCCCCTTCAACCACATAAGCCTTGTCTCTATTTTCCCCATATGTTAAAATTTGCACAATTACAAATCATATTTTCTCTTCTATCACCATAATACTCATATTATATATTTCTTTTATTCAAGGGCATTCTTCCATCACAAATAAGTATTTAATTCCATTGGAGTCTCATAAGAATTTCCTTAAAATAGCTATCATGTATACATATACCATATACTTGAATTAAATGTCATACCATCATTAAATTAAGACATTCTCACCGTTTCAACACCTTGGCAGATTTACTACTCCAGGAAAAATATTTAATTTCCACATCAAATGACTAATTCAAGAGCCGTAAAAATTCTCTATGACACGTCAATGTGTCTAAAAGTCCCTGTACAAATTTCAAAACAAACGGTGTTCTCTAACCTTATCAAATAAATTGTGCAAATTTGGTGGTCAGAGACCACTTGTTCATAGCTCAGATCAAGACTCTCATAATATTCGACCCTACCAATTAATTAAATCAACTCAAAATAAAATTCACAGTTGCAATTCAATGTATTATCAGCTTCCCATAAAAATTGCAAAGAATAACTCCATCATTTACTATGATAATAAAATCACACAATTTTACTGCCTCAGCTTCAACATTTCAGGCAGCATAGTCACAACTTCGGTTCTTGAATTTTTAAACACAGAAAAAATGCCCAGAATGACCCCAAATTTTTACTAGAGACTCCCTAACATGTTCCCATAAAATTTTTAACTAAATCCAAGATCTCTAAATATTTCAGAAAATTCGACAAATTTTACTGCTTGCTTCAAACCAAGATTTTCCACCAACAATGTTCAAGAATCATGAATTTTTTTCAAGCAGAGTAAATCCTTAACCTGACCCAAGGAAAATCATGGGGTTGTCTTAGGATGTCACCTTCAACATATAATTTTTATAGCTCATAAAACTAAACACAATTGCACCAGAAATTTTTGGACAAAACCAATCAGAATTTTCAGAGTAAATTTTTAAACAAAAGAGGGCAAATAAACCCTATCCTTGGAAGCGAATATTTCTTTAGCTTTTGTATACTTCAAGATAAATGTTCTCCACCCCAAAACTCTTGAAACACACTTAGATCCTCCCCTAATCAGGGATGAGTAAGGTATTAAAGTGAGGTTTTGAAAAATCTAATCGGTTATATTTGTGGAGGTTGAAGTGTAGAACAAGTTTACTTAAGGAAGTTTTTTATTCTAACAAGATTTGGTCTAGGATTTTGGAGGTTCAAATTCAAAGTTAGCAAAGGTTTTTAGATGAAGAAGGAATGGATTCTCTGATGGTTCTCACTTGGCCGAAGATGAAGATGAAAAAGATGAGATTAGGTGAGTTAGATATATTTATTAAGGAGTGTTTTGATTGGTTGGAAAATAAAATATAGTTCTTTCCATTAAAACGGATTAATATCAATGGCTAGGATTTGATCTTTCATCCAAGATGAAATCCTAGCCATTGACTTGGTATTCAAGTGGATATACTTCATTATTTGTAGAGATTAACTAGTTTTTGGTGTCAGAAATCGAACAGAAATTTCATTAAACAATGAAACAATGTACCCGAGAAATCAAACATTGCTCGAAAAAATAATTTTGGGTATAAAATCATTATTCCTACCAATTTCTAAACATAATCTTATAATTTCTAAATTTTGGGCATCTCCGGGGCCCAATTCTAGGGTTTCGGCTGTCCTAGCGGACCTGCGGGGTCTGCAAAATACTATTCACATTTTTTTTTGCTTCCTTGAATCATTCTCATCATTTCTACATCTATCAAAATCTTAAAATTCTTATTAATAAAAACACATTTAATTTCTAAAGAGTATTAGGGTGTTACATTACCACCCACCTTAATAAAAATTTTGTCTTCAAAATTTCTTACTTGTAAACAACTCTGGATAATCTTTCTTCATGCTTAATTCTAATTCCCATGTAGATTCTTCATTTTCAGGTCCATCCCAAGCCATTTTTACAAGTTGCATAGATTTATTTCTAAGTTGCCTAACTTTTCTATCGATAATCTAAATAGGAGGGGCTTGAAATGTCAAGTCATCCATCAACTGTATAGATTTGGATTCAATAATATGGTGTGGATATGGATGATACATTCAAAGTTGAGATACATGGAAAACATTATGAAGGTTAGATAAATGTGGAGGTAAGGCTATTTGGTAAGCAGCTAACCCAATTTGTCAGAGAATTTGAAACTATGAACCTAGGTGACAGCTTTTTAACCCTAAGGGCTCTACCTACTCCGGTAGTGGGCGTGACCTTCAGAAATACTTGTTCTCCCTCTTGAAACTCTAAAGGTTTCCTTCAAGTGTCAGCATAGCTCTTTTGACGACTTTGTGCGGTGAGGAGTTTACTTCTGATTTTCTGGATTTGCTCTATCGTTTGGTTAACAAGGTCGGGTCCCAACAATCCTGCCTCCCTTGAGTCATACCAACATAATGGAGATTGGCATTTTCTTCCATATAGTGTTTCATACAGAGCCATGCCAATACTAGCGTGATAACTGTTATTATAAGCAAATTCAACCAATGGAAGTAATTTATCCCAACTTCCTTTTTGCTCAATCACGCATGCCCTTAACATGTCTTCTTGGGTTTGTATGGTTCGTTTGGTTTGTCCGTCAGTCTGGGGATGGTAGGCAGTACTTAAACAAAGTTTGGTTCCAAAGGCCTTTTGGAAAACTCCCCAAAATCTTGAAGTAAATCTAGGGTCTCTGTTAGAAACTATTGAAGAAGGAACACCGTGTAGTCTCACTATTTCTTGGATGTACAAAGAAGCTAACTTATCCAAAGGAAAATTAGCCTTGATGGGCAAAAAATGAGCAGACTTGGTTAATCTATCTACTATAACCCATATAGCATCATGATCTAACGATGTCCTTGGCAAACCCATTACAAAGTCCATAGAAATACTTTCCCACTTCCATTCTGGGATTTCCAAAGGTTGTAAGGTTCCAGCTAGTTTTTAGTGTTCTATTTTAACTTTTTGACATGTGAGACACCTTTTGACAAACTCTACTATGTCTCTCTTCATTCCTAACCACCAAAACATTTTCTTGAGATTTGCATACATTTTACTCGTCCCTGGGTGTATAGTGAATTCACTCCTATGAGCTTCCTCTAAGATTTCTTTTCTGAGATTGCCACTAGTAGGTACACATACTCTATCCTTGTATATCCATATACCTTGTTGGTCTTGAATAAATCTTGGCAATTCCTTTGTATGAATTGATCTTAACATCTCCTGGAACTCTGGATTTTCACGTTGTGCAGCCAAAATCTATCCTTTGAACTCACTTGTTACTTTTATCTGGCCTAATACAACACCTTGAAAGGTTACAGACATATCTAGACTAAGCTTCTTAAAGCTTTCAACTAACTCCACCTCTTCAATCCTCAAGCATGCTAAACTTAAGGATTTCCTGCTTAGTGCATTGGCAACAACATTTGCCTTGCCTGGATGGTAATTCAGACTAAAATCATAATCCTTGAGGAATTCCATCCATCTTCATTGCCTCATGTTCAATTCCTTCTGGTCAAAATGATATTTTAAACTTTTGTGGTTCGAGAAAACATTGAACTGCACACCGTAAAGGAGATGTGGCCAAATCTTTAGAGCAAAAACCACAGCCGCAAGTTCAAGGTCATGAGTGGGATAGTTGACCTTGTGGGGTTTCAATTGCCGAGAAGCATAGGTGACCACTTTTCGATTTTGCATCACTACACATCCTAAACCCTTACTAGAAGCATCACAACAGACTTCAAAAGGTTCATAGGGGTTGGGTAATACTAATACTGGAGCCATGGTCAACTTTTTCTTCAACTCTTGGAAACTATTTTCACATTCAATGTCCACTTGAATAGAGCATTCTTTTGGGTTAACTTAGTCAAAGGTAGGGCTATCTGAGAAAAACTCATAATAAAACGCCTATAGTACCCAGCTAATCCTAGAAAACTTTGAATCTCAGTCACTATTGTTGGTCTTTCCCAGCGAAGTACTGACTTCACCTTAGTGGGATCTATTGAAATTCCCCCTCGTGATACCACATGACCTAGAAATCTAACCTCTTCCATCCAGAATTCACATTTCGACAATTTAGGCATACAACTTCCTCTCCCTTAGGATCTGTAACACAATCCTAAGATGCTCTGCATGTTCTTCCTTAGTCCTTGAATAGATAAGTATATCATCTATAAAGACAACTACAAATTTATCCAAGTAAGTACGAAAAATTCTATTTATATAATCCATAAATACAGTCGGAGCATTGGTTAATCCAAAAGACATCACCCTATACTGATAATGCCCATATCGAGTTCTAAAAGCAGTTTTAGGAATATCTTCATCCCGAACTCGAATCTGATGGTAGCCTGATCTAAGATTAATCTTTGAGAATATGGTTGCCCCTCTCAACTGATCCATGAAATCATCAATCCTAGGCAAAGGTTATTTGTTCTTAATCGTCACCTTATTTAACTACCTGTAATCTACATAAAGCCTCATGCCCCCATCATTTTTCTTTACTAAAAGAATAGGGGCTCCCCATGGAGAGGCACTTGGTTTAATGAAGTGCTTCCGCAATAATTCTTCAATTTGTGACTTTAATTCCTTCAACTCTAAAGGTGACATCCTATAAGGAACAATTGAAATAGGACCCGTTCCTAGAACCAACTCAATTAAGAATTCAATCTCTCATTCAGGAGGAAACTCGGGAATATCCTCCGGAAAGACATCTGGATATTCTCTTACTACTGGAATCTTACTTAACTCGTAGTCACTTTCAATTACACTAGCTGAGAGAAGAACATATTCCTGACGATCTATTTTATTCGGGTTGGGTGTTACCAAGTCTAAATAAAAAGAAAAAGGAACCATAGGAATAGAAGGTAATGTAGAAAGGAATATAGGAATTTTGTTTGGATAGTGTAAAAGAACATAATTAGGTATTAGCCAATCCATACCTAAAATTACCTCTAAACCAGATAAAGGAAGACAAACTATATTGGCAGTAAACTCTCTAGCACCAATTTGAAGAGGAAGATTCATGCATGCATAGCAAGTTCTAATAGGACCAGCAATAGGAGTGGATACAAGGAGATCGTAAGGCAATTCAGACAGATAATTGTAATTTCTGTACACACTCATGGGATATGAAAGAACGAAAGGCACCAGTATCATACAGTACATTCAGGGCATTACTATTTATTTCACATTTACCTCGGATCAGATCAGCAGATTGAGAAGCTTTTTTGGCACTTATAGTAAAAACGCGTTCATGTTGTTGTGGCCTGGAGGCGGGCTGCTGGCCTCTCTTGTTGGGGCATTCAAATATTTTATGTCCTGGTTTCCCACATCCAAAGTAAACGATTTGTGTTGTCCAGCAAGGTCGATTCCCATGATTCTTCCCACATTTAGGGCAATCTCTCTCTGCCTCAGGTCTTGAAGATTGAAGTTGTTTCCCTTTGTTGCTGTTGTTATTGTTATTGCTGGGTGGAAATCTCCTCTGGGATTGGTTAATAGGCTTGAATCGGGGGCCTTGAGGTGCTAATCCCCTTCTAGCATTGTTTTGGGCATACTTGAAATTTGTCAGCTTCTTGTTGCACTCCTCTGCACGTCGACATTTATTTACCAAAGTAGGATAGTCTCTAATCTCTAGGAGACTTACAGCTGGTTCTATATCTTCTTGTAGACCTCCTTCATATTTCATGCATGTCCAAGCTTCATCCGGGTCACGCAAGTAAATTGTAGAAAACTTGCAGAGCTCCTCAAATTTGGTGGTGTACTCTGCTACACTCATAGGTCATTGTTTGAGGGCCATGAATTCCAACTCTTTTGCATTTCTCACAAAAGTAGGAAAATACTTACGATAAAAAGCCTCCTTAAAAATACTCCAGGTAACTTCAGTATGGGAAGCTTCAAATAATCTCCTGGTACTAACCCACTAGAATTCTGCATCTACTTCTAGCATGTAGGTAGCAAAAGCCACCTTTTGAATCTCTGTGCACGGGAGGACTGAGAAGATTTTCTCCATGGCCTTAACCCATTCCTCTGCTTTACTTGGGTTGAAAGCTCCTCGAAATGGTGGGGGATTTGCCTTCTTGAACTTAGCAAACTTCTGATACTCTACATCAACCTCATTCACTGTAGGGTTATTAGCTGGATTTTGCCTTTCATTGCGATTCAGCCGCACCATCATTCGAGTAGCAGCTGTAGCTTGTTCCCTCATGGCAGCCGCCATCTCATGGAAAGCATTCATCATGTCGGCATCATTTCCTGCTCTACTCCTAGTTTTCCAATTCGAAGTCATTGATTCCTGTCACACCAAATAAAATATTCAGTTGATCAGGCTCAATACGGAGCTAAGTGCAGTAGCAACCCACAATATTCCTAATCAGCCGTCATAAGTATATATATAAAATCATAATGCACGACAATTTCCAAGAAAGCATAGCTAGTCCAATCCTCAGGCTTGTACGATAGTCCGGCTCTGATACCATAATGTAACACCCTCCCAACTACCATGTTTTAATCGAGTGTTAACATAGTAATTAGAAAAGTATTACTTATATTCATGATCTATACTAGTCGAAAGAAAGGAAATCAAATGATTTAGACACATATATCGCCAAACTCGTATATACATACATGAACATCATTTTTAAGTTTGCAATATGTACGTTGTACTAATACTACACTGGTTAACTTCTAAGCTAATCAGGAACTCAGTTCACAAAAGAAAGGAACACCTCCAGTATCTAATCTAACCTACTCAAAGTTGAGGTCCAGCCAAATTTTATACAAATAGAAATGAACCCCACAACATTTAACAAGATCAATCTGCAGATTAGTGGGTCACTAGTACTAAACTACCACTATGTACATATCAAGAGTCCCTGAAGATCTCACATCCTACTAGATGAAACCATTGGCCATTGATATGATAGCCTCACCTCCGGCCGGGGCATTAGGACCCTCCGGTGGAGTGCGAAGTACGAAGATGAAGATGAAGAGGGATCATCTGTTAGAAAGGGTGCTGGTGGTGCAGGTGGGACATCAAATATCATTGGGTGTGCCAAGTGGAGAGGTACACCATTAAAAGGGAAAACAGGGTCAAAGTCAGCTGTAAATACAGAAGTACTAAAGGAACGGCCGAAAAACAAATAAACACGAATTTGTAAGTAACCCACTACATACAAAGAGTCGAGAGTAGGATCATAATGCCACACCCACTGTGGTGAGTCAAGGTAAAACACTAGTGACGGCATCTACTGGATCTGATTAACACAAAGTAAAGCAACCGTAGGGATGAGAATATTATAAAATCCTCAGTAGGGTATTCCCTCAGGTATAATGTAAAACATAATTGATAGGCTCATTCATGTGAGAATACTCATGCAAAATTATGTGTATCAATATCAAGGTATATACATCATGTAAAATCAAGTACAAGTATAATAATGATCTGTGCATTGTTCTTTTCCTCATTAACATAGGGAAGGCTTAATCTCACATCAAGTGTTATCTGTAGTGGAATCACTCCACAAGAACTATTGACTACTAGGACATGAGCTCATTCCTATATGTCGATACGTCTCACAAACTCATCAAATTCCTAGGGAAGCTCTTACTTTTGCCTTCCCCTTTCAACCATATAAGCCTTGTCTCTATTTTCCCCATATGTTAAAATTTGCACAATTACAAGTTATATTTTCGCTTCTATCACCATTATACTCATATCATATATTTCTTTTATTCAAGGGCATTCTTACATCACAAATAAATATTTAATTCCATTGGAGTCTCATAAGCATTTCCTTAAAATAGCTATCATGTATACATATACCATATACTTGAATTAAATGCCATACCATCATTAAATTAAGACATTCTCACCGTTTCAACACCCTGGAAGATTTACTACTCCAGGAACAATATTTAATTTCCACATCAAATGACCAATTCAAGAGCCGTAAAAATTCTCTATGACACGTCAATGTGTCTAAAAGGCCCTGTACAAATTTCAAAACAAACGATGTTCTCTAACCTTATCAAATAAATTGTGCAAATCTGGTGGTCAAAGACCACTTGTTCATAGGTCAGATCAAAACTCTCATAATTTTCGACCCTACCAATTGATTAAATCATGCATGCAGATTTTTACATCTAAGTGGAAAATGATAGAAATGCCCACGAGGTCATTTTTCGAAATTCGAGGATGGCCAACTCGGCAGTACTCGAAGGGCCAACTCAATGTTTGAAGGGGATTGAATGACCCTTGAGTGGTTCCGGAGGCGGAAGTCTCATTTTCTGCAGTTTCGGGTCAAAATGACCAAAATACCCCTGTAGCGTTTTATGCGGGTAGAGGTGCCGTTTGAGCCCGGAACTTTCCCCAGAGGTTTAAAATCATGTTTTTACATGTTTCAAAACATCTGTTTGAGTCCCGATGGTCCCGGGCAGTTTTAGTGCAAAATTACGATTTTGCCCCTAGAATAGTGTTTTTAAGCTTAATGATGTAATTAAGCAAACCTAAGCAATATTAGGCTCTAAACGAAGGTTAATTAATTTCCCTAATTAATCTAGAGTCAAAATAATTTATTAAAGTTAATTAGAACCTAAAATTGCTTCGATTAAACTTAAATCCCGTTTTAGAACTCAAGATTCCTAGTCTTGGAATCTTGAATAATGTTTTCCCTCTCCAATTCCTTAAATCAAGGAATTGTGTCTAGAATTGTTTATACACTAAAATGAATTTATAACTCACTAATGATGCAAGAACACCCTCTAATTATGTCTTGACAACCTTAATTACCCATTTCCTCACCTAAACACTTTCTTACAAATTCCTAATCTTAATCTTAATCAAAGATACACCTAAACACAACTCTAAACCACAATTAAAATGCAAGAAACTCTCCCCCATGGCTGATGCACATTCGGCCATCTCTCTCCTTTTACCTCACTTGTTGATTTGTTTCTCACTCAAAGAACCATGCTTAAGGCCATACCTTGAACCATACATCACCATACTTTGAACCATACCTCACCATGCCTCAAGACCACATTATCTCACCTCATGGAACTCATGAGCTCCCTCCATTCTGCATGGCCGAAGCCTCCCCCTCCATTTGCACCCTTCATTTGTTTCATTTTTTTATAAATAGCTTGCTTGGGTGAACTTGTATCATTTTGGGTTCATTTGCAAAGTGTAAGTTTTCAAAGAAACACTTCAAAGCTTTCTTTTCTCTCAAGTTCAAGCCTTCAAAGTTCTTCAAGTTCTTCATCTTCTTCATCTTCTTCTTCCATCTTCAAGATCATCACACCAAGTAGGGATTTTCTTTCAAGTACTTCTTTCTTTAAAGTTCTTGTTCTAGCTTTATGTTCATAGTTTCTCTTGATTCTTTTTAGAACTTCTTTTCTTCTCCTTTTTCTTTCTCATTTTTGGCCATGGGCCTTGAAGTTCAAAGAAATGAGAGCTTGATGATGAGAGTTTCATGATGATGTTCATCACTTGAAACAAACTCTAGAGCTTGATCTTTGTTCTTGAGCAAAAATGTTTCTAGTTCTTCCTTTCTTGAACTCTTGAGAACTTTAGCTTTGATGGTGTTTTAAAATGGTTCTATGAACTCAATGATGAGGACTCATGGTGTTGGTGTTAATATATCACCAAGATCATGGACTCTAGAGTTTTCAAACATTCCTTTTCTTGCCTAGCATGTTTCGGCCATTTCCTTTTCTTCTACATGTTCAATGTTTTGATTTTCTAAAAATGTTGTCTTGAGTTCTAGGAGCTCTAAGCTTTACTTAACCTTGGTTGGATGAGTTTGGGTTGAGGATTGAGTTCCTTTAAAGTCTTGTTAAGAGCTCTAGAAAGATAAAATGAACTTGCATAATTTATTTTATGCTTGTATTTATATTTACATTCTTGCATGCACCTTTACTTTCAAGCTAATCACCTAAGAACATAAAGATTAAAATGGAACTTGCATCATCACTTAATTTAATTCTCAAAACCTTTCTATTTCGGCCTTAAAGTCGATTGTTGTTGGGCCAAGAGCACTAAAATAAAGAATTGAACTTGCATTATCACCTAATTAATTTCTCGAACGCCTTTCTATTTCGGCCTTAAAGTCGATTGTTGTTGGGCCAAGAGCACTAAAATAAAGAATTGAACCTTGCATATTTACTTTCAAGCTTGCACGTTTACATTTATGCCTTGCATATTTATTTTAAGTCATCACTTTATTTTGTAAGCAAGATTAAAAATGAAAAGCATAAGCACGTTTATTTTATGTCATAACTTAAGAACCTAGAGCTCAAAGACTTACCCATTTCATTTCAAGTTAAAGTTTAATGTGAATGCATTCTTTGAATGCATGTTTTCGGCCAAGTAGTGATGATGGACTTGCAATGAGTTTTCATCTAGCTACAAGGACTAATAGTCTATGTTCTAAAAAGCTTTACAAATCTTTACAAGGTTATGTTATCATGAGATATGACTTTATTCCCTTTTAGAAGATGAAATATATTTTGGTTACTGACCTAAGGTTTCTCTTAGCCTCTTGATGAATTAAAATGATTTGCAAAGAGTTTGGAAATTCTAAATTGATTCCAAGAGAAACTAGTTAACTTATGTACCTAGAAATGTCAATTTAGTTCTCTTATTGAAGTTAGATGTTTTCAGTACTGTTATGATGAGCTTATGGCTATATGATAATGCTTTGATGTGTTAGAATGTGTGAAATTATCACATGATGATGTAGAAACGATTCTATGCATGATAGGTAAGAAACTAGTTAACTAAAAATACCGTAAAGCTAGAATTTAACATAGTTTAGACCCATTTGTTTTTGGAACTTATCCAAACTGTTTTAATGGGAACATAATCAGATTAGGATTGTTTAGACATGAAAAACTTGGTAACATTTGGATTATAATTGAATTTTAGCACCTATAGGGAAACTAGTAACTAGAAAACCGTAAAAATGCAAATGTAGAACTCTTAGAACATTTAGTTTTCTGGATTCTATCCAGCAATGTTACAACATGATAAATGTGATTTATAATTAGTTCTTAAGCATAGGAATGCCTCATAATTTATTTAAATTTAATTTATAGCGCCTTAGGTGCAGACAGAACTGAGAAAGGGTCTAAAACGTAAGTTCTAGAACCCCGTAATCACAAGTTAGAAATTCTGCCCTATGCTTTTCAGATTTGAGTATGAACATGAGGATTAGGAATGATGATTAATTATGAGCCCTTAGGTGCATAACATATGAGCGACGGATGTTAGAAAACTATATCTCAAGATTAAGACCCGTAAGGGTCAAAGCATAAGCTACCGTAAGGGTAAGCGTTTGAATGTTCTATGATGAAGCATATGTTATGTGAAGAGTGATAATGTTATTCATATGAGGAATTCATGAGGATATATGTTTATGTGGCATAAAGCAAATTTGAAAGGAATTCGACTTAATGCCTTTGTGACGCCAAATTTCCGACAAATTTGGGGACTTAAAGAGCTTTTGAAAATTAAGGTACTAAGATGGGTTCTAGGATGACACCGGTTCGGCCGAGCACCTCCATAGAACTCATGTGACATCGGTACCAATTTATACTCTTAGGTGACACCGGTTCGGTCGAGCACCCCTAAGAGAATTGCCCCCTAACCTGTACTTAGATAGTCGGGATTTATGATTTATGATATGCTTATCGTTAAGTGGTAAGTAAGAACTAGTGACGACTAGTTAAGGTATGAGCTCATAACCTAGAGATGTGATACGTTCTAGGTGACACCGGTTCGGCCAAGCACCCCCAGAGCGCTTGTCTTTTAGGGCGGCCTATGAGGAAGAGAAGTTTCATGATTATGATTATGTCACTAAGTTTGTCCCATATGAATGTTCTATTGCCACTTTATGCCACTAAGTATGATGATGCTTGATGATATGATTTATGTATGTGCATTAGGTAGCGCCATGTATACATCCTCTATTATGTTGCATTCATGACATTAAGATCATCCTAAAATGAATGGACCTTGGCTAAATTATATTTTAGAACCTAAAAATGGACTTAATGCATGCTCACTCATTTTGTATAACTAAACCCTAGGTTCCTGAGGACGTAGATGATGACACCTAAGTAGTAGGAGGCCCTACTGAGATTCTTTAGCAAGATTCTCACTCCCTCTATCTCTTCTTTCCGTCACGTCTTCAGATGGCGACGTTCGTGGTGTTCATGGACACGCCGACATGGGAGGTGCACCATGACCCGGACCACGAGTCATTCCATTTTGTGGGTCGATGCACGGTTAGAGTATTCATGTTCATGGGTCGACCTTTCACTCCCCCTGTACATTCCCATCGTTTCTCCCCCATCTCACCTTTTGGCGATGACCTGGTATTCGAGCGCGCATGTCCCCGAGAGGATAGGCTTCGCCGTACTCCATCGTCCGCGTCCGCCGTTCGAGACTACCCCCAGTATGTGCCCCGTTGCCCGTCGTCTTTTTCGGAGACGGATCCTTAGAGGATTCGGCAGCCAGTACCCTCCGAGGGATCTTCCCCCACCATACCCATGGACCTTGGGGAGGGTAGCGAGCCCTCCGTGATTCAGCCGAGGCTTGCACGATGACCGGAGATGAGGCCACGCCGTGGAGGTCACTCCCGAGCCCCGTTCCGCCTATTCTCGCCGGAGGAGCTTGCTCAGTTTCCTGGTTACATGCCACGCTCGAGGGATAGTCGCCAGTAGGAGGCTGTGGATGGCCCGAGTTAGAGCACACACCACTTAGATGGAGATGAACCTTCTTTTGTATTAGAGGTCATCCCGTTAGTTGCACTTGGGTAGGGGAGTTGCTTTTATAGTTTTCGTTGCACTTTCTCTTGTATTTCCTTTTTAATTGTATTACTCGTGTTGTACTAAATTAAGTCCTACACTTATAAGTGGGCAAGTTATATATATATATGAGGTGATATTCAGTGTTTCTCATGATGTGCCTTTATGTGCCTTATGCTATGACGTTATGAGATGTATGTTTTGTCCATTGCATGTTATATCGCATCACGCGGCTCTCACTTTGTATTTCAAAAAAACAAATTTTACCCGTATTTTCCGCTAAGTATTTCAAAGTAAAAATGAGAACTATGAAGTAACAGACTAATGATTAACCTAAGTATGTTCTAGAGTATTGGGTTAAAAATTAGGATGTTACAAAATCAACTCAAAATAAAATTCACAGTTGCAATTCAATGTATTATCAGCTTCCCATAAAAATTTCAAAGAATAACTCCATCATTTACTATGATAATAAAATCACACAATTTCTTTGCCTCGGCTTCAACATTTCGAGTGACATAGTCACAACTTCGGTTCTTCAATTTTTAAACACAGAAAAAGTGCCCAGAATGACCCCAAATTTTTACTAGAAACTCCTTAACATGTATTAGATCCCATAAAATTTTCAACTGAATCCAAGATCTCTAAATATATCAGAAAATTCGACAAAATTTCTTTGCTTGCTTCAAACCGGGATTTTCCAGCAACAATGTTTAAGAATCATGAATTTTTTTCAAGCAGAGAAAATCCTTAACATGACCTAAGAAAAATCGTAGGGTTGTCTTACCTTCAACATATAATTTTTATAGCTCATAAAACTAAACACAATTGCACCGAAAAATTTGTCAACAAGTCATTCCTTGTTGAAATCCGAAAATCCAGCAAACCAATTCAAAGTCTCTCTTGATAAAAATTATTTTTCCACAACACCAAACACTCCACCAAAATTCATACATCAATATCAACATATGATCAACCAATAAAATCAGAAATTTTTGGACAAAATCAATCAGAATTTTCAGAGTAAATTTTAAAACAAAAGAGGGCAAATAAACCCTACCCTTGGAAGCTAATGTTTCTTTAGCTTTTGTATACTTCAAGATAGATGTTCTCCACCCCAAAACTCTTGAAACACACTTAGATCCTCCCCTAATTAGTGATGAGTGAGGTATTGAAGTAAGGTTTTGAAAAATCTAATCGGTTATATTTGTGGAGGTTGAAGTGTAGAACAAGTTTACTTAAGGAAGTTTTTTATTCTAACAAGATTTGGTCTAGGATTTTGGAGGTTCAAATTCAAAGTTAGCAAAGGTTTTTAGATGAAGAAGCAATGGATTCTCTGATGGTTCTCACTTGGCCGAAGATGAAGATGAAAAAGATGAGATTAGGTGAGTTAAATATATCTATTAAGGAGTGTTTTGATTGGTTGGAAAATAAAATATAGTTCTTTCCATTAAAGGGTTTAATATCAATGGCTAGGATTTGATCTTTCATCCAAGATGAAATCCTAGCCATTCACTTGGTATTCAAGTAGATATACCGAAATTTGTAGATATTAACTAGTTTTCGGTGTTAGAAATCGAATACCGAAATTTCATTAAACGGGCGAAACAATGTACCCGAGAAATCAAACCTTGCCCTAAAAATAATTTCGGGTATAAAATCATTATTCCTACTTATTTCTAAACATAATCTTATAATTTCTAAATTTTGGGCATCTTCGGGGCCCAATTCTAGGGTTTCTGCTGTCCTTGCGGACTGCGAGGCCCGTAAAATACTATTCACTTTTTTTTTTGCTTCCTTGAATCATTCTCATCATTTCCACATCTATCAAAATCTTAAAATTCTCATTAATAAAACCCCATTTAATTTCTAAAGAGAATTAGGGTGTTACAGTGTACATTTGCAAAATACTTAAATTTTTCCTTTTGATAAACATTTTGCAAGATTCTAAATAGGAAGTTTTCCTCAAAGGAGTTTTACTACTATCGCCCTACCATGATTAGTTCTCAAAATGGAATGGAGGAATTTAGAAACATGTTTTACTAGTGTATGATTTCAGATATTCAAGTACAAGCATCTCGAAGAGTTTTGTTTCATGCTCACAAAAAACGATTGGCTTCAAGATTGAATGTTTTAACAAGTTATGCTATGTTTAGGAAATGTATCCTTTTAGGCTATGTGTGTGGAAGTATTGTTAATTTAAGATTATGTAACATGAATTAGAATATTATACGCATGGATGATAATTTTACTTGAGTTGGCATTGTAGAAACATGATTAAAGTAACTTGAGAAGCTCGTATGAGTAGGATGCACATCCCTTCGCCTAACCTATGTATGTAAGTTAGATAAAGAGGTTTAAATGAAATCTGCCATGGTTAAGTCATGGCTTGGTAATCTAATAGTAAGAAATTGATAGGCAAGAAGCATGTTGTTTGTCTTTATTGTATGAACGTGTATTTGGTGTAACCCTGATTGAATATTTGATTCCATGCTTTTATGTTTGAAGAAGTTTGGTTAAGGATGAGGAAGTCTAAAGGCAAGAAGAGTGGTTCACGGGAACCAATAATGTAGTTATCATGATACGGTGTTCTGGAGACCATAGAGCAAGTTCTGCTTGTTTGATTGATCTATGGGATGAATATGATTGGATGTTTTGATTACATGTATGCATGCTAGAAGTATGGGCACATAGATGATGAACATGATTTGGAAAGTTGAAAAATGCTTATAGAAAATAACACATATAAATGCCATGTTTATTGTTTGTATCTTCTAGGTACATGAATGAGTTAGTTAAGGACCGTGATTATGAATGTTATGTTTGTTTCTACATTTTTTGTGTGAATGGATAGAGTACTGTAATTTCCATGCATGGCATGCACATAGAAGGCGAGGAAGTTTAGAAACCGAGGACTGGGAGTCCCTATAGTATTAGCTGATATCAGATGCAAGAGAAAGAGAACTAGAGCAAGGATGCGAGTGACGTTCAGCCCTCATCTTTGTGAGCTTACGTGCACGGGAGGCGGCAAGGCATAGATGCTCATCCAAGACTCGCACCGTGGAAAGGGCTGCCCTTAGAGGTGAAGCCACTAGGTGTAAGTGTCACGATCAAGGCCAGTGTCACCTTGATGGGAAAGGGTTGCCCTTGGTGGTGGAGCTGCCTAGATGTGACAACTGGCATCCTTAGCCAGAGTAATGGAGCAGTGGCCTTCAGAATGGCACTGTCTCCTAAAGTATCAACCAATGTAGCCAAAGTATCAGCCAATGTAGCCAGAGTATCAGCCAATGTAGCCAGTGTATCAGTTTATACAACTAGAGTATCATGTCAACGTGTTTCGGGCAATCAGGCTCCAATCAGGCCTATCCTTGAAGCCCTATATGGGTTAAGTTTTCCATCCTCTAGATCCTCCAGTTGTGCAAGTTCAGATTTGGAGACCAAATCTTTTTAAGGGGGAAGAATGTGATACCCAAGGTAGACGTGTTCGTGGGCAAGTTTCGTACTGCCACAGGATCCCTCAGAGCCTACCCGAGTAGCTGGATCGGCCTTGGAAGCCAGAACCAACTTGCTGAACCAGGTTCTACAGAATTATGCAGAATAAGTTCACTGCAGCAGATAGGCGACCTTCATGCTCACTACACCAAGAGTTCTTGTTGTAGCAAGTGATGGTTTTTCCTGGCTCGCTGCAATAAAGAAAGCTCGCTGCAGTGAGCAACCCATAACAGTACAGTATCAGTAAAACGATGCCATTTTGTTTTAAACTAAAATAAAACCCCATCAGGGTCTTCTTCTAGAGACAAAAATGCAAACACATACACACATACCCTAACCTCCATTCTCATCCCTTCTTTCTCAAATCCCACTCCAATCTAGCTTCCTTGAATCATCAAGGTATGTATATGTTGTTAGATTTAGTCTATATTCTCTCTATTCTTTCATGATCTTGAGTTGGGTATTATTATTCCTCTCTTTTTGTCAAGTAAGGGTACTCCCCCAATGTTGTTAGAGCTAGATTAGAATTGTTTAAAGATTAGTGGAGACTAATCTTGAGTCAATGTTGCTCTATGGCAATTGTTGGTGCTATTCCATGGTTCGGAGGTCAAGTTGGTGGTGCTCACATACTTCCGGCTCCATACAGTGAAAGGGTTCAAGCTCATAACCTTTGTTTCATCATGATAGCTATGTTTTATGCATTATGTTGTTGTAAATATGAAATTTGAGATGAGCAAAAGTAGAGAATATGATTTTATATGATTATGTTAAATTAGAAAAATTATGATTTACGATAATAGCATAAAAGAAAAAGTTTTACAAAACCATGAGACCATGATTACTGTGTTGTGTGTATGGAAAATGTTTTACATGCTAATGAAATAATTATTGGAAGAATATATGATTTTATCTCGTTGCTTTTTATTCAAATATATTTTATGAGTTTATGACATTATTATGTTTTTGAGATTTAGATTTCATGCTATATTTTGAATATTCAGTTAAAATAATTATACGTGTTAGAGAAATGTGAACAAGAATATGACCCAGTTTTACGGATAGATATGTTATATGATTTTCGAGTTTTATGATTACGAACCCCAGTACTTTGGGCTATGATTTTAGATTATCAAGTATATGGAAGTTATGTCAGTTTAAGATATGAATTTAGAGCTTCAGTTTTATGGTATCAAGAGGTACGGAATTCAGTATGATTCTTAACAACTGCCAGATATATATATTCTGTGGGCTTGAGATCAGGTTGCCTACAAACGGCTGATCCATTGGGCACGATTCTCACAGTCACAGTTATGTTAAAGTCAGATTATTAGAGTTATATGAATCCAGAACTCCCGGTGTACTAAGAAATTAGGGGTTTTGTTCGCTAGGGACAGAGTACCCATTTTTCAGCTATAGATTTTGTCAAACTAATTTAGATGGTAGAAATCAGGAAACAGATAGTTAGTTAAACGAACCTGGATAGGTACCCACA
The DNA here is from genome assembly GCA_031216125.1 of Dalbergia cochinchinensis. Taxonomy (NCBI): domain Eukaryota; kingdom Viridiplantae; phylum Streptophyta; class Magnoliopsida; order Fabales; family Fabaceae; genus Dalbergia; species Dalbergia cochinchinensis. The sequence continues at coordinate 31,234,713 of CM062375.1, read as the reverse complement.
GCTCGTCTGCCAGGGACTATGTGACTTTTGACTTGATTATTATATATGTATTTATTCAGTTCAACAGATATTGTTTCCCTAGGCTCTGTCACACTTTAGTTAAAGTGATTTCATGTTGCTTGTGAGATTAAAAAATTGTGTGTTCATGAATTTATGAAATGAGAAATGATTTTCTTTTAGAGCAAGAACTCATAGATGCTTTTCTATGGAATTACAAATACAAAGATATCTTTTCTATATATAGTTTATGCACTATTAAATGATTATGATTGTTGTATGCATGATATTATATGTATATTCCCTGGTTGTCCCATGTGGGTGATGGGTGAGAGCTCACTCACTGAGTCCATTGACTCACCCCTTTTCCTTCCTCTCATAGTTGCAGGTACAGGTTCAGTCTCCGTCCAGCCTTGTAGACTCAGCAAATTCCAATGTTAGACCTTATTTGAAGTGAGGCTTAGTTTAGAGTTATGTCAGTAGTAGAAGTGCTCTAGTAGGTGTGCAAGCAGGATGCCAGCCATACATTTAGGTTCAGATTTTATATAAAATTTCAGTACTTGAGATAATTATGTATATGTTTTCAATTTACAAGTATGGATTTGAAATGGTAAAGTTGATTTGAGTTCATGTAACAAGCCATAAATGTACTTATAGTTCAGTTTCCAAGTATTAAGTTGATTTTTAGATTAAAAATTTAGATCAAGTAATAAAAATAGTTTATGTTTTCATGGTTTACATGTTTACCAGAAATGTCATAAAGCTTTCTATATTAAGGTATTTCAGTCTTGCAAAATTGGATATCGGATTTTGAATGAATATGTGGATAACGATTTAGAGGAAATTGTGTTTTCAGAAAGTAAATTAAGCATAATATTATTATAAAGTATGCATTTAAGGACACGTCACCTAGCAGGCTTACGTGGGGATGAGATTCCGCACATGCCGGTCACGTTTCCCAAGTCGGGTCATGATACTATATCCAGGGCCAATCCAACTACACGAGTGGGCCGTGAAGGACCCTAGGACTATCTGATCGACTACAAGCACGTGTACCTCGGCTATTACACAAATACATTAGCGAACTGGACCAGAGAAATACTACGAGCCTCAGTGGAATATCATCGGAGGAAGCTCTCGATTGGGGCCTTCTTTGATGGAGGGGTTGACTAAACTTGTGCAACATGCACCTTCTTTGCCAAAGAAGAAACCTTCAATGCCTTAGAAGGAGCCTTTTGTGACAAAGAGTCACCTTCCCCTCCTTTATCTCTCTTTGCTACTTCAATGCCATTTGAATGACTCCATTAACCATTTCCTTGAGTTCCTGCATACAGATAATTCAATGTGTTCATTTAGATTTAAACCATTGGTATGTAAGGACAAATTGTCCAAAAAAAAAAAATACACAACTATCTCCTTCAAGCAAATTCAAATACCTCATACTCAAACTGGGTGTTAAGAAACTTCTTCACAGCTCTATCAACATTGTACTTATTAGGGTTTAGGAGACCTTGTGAAAAAGTTAAAATTTCATTCACAACACTTGTCTATATTTAGCTTGTGAATTACCAACAAGTGCTAAAATACACAAAGGTTACCACCAATGTACCTCTTCATCCCTCCTCTCATCATCGAAGCGAACTTGGGCAGCCTCCTTCGTCTAATGTTTGACAAATGGTTGAAGGTAAGCCAAATGCTGAGTGGAGGCATCAAACATGTTCAAAGGCAACATAAATTTAATTAATTAAATTGTCCTTACACCACTAAGTATATACATAAACTTGCATCAATTGGACATACCATCAGGAAGAAGACACACCCTCCAGTAGACTTCACATCCCCTTTGCCTGCCTTGTATTCTTTCATGCTATCAACCAGGATGTCAACAACGAGTGTATCGCAATTGTATTTTGTGGGGTCATCAACATCAACCAAATAGGCCAACAACTTCAAAGTTGTTAAACTCTTCATAGTCGAGCAAAGGAATATGCAGAGGACATAAAAGATGAAGACTCTCTTAAACCTATCATCCATTGTGCCTTCCTGAATGATCATCTTCAACTCCCTAATAGTTTTCTTGTAGAACTCTTCCATGACTACCATAGCCCCCTTTGATGTATTTTGCTTGATTTCCTCACCTTTGCATAGAAAACATTTTTGTGTAATCATAATGTACCAACTCTCTACATTTGAAAAAAGGAAAAAAAAAATGAAACATTGCTTAGAAGTTTGTTAACTTACCAAAACAAGGAAGCCCAAGAACTAAACCCAGAGAATCATATGTAACAAATATAGACTGATCCTTAAAGCGGATACACTACTTGACATGATCGAATGCCTTTATCACCTCCAAGATAAAGATCCTATCTTTCACCTTCATTTTCAGTTCAAAAAGGCCTTCAAAGCCCATGCACTTAACTACCTCATTTTGAGGGGCACTTAAACTCTTATCTCACAACTCAACAAGCATTGTAAGAACCATAAGCTATTGAATGCAGACTGCACCTCACATTAAACACAACCAAAAAATTAACTCACACAATATCATTGTTAATTATGGCCAAGGCAACAAAGTAACATAAACAAAAATTGTACGAAACATTGACAAATCCTCTAACTGTAGTATACTTGCACGTCTAGCCTTTTTCCCACTACTACCTTGCGCAACTTCAACTTTCTTGTGAAGAGCCATCGCAAAGATATAGCTGAAAAATAAAATGATAAAATTGAATTGTTATATGAATAATTTAAATCCACAAAGAAACTGCAAGGTAAAATTTATAAACCAATGGACAAAATATTGTAAACCCATACACAAAATGTTGTAAGTACATAGACAAAAAGTTGTAAACCGTTGCACAAAAAGTTGTAAACCAGTGGACAAAAGGTTATAAATCAGTGCACAAAAAATTGTAAACTAGTGGACAAAAAGTTGTAAACCCATGCACAAATAGTTGTAAACCAGTGAATAAAAGTTTAAAAATCAATACATAAAAAGTTGTAAACCCCAAAAGTTGTAAGCCAATGGACGAAAAGCTGTAAACCATGCACAAAGAAGTTGTAAACTGATACACAAGGACTTATAAATCAATGTATGAAAAGTTGTAAACAAATGAACAAAAAGTTGTAAACCAATGGACAAAATGGTGTAAACCAATTCATAAATAGTTGTAAACCAATGCTCAAAATGTTTAAAACATTTTTCATAAAGTTGTAAACCGATGCAAAAAAATTTGTAAACCTTTTTTTATCAAGTTGTAAACCAGCATAGAATAAATTATAAACCAGTGGACAAAAAATTGTAAATCTTTTTTATAAGTAAACAAACAAAAATGTTCCAAACCAATACATAGAAGTTGTAAATATTTTTCATAAATTTGTAAACCAGTGCACAAAAAGGTGTAAACCAATCCAATAAAAGTTGTAAATCAGTAGGAAAATATTGTAAACCAGCACAGAAAAAGTTGTAAACCTTGTTCAAAATGTTGTAAACTATTGCAAAAGAAGTTGTAAACCTTGTTCATTAAGTTGCAAATTCAAAACACAAAAGGTTATAAATTAATGCAGAAAAGTTATAAATCAATACATCAAAAGTTGTAAACCTTTCTAAAAAAACCTTAAACCCTAATCAAAAAAATTTTAAACTATTTTGAAGACCGCTACTACACAAAAACCAGTAAACTATACTAAAAAAAAAAATCAAACCTGTTCCAAAAGTTCAAAAAAGTTGCAAGGCAAATGAACATAGCCACTAAACATGTTCAAGAAAAAAATGATATAAACTAGAGCACAAAAAGTTGTAAACCCTAAACATAAAAGGTGTGAACCTAAACCAAATATAGTAAACCTTCTGCAAAAAAATGTAACCCTCTACTACTTATAGTGCAAATGCTAGAAGAAAGAATGCAAACATAGTGGCTATGATTAACTTTGAGCCCTAACCCAGCAAATGCGAACCTTGTGAAGATGGTGGAAGCAATGCGACCGTAACGATGAGTGTTTTACTTTGTTAAATCGGATTGAAATAGGAAACGAGCACAGTCGCTGCTAAATGTACTCACAATGGGTTAACGATTCTAATGGGAAACGAAAGCTTAAGAGAATAGAGTAAGAGGGAGAGAATGTGGGTGCGGATGCAGGCAAAATGAAAGCTTTTGTGGCTTGTTTGATCAATTGAGACCATATGGTGACAGGGGTTTGAATGTGGGAAAAGTGGGGTTGTGGTGGTTTTTATTTCCAAAGAGGGAAAGGGAGATGGATCACCAAATGTACACGTGTGGTTTTCTACCGAATGTTTTTTTTTTAATTGTCCTTCTATATCCATACTATAAACTTACGCTACTTTTGTCGGGTCGCGAGGTGTAAGTATTTGCTTTAGCTGCTGATTATTGTGTATCTTTCCTTGAAAAAAGAAAAGAAGAAAAAAAAGAAAAAAAGCTGAAGTCGAACGACGATGGCGATAAAATCTGCAACTCTATTACTACTGTGCCCACTTCCATTTCGTGGTGTGCAACAAACATTTCTCCAACTGCCCATATCTTCACGCGTTTTACAAGCCAAAATGGGGCACTCCTCCATGTCAACGGTGATCGGCCTCTCTAATCTCCTCCTCCTTCTTCTCTTCGTCTCACCATCAACTTCGGCCGCCGATAATGATCACCGTCTAGTGCTTCACGCTAAGAAGCTTATCACAGACCTCAATTTGTTCCCCAAGGACGATATCAACATCGACGTTCACGCTGCTAATTCGTCACTCCAACACCGCAAGATCATTGAGAAGCACCTCAGGTTCCCCAATATAGTGTATTCTGATTCTGGGATTTCAGTTGAGGATTTGGGTCACCATGCTGGCTATTACCAGATCGAACATTCCCATGCCGCAAGGTATTTTGGCTTAATTTCTGGGTCAATTTCTTTTCCTTGTTTGACATTAACTTAGATTCTAAAACTTAAACATGTCTTTGGTTTTAAGCCCTCTTAAATTAAATTCTTACTTTAGCTTAGATTTCTCTTTTTTTTTTCCCCCAAAACGTTTTGATTTTAGTGACATTGTTAAATGACATCCGATAATTAATAAGGCTTAGGATTCAGTAGAAACCACCTAATTATTAACGTGTTAGACGGAAATGTTGCCACAAGTTAAAGTTGAGGTGTATCTCCGTCGTCTGACACATCATCAGATAAGGCTGACTCGGAATCAGTTAAAGCATCTTATGCGATGGTAGAGACTATAATCAAAACTTTTGAGAACATACTTTAACTTAAATGAGCCTTCGTTATTTTCAACGTTATTTCTTATTTCCCTTTTTGTAGCAAATCTGATGCTTATGTAATTATGTTATCCTCAATGTGGCTACTTCTACCGTACCCTAAACATTATATGGAAGACAAATTAGCCAGTGAGATTATACTATACTTGCAATTGTGGCTGTGGCGTATGAGAGCTTCTCAAAAAATGTTGTTCTTAATGTGGCTTGCTCTCCATGGAGCTATACCCATTAATGCTCTCCGTGCTCATTGTGGCCTTAGTACCTCCTCTATGTGTACTAGATGTTGGTGCACTCCTGAAGATATGCTCCATTGTCTAAGGGTATGTTTGTGAGCTTGGGTTTTGGGTTTTGGAGGGAAAGGGAGGGGAGGGGAGAACTTGTAGTGTAAAGGAGGACTTGTTGTGTAAAATATTACACTATAAATCCTCATTTACACTACAAGTTCTCCCCTCCCGTCCCGTCCCCTCCCGTCCCCTCCAAAACCCAAACTCACAAATATACCCTTAGGGATTGTAATATGGCACATGAGTTGTGGAAGCACTTAGGTTATGGAGATTCGCGGTTTAACAATAACGATGCTCAGGACTGGATCTCCAGTAACCTTCGAGGAGAGAAGGGAATCTTGTTCCTTGTGAGAGTGTGGTGGCTATGGAGTGTGAGAAACACTCATATCCTGAGTAATGAGCGATGGTCCTTACCTGAGGTAATCTCTCGCATTAGTAGGTCTCTTAAGGATGTTGGTAGAGCTTTTGGGTCCATGCCATCGCCCAAACTAGGATTCCCAGAGAGATCTCTTGGGTCAGATTTGATGATGGTTGGGTCAAGCTAAACTGTGATGGGAGTGTCTTGGGTGACCCTCATCGAGCAGTCTTTGGGGGAGTTCTTCGGAGTGACACTGTTGATTGGATTCGTGGGTTCTAAGGCTTCATGGGGGATGAAGATATTCTTTGTGCTGAATTGACAAGAATGCTTGTGGGCTTGAAGCTTGCATGGGATATGGGATTCACTCGGCTTTGGTGCAAGACAGACTTGGCTAAAGCTTGGTGGCTTGTCTCTCTAGATCCACTGCCTTCCCTCCACGTCTATGGTGCTATTTTGGCTGATATCAGGGAGTTGCGCTCTCGTGCGTGGATGACTAAGTTCACATGTGTTACATGAAGCTAATTCTTGTGGTGATGCTCAGGCCAAGCTTGGAATTTCATCCATGGAACCGTTGAATGTGGACTGAAGCTCCCCAGTAATTCCTTTTTTGTTGTTGTGTAGTCTACGAGTGATTCATCTTAGAGTGTAGTTTGTTTCTTTTCTTTTCCACTTTACCAATAAATATATATATATATATACATACACACTTGCAATTTAAATTTATGAAGTTGATTAATATATGAGTCCTTAAATTTATAAAATTTACATCAACATAGTCCTTCTTGCAAGCCAATAAAAGAAGAGATTAATTTTGATACTCTAAATGTAAAAAGTTTTACTGTGTCACTTAATCATATGTTTTAAATGCAAGACTTTTGATTCAATGGCTGTCAAAGTCGAACACTTTTTGCTGATATTATAACCTATGATTGGATGAATATGTAAAAAAATCATTTTACACACCATGAATAAAGATAAAATCCATAAAAATATGGCCGAGTTTTATGAATTTTATAAATTTAGGGACTGATTTATACAAATTATATTGATAGAACTACTAAATGGAAATAATCACAGAAGACAAACTGAGTAATATTGCTACTCCTTTGTCTAATATCAACTAATATCAACCAGGGGAAAAAGAGAAATACAGAAGGAAAATGCCATAAAGAGAGAAAGGGTGAGACACTATAGCAGTCTCCTCTCACAATCCTAAAACCCAAATTCCAGCCTAGCCTCTCCCGTACAGCCACTCCCTACAAATATCTCCTTTCCTAACCGAATCTCATACAATCACACGCGCAACACCTCTGCCAAAACACCCTACACTCACCTGTGCCACCTTAGCCTTAGTTAGTTATCACATTTGCATTACCCCTAATGCCCCCATATTTTTTTTCTTTTGTTCACTTTGATGCCCTTAGGGACTCGGTCCCTAACAATATCCCCCCGGGACTATCACCTTGTCCTCAAGGGGAAAATGTGGAAAACTTAGCTTGATATCTTCTGGCAACTCCCATGAACTCTCAAATTTTGGCATATCCTGCCATTTAATCAGCACCTCTACCTCTCCTTGGTTGTTCTTCCTAACAGCTAGTACAATTGCAAAGTTGGACTTTCAGTTCCCAATCATCCGTGAGGCCAAGAGTGCTGGTTGGCTCACCACATCAGCAGCCAAGCATTTTCCAAAAGGGATACATGAAAAACAGGATGGACTACTGATCGTGGAGGGAGTTTTAGCTTGTAAGCTACTGCACCAATCTTCTCAATCACTTCTGTTGAGAAACAGAGAAAGAGAGAAAATCATAGAATGAATCCGTGTGTCTAAACTACACAACGGAGAAAATATATATAGATAATGTGTAATAAATACACGATAATTACAAAGATATATTTTCCCTAATTATAGATAATTACAGATATTTACAGATTCTAACACTCCCCCTCAAGCTGGGGCATATAGATCATATGCACCTAGCTTGTTACATAGGTAACTTATTCTGGGCCCTCTCAATGATTTGGTGAGAACATCTGCCAGTTGGTCATTTGAATTGACGAAGTTTGTGGCGATGTCTCCAGATAGAATCTTCTCTCTGATAAAGTGACAATCAACTTCAATGTGTTTGGTCTTTTCATGAAAAACTGGATTTGAGGCAATGTGTAAAGCGGCTTGATTGTCATAAACAAGTGTCATGTGCTTGGTTTCCCCAAATTGAAGTTCTTTGAGGAGTTGCTTAAGCCAAATAAGCTCACATGTAGTTGAGGCCATTGCACGGTACATCGCCTCAAAGACTAGACCGCGCCACTATGGTTTGCTTCTTACTCTTGCAGGATATGAGATTGCCTCCAATAAGTATACAATACCCTAAGTGAACGCCTATCGAAGGGATCCCGCCTAATCTGCATCGAATACCCAACTATATCAAGATGCCCTTGTCTTCATAAATAAGGCCCTTGCCGGGTGCTCCTTTGACATACTTCAAAATACGTATGACAGCATCCCAGTGAGCTTCACATGGTGAGTTTAGGAATTGACTAACCACACTTACTGCGAACGAAATGTCTGGACAAGTAATTGTGAGATAGTTCAATTTCCCAACCAATCGTCTATATCTCCCAGGGTCAGATAGTGGCTCCCCCTGATTTGGTAGGAGCTTGACATTAGGATCCATAGGAGTATCAATGGGTTTTGCAGCAAGTAAACCTGTTTCCTCTAGAATGTCAACAACATATTTTCTCTAAGAGAGAACTATGCCAACTTTGGACTGTGCTACCTCAATACCTAGGAAGTATCTGAGTTTGCCAAGGTCTTTGGTTTGGAAATGTTTGCATAGGTGTTGTTTGATTTGTGTTATACCCTGAGTGTCGCTCCCTGTAATGACAATATCATCAACATACACAACTAGGTAGATGTAACCTCTTTGAGTATGATGATAAAACACAGAGTGGTCAGCTTCACTCCGAGTCGTACCAAATTGCTGAACCACAGTGGAGAACCTTCCAAACCAAGCCCGAGGAGACTGCTTAAAACCATACAATGATTTGCGAAGACGACAAACAAGACCAGAAAACTCCCCCTGAGCAACAAACCCAGGAGGTTGCTCCATATAAACCTCTTTCGCAAGATCACCATGAAGAAAGACATTCTTAATATCCAATTGATGAAGAGGCCAACGACGCTGAGCAGCCATAGAGAGAAACAGACGAACAGAAGTCATCTTGGCAACAGGGGAGAATGTATCACTATAATCCATATCGAAAATCTGAGTGTATCATTTGGCTACAAGATGGGCCTTAAGACGATCAATTTGGCCATCAGACCCCATCTTAACTGTAAAAATCCACCGACAACCAACCACAGATTTACCCAGAGGGAGAGTCACCAGTTCCCATGTACCACTGTCCTGAAGTGCACACATCTCAGTAATCATAGCCTGTTTCCACCCAGGATGGGAGAGGGCCTCCCCTGTAGTCTTAGGAATAGACACAGAGGACAAAGAAGCCAGACAAGCATAATGTAGAGAAGATAGACGGTGATAACTCAAAGCAGTGTAGTGAGGAGATGGGTTACGAGTGGAATGAATACCTTTACGAAGGGCAATGGGAAGATCAGGTGCAACCGGCAGGACCGAAGACGGCGGAGGATCAGGCACCGGAGGAGAATCCACATCAGCCAAGACAGGCTCGAAGGAAGGAGCAGGAGCAGGCAGCGGTTGCTGGTTAGGTGCAATGGGTGTCAGAGGTGGGACAGGCTCGGCTAGTGGACGTGCGCGACGATGGTAGACCTGAAGGGGGCGGGGTGTAGGTGGAGGTGTAGGCAAAAGGGGTGACAAAGGCACAAGGATCACAGGAAGGGGGGAGTTCCTCAGAAGTAGGAGAGGTGGAATGGTTAGATGGCTCAAAGAAGGGAATAGTGTCAAAAAAGGTAACATCTGCGGAGACAAGATAACGACGTAGAGTAGGAGAAAAACACCGAAAATCCTTTTGAGACCGAGTGTAACCAAGAAAAACACATTTAAGTGAACGGGCAGAAAGTTTGTCAAGACCAGGAGTTAAGTTGTGAATAAAGCAAGTGGACCCAAAAACGTGTGGGGGAAGGGAATGCAAGGGGTCATGAGGAAATAAGATGGAATGGGGAACTTGATAGCCCAAAACAGAAGAGGGCATGCGATTAATTAAATGACATGCAGTTAAAACGGCATCGCCCCAAAAACGAAAAGGTACATGATGATGCAGGAGAAGAGTACGTGTGGTTTCAATGAGATGACGATTTTTGCGCTCAGCAACCCCATTCTGTTGAGGTGTATGAGCACAGGACGTTTGATGAAGAATCCCATGAGAAGCTAAAAATTTTTGAAAATTATGAGACAAATATTCTTTGGCATTATCACTACGTAAAGTGCGAATAGGAACACCAAAATAAGTTTTTATTTCTTGATAAAATGTAGTAAAAACAGAAAACAATTCAGACCTGTGTTTCAATAAAAATACCATGTACAACGAGAATAGTCATTAATAAATGTAACAAAATAACGAAATCCTAAGCTAGACACTGTGCGACTAGGACCCCAAATATCTGAGTGAACTAAAGCAAACGGAGATGCAGCTCGATTACTAACACTATCCAGAAAATGACTCCGCGTGTGTTTCCCAAGTTGACACGTCTCACAAGGCAAACTGGAAAATTTGGTCTGGCTAGGCACCATGCGTTGCAAGTTGGCAAGGTTGGGATGACCTAACTGGGCATGGAGGGTGAAAGGATCAGTGGTGAGGGAGCAAACACTTGACAAGGGGCGCAGCCAATAGAGGCCACGAGATTCACATCTGGTGCCAATCATCCGTCCTGTGCTCGAGTCCTGCAAGTAAACAGAATCTTCAGTGAATGAAATAATACAGTTAAGGGCTTTAGTTAACCGATAAATAGAGAATAGGTTGAATGGAGAACCGGGAACATAAAGGACAAAATCAATTGACATAGAAGGAAGGGGATGGGCAGTGCCCACCCCGTGAGTCTGTGTGTGAGAACCGTTGGCTAAAGTGACAGTAGGTAAATATCCAGAAGTAGAAAGTGTAGAAAATAAAGCTTTATTACCGGAGATATGATTAGTGGTGGCGGAATCAAGAACCCGAGGACCCAAAGAGGCCAACTGAGAGAGACAAGCAAAAGAATTACCAGAGTGTGCAACAGAAGTAGTGGAACCAGAGTTCTGACGTTGCTCAAACCACTTCAGGAAATCAGCATAGTCAGCTGGAGACGGTGGATGTGGAGCAGGTGAGTCCGAGGGAGCAGGAACACCGGCCTGGGCAACATTAACAGTAGGGCGCAGATGAGGATGCAAAGAGTAACAACGATCAATGGTGTGGCTTGGCTTATGACAATTGTCACACTTAAGTCGGGGCTTCTGAGAACGGCCACGACTTGTACCTTGGGTGACGAGTGTAGAGGTATCAATCGAGGTTGGAGGAAGGAGCAACTCAGCCGGTGGTTTGGCGGGAACCCGAAGGAGAGAGGCAGACACCATGGAGAGAGTAGGCACAGTCGGTGATCCCAGAAGCTGATCACGAGTAGCAAAATACTCCGAAGGTAAGCCATAAAGGGCCAAGAGCATAAAGAAAGAGCTACGTTGCTCCAACTCCTTCGTGAGTATCGCTAGGGCAAGAGTTCATTGAAGTCATGAAGTGCACCGTGAATCTTACCCAAATAAGAGGACATAGAACCATCAAGCTGGCGAGGAGCAATGATACCCATGAGATCCTGACAAACACGATATAGACGTTGAGTGTGCTTGGTGAAGAGGGTCTTTGTCTGCGCCCAAATAGATTCACTAGTGACATGGGCCCGAAAGATTTGTTTGATGGAAGGAGCAATGGTGGACTTGAGAATGCTACACAGCTGGGCATCAATCTTAACCCAGCGGGGGCGCCCATCCACCGGGATGTTTACAGCCTTTGTGGTGAGGTGGTCAACATAGTCCTGCCCTGCCAACCAAAGTTTGATGTCGGATGCCCAAGTATCATAGTTGTTGCCATCAAGTTTATCAGTGGAAAGAGCCACACTGACATAACTAGTGAAAGCGGGAGGATCAGCTTTCGGAACACCCTTATCATCAGAGGAAGAGTTGCCGGCCATGGATACAAGGAGGCAGGGGCAGAATGGGAATTACAAAAAAAGTCACGTCGTTGGAGAGAACGGATCACGAAGCCAAGGATAGATCCGGAAAAAGGAGAGCGGCACAAGTCAAACGCAGGAGACGGCGGCCAGATGCGCCGCCACGCGCTGCCAGAAGGCGTGGCGGTGGAAAACGACGCAGATGGGAGAAGCCGCGCGTGGGAGCGTGTGACGGCCAGAATAGAGCTGCGGTTGCTGGGGGTGGGCTACACACGGTGAGGCGAGGCTGGCGGCGAGGTCGTCGGCCGAAAACGACGCCAGAAAAGCGGCCGGCGGCGGGAAACAGCGGCGGCGAGAAGCTATTTTGCTCGGAAAAGGGGCACAATGAAGGGGAAAAGCGGGCAAATCGGAAGGGAAACACGGTTTGGCTGAAAAAAAAAATTTCTCTAGAGGGCAGTGGGCCCTCCTGATGGCACGGAGTAGGGTTTTCTTTCTTTCTAGGCTCTGAATACCATGTTGAGAAACAGAGAAAGAGAGAAAATCATAAAATGAATCCGTGTGTCTAAACTACACAACGGAGAAAATATATATAGACAATGTGTAATAAATACACAATAATTACAAAGATATATTTTTCCTAATTATAGATATTTACAGATTCTAACAACCTCGAAGGGGCCATAATACCTCGGGCTTAATTTCTGGTTGCTACGGGTTGCTAAAGATTTCAGCCTGTAGGGTTGGATTTTGAGATACACCATGTCTCCAATAGCTAGCTCTACCTCTCTTCTTTTCTTATTCGCTTGAGTCTTCATTCTGTTTTGAGCTTTGGTCAACTGCCATTTCCATTCCTCTAAAACCATATTCTTTTCAGCCAGTAGTCTATTCACCTCTTCCACAGAGGAAGTGGTCACATCACCCTTAAGGAGAGTTGGAAGGTCTCTCCCATAAAGAGCCTTGAAAGGGGTTGTATTGGTGGATGAATTAAAGTTTGTATTAAACTATAATTCAGCCCAACAAAGCCATTTTGGCCACTGTTTTGGTTTAGTTCTTGTAAAACACCTTAAGTATGTTTCCAAGCACCTGTTTACAACTTCTATTTGCCCGTCTGTTTGCGGATGATAAGCTGAACTGTATTTAAGCTTAGTCCCAACCTGTTTGAAGAGTTCTGACCAAAAGGAGCTCGTAAAGACCTGGTCCCGATTGCTAATGATAGAAGATGGGAAGCCATGTAGTCTCACAACCTCTTTAACAAAAATGGCAGCCACATCTTTTGCTGTATACGGATGAGAGAGGCTTATGAAATGGGCAAATTTGGTGAGTTGGTCCACCACCACTAAAATTGAGTCCAACCCATGGGCTTTCGGCAACCCCCCTATGATATCCATTGTCAATTCATCCCAAACCTAAGAAGGAATGGGTAGAGGTTGCAACAATCCTGCTGGAGATAGTGTTTGATACTTGTTGCGGTTACACACCTCACATTTCTGAATAAATTGCTGGATCGAACTCTTCATCCCTTCCCACCATAACAGCCCTGATATCCTCTTGTAAGTCTGGAAAAAACCTGAATGTCCTCCCATAACAGTGCTGTGAAATTCTTGTAAAATCAAAGGAATTCGAGATGAGTTCCTTGGGACAACCATCCTCTTCTTATAATACAACCTGCCCCCTTTGAGTTCGAACCCTGGTTGAGTTTCTTTTCCCGCTAGTAATGCCTGCATAATTCTTTTCAGCTTGTCATCACTTTGCACTTCCTCTTTTAACCCCTCCCACTCCTGAAAAGTGACTGAAGATATAGCACTAAAGTAAAGTTTACGAGAGAGAGCATTTGCTGCCCTGTTTTCTTTTCTCACCTTGTACCGGATCTCAAAATCAAAGCCCAATAATTTAGCAACCCATTTCTGTTGGTCAGCCCCCATCATTCTCTGGTCTACCAAAAGTTTCAGGCTTTTCTGGTCAGTATGCACCACAAACCGCCTCCCCAATAAATAGTGTCGCCAGTTCTGGACCGCAAACACTATTGCCATGAGTTCCCGCTCGTAAACAGACTTTTGTTGAGCTCTATCATTCAGCATATGACTCATATAAGCTATTGGTTTACCTCCTTGCATCAACACTGCACCCAGCCCCTTCCTAGAGGCATCCGTTTCCACCACGAACTCTTTACTAAAATTTGGTACAGCAAGGACCGGTAATGTTATCGTAGCTTTCTTGAGGGTGTCAAATGCTAGTTGAGCTTCCATTCCCCACTGGAAGTTGTCTTTTTTGAGCAGCTGAGTGAGAGGCCATGCTATCTTCCCATGTGCCTGAACAAACCTTCTATAATAACCCGTCAGCCCCAAGAACCCCTGCAAACCTTTTAAATCTTTTGGGGCTGGCCAATTGATCATTGCTTCAATTTTCCTTGGATCCGCTGACACCCCTTCTGCCGAGATTATGTGACCCAAATACTCAATCTTTGGTTGCTCGAAGCTGCACTTTTTGCGATTGATGTACAAGCTGTTAGCCCTCAAGCTGTCCAATACCAGTTTGAGGTGATCCTGATGCTCCTCCGATGACTTACTGCAGATCAGTATGTCATCGAAAAACACCAAGGTAAACTTCCTAAGATAAGGGCGCAGGACTTTGTTCATCAATGCCTGAAATGTGGAGGTGGCATTGGTGAGCCCAAAGGGCATTACTAAGAACTCGTAATGCCCTTCATGCGTTCTAAAAGCCGTCTTCTGTATGTCCTGCTCTCTCGTTCCAATTTGATGGTAGCCTGACTTCAAATCCAGTTTAGAGAATATACAAGCTCCTCCCAATTCATCTAACAACTCATCAATGATTGGGATTGGAAACTTATCAGAAACAGTAATTTTGTTGAATGCCCTATAATCCACACAGAATCTCCATTCCCTATCCTTCTTCTTAACTAAGATTACAGGACTTCAATAAGGACTCACACTGGGTCTAATAATCCTAGCATCTAACATTTCTAGAATTATTTTCTCTATTTCATTTTTTTGAAAATAAGGATACCTGTAGGGCCGCACGTTTGGAATTCCAGCTCCTTCTTTAAGGTGGATTGCATGATCTTGTTCCCTTTGGTGGTAGCCCCTTTGGAGCTTGGCATAGATCCGTGAATTCTCGAAGAACCCCTTGTATTTCCTCCAATAAAGTTTCTTCAGCTTCCTCCTGGTTCATGTCCTCCACAGGAGTGATAAAGTACCCTTCCCCCTTATCCTTGAATGCCTTAAGGGTTGCCTTCCATGATGCTTCCGCCCTGCATAAAGAAGGGTCTCTAGTTATTTTCATCAACCTCCCTTCCTCTTTCTAGATTATGTATAGCTTTTGGAAGTTAGCAAAAATGTCACCTATCCCCGAAATCCAATCCATTCCCAGTATAACGTCCACATTTCCTAATTCGAGCAAGAAGAACGTCCGTTCAATAACCACCTCTTGAATTGTTATCCTCACTCCTTCACACACACCACGGCTTGCTGCTTCTTACCCAGTCCCTTGTATGCCCGTGTAGGTGTCACCACGAGCTCCATCTTGTCAGCTTTCTTTTTCGAAAGGAAGCTGTTTGTGGTTCCTGTATCCACCAAAATAATCACCTCTACTTCCCCGATTTTTCCTAGTACCTTAAAGGATTTGTTCGTGGTTGTCAACCCTTTGATGCTTCGGAGAGAAAGTTTCAGAGATTTCAGCTCAAGCTTAGCAATTTCTTCCTCAGCCTCTTCGTCCCCTTCTTCCTCGGACCCCGCTTTTGATTCTTCTACCAGCATCAACTTGTAATTTTTCAACTTGCAAACATGGTCATGACCCCATCTTTCCCCACATTTGAAGCACAAGCCCTTTCTGCTATGTTCTAGAAGCTCCTCCTGTGAAAGCTTTCCACTGCCACCTCCTTTTTTGTTCCCTTTAGAAGAATGGTCTCACTTCCTTACCTTTATTTTCCCAAGCCCAATTTCCACCTAGTCCCATTCGGAACTAATTTGGGCCTCGGTTTTGGCCCAATCCTTTGGCCAAAGATCCAACATCACTGCCCTGCCACTCCCTGTTGCGCTTCTCTAGCATGAGCGCTCGATCCTTGATCTCGGATAAGCTAGAGAGGCCCAAACTCTTAATTTCTGCTTGCAACTCAGGCCTCAGCCCATTTATAAAGATTCCCTTCAACATTTCTCTATCAACATTTCTCATGGGCCCAGACGCCTGCTTAAACAATTCAACATAATCCATCACTGAGCCCACTTGTTTGACCTTCAATAAAGGCCCGAATGGGTCCTTTGCCACACCTAGCTGGAAGCGCAACTTGATCCTCCCTGGAAGTCGTTCCACAACAGAAATGCAACTTGATCCTCCCAAGCTTGATACCAGCTCAGCCCTTTTCCTTCTAACGCCACCAACACCAACACCAACACCAACACCAACTCCATCCTTTCATCCAACACCAACACCAACTCCATCCTTTCATCCACCTCAATCCCATTAACAGTGAAATAACTTTCGATTCTTAGCAACCACCCTGGAGCATCTTCGTCGAAAAAAATGGGTTAGAGAAATGCCTCCGACCTGAAGGGCTTACTCGCAATGAGTTTGGGGGTCTACTTCCCCAGGATGAGTAGTCACGATAGGACGAGTAGTCACGGTAGGATAAGGAACCATTTCGCGAATGGGGGGAGGACAGTTGTGCATGGTCGTGAGATCGCCCGTTTCCGTCCTCATTGTGAAAAGGAGGGTGTTGATGTGAGTCCCTCACTCTTCTATAACTCCCATCCCAGCGGTCCCTCGAGTCCACCTGATGAGGTCCTCTCCTGGGAGGTGGCGAACGCCCCTAGAGTGAGCCTTCCGATCATTCCTCCTCAACAATCACACCACCTCTTCCATCCTCCTTTCCAGCTCACCTACGTGATCCTCCATTGTAGCTTTAGTGGTTGGCCTCACAGTTTCCAGAACCTGAGTTTCTGATGCCAAAATGATAGAACTACTAAATGGAAATAATCACAGAAGACAAACTGAGTAATATTACTACTCCTTAGTTTGATATCAACTAATATCAACCAAGAGAAAAAGAAAAATACAGAAGGAAAATGCAATAAAGAGAAAAAGGGTGAGACACTATAGTAGTCTCCTCTCCCAATCCTAAAACCCAAATTCCAGCCTAGCCTTTCCCGTACAGCCACTCCCTACAAATATCCCCTTTTCCTAACTGAATCTCAAAGAATCACATGCACAGCACCTCTGCTGCAACACCGCACACTCACCTGTGCCACCTCAGCCTTAGTTAGTTATCACATTTGCATTACCCCTAATGCCCCTGTATTTTTTTCTTTTGTACACTTTGATGCCCTCAGGGACTCGGTCCCTAGCATATATCCAAAGACTAAATCGCAAGTAGAGAATAACTTTATGGATGAAATTTCAAATTTACTTAGTTAGGATAATTTTGTTGACCATGTGTCCATGTTATAACTTCAACTTTGAAGATTATAATCATATCAATCTTTCAACTTAAAATATTTTCTTTTTTCACTACCGTTACTTGTTATATGTACATATACATTTCATCGCAGAAGATATTATATAATTGTCTCGTAGTTTCATGCACTATAGTTCTGATGTGTACTGGAAAATTTCGTTTTTATTGTATATTTATTTTTGTTATTCTTTTCTCACAATTGGTTGGTTGGGGCAGGATGTTCTACTTTTTCTTTGAATCACGCAATAGCCAGGAGGATCCTGTTGTGATTTGGTTGACAGGGGGACCTGGGTGTGGCAGTGAAATAGCCTTGTTTTATGAAAATGGCCCTTTCAAAATTGCTGACAACTTGTCTCTTGTGTGGAATGAGTATGGTTGGGACAAGGTATCCTAGTCTAGTTATTGTTTTTGACTTTTGTTTTCTTGTTTCACATATTACGATTGTTGACATGTCCTTGATTTGTGTGGGTATACAACTATACATTTAATGTAAGCAATATCATATTATTTTCTTTGGATTGCATATTGCTCTTTGAGTGAACAAATTACCATACTGCATTTTTGTGATCCATTTTGCATAGCTTAACCACATTTGCCACTTCAAATTAATATATTCTTTGACTATTTATGTTGATACTATCTTTCACTGTATGAATCATTTTTAGAAAAGTTTTATTGGAGAGGAGAGAGGGAAATTGCTACAGAACTGGCAAGGCTGCCCAATGTCTCTGCACTTCAAAAATGGCAACACCCTTGAAATAACGACGAGCAGAATACAATAGAGTTATCATAACAAAACACTCCTTCAAAGCATAGCTATGGGCAAATACTTGCATTTGAAGATGTGTACGTTCTACTCCAATTGAATGTGTTAAAAGATGGCAAAATTGCACTCCAGTATTTTGCCTTATGAATAAAAAGACTTGAGATCAGATGGAAAATTACCTTAGAAACCTCCAAAAATTAGGAGTTTTAGATTGAAAGAATGTTATATAAAAATATATTACAAGGATCCGAAGTCCTAACTCTTATTTGAATTAGTGCATAAACCAGTAGATTTGAGCTAAAGCAGAGGGGGTTCTGATTCACTAAAAACTTTATTATTTCTCAAGTCTTAAGTCTTAACAGGGTTGAAATCTTGTTTTAAATGATTATGTACATTTATCTTCATCTCTTGGTTCCTCTTGGATGTTTTTTTGTAAATCTTACTCTCAGTTCCTAACTTATTCCTTGAATAAAACCTTTTTGCACATTGATAAAGCTATTTGGTAGTCCAAATCTCCCTCTATGGTTGAATCCTATATTTGGACACCTGTGCTTAATCGAATTAATATCAATAACATGTTGCAGGTTCAAAGATCATGCAAGGCCTTTTCCCTTTATGTGTGTTATTGTTAGAGACCAAGCCCCTAAGAGTATAACAGAAAGAAACACGGATGTTATGGATAACACAAGTCATGGGTTGGGGGTAAATCATGTTCGGTCCCCTCAGCCTAACTAACTTGCTGAGTGACTCTGTTAGTTTGTGGTGTGTCTTTTCTTTTTCTTTTTTCTTTTGCTTTTTTTTTTTTTTGGGGTTGGGGTTTTAGGTTTTGGGATTGGGCTTAAGAGAGGCTGGGCTGCTATAGTGCTTGGTACCTTTCCCCTGTTTCTGCATTTTCATTAAGGATTACTCTTTAATATCATACCATATTGTTCATCTTCTATTGTTTTCTCTAAGGCTGTTGCTGCATTTATTCTCTGTTTGTGTTTATTCCTATCAATAATGCATGTTGCAAATCAAGAACCAGTTTCACATTTGCTTTGGCATTTGTTTTTATGGCTAAATTTTTATTGAATACTTTGGTAAAATACCTGTTAAGTGTTGGGTGTGTCCTGCAACATCAGGTCACTTCCTGTTGACTAGTTTTGCTGGTTTTGGGAAAAGGAAGGAAACCAAGTCTTTGTGGTAGTGTGGGATCTATTTGGTGTATTTGGTTGAAGCATAATCTCTCACCCTTAATAGTTACATATTTTTGGACAACTCTTGTCGGATAAGATTAGGCATTTGACTTCTATTTTGTCTAAAACACAGTATTTTTAGGGGGATTTCCTTCTTAGATATGGGCTGTAGATATAGGAAACCCATCCCCACTTGTATAGAATGGGAAAATAAGCCAGCTACTTGTATGAAAGTAGAGAATTAGTCAACTAAGAGTTAGTATGTCAGTTAGGATAAATAACAGACAGGATGGAAGGAAAGTTAGTGTTTCAGGGATCGTTGAAGAGTGGAGAAGACTCTCAAATTGCCCCTTAATCCTGTACAGATTCTAGGGATCAAAGCTCCCTGATCCTGGGAACCATTGGAGTTGACAAGAATGGAGGTTTGCGTAGAGTTTGCAGAGAGATTGTTGAGCTAGTTATGAGGATAACTGAAATAAGGGAAAGATGATTGTGAGCAGCATGCAGAAGATGGAATGCAAGTTTGGGAGTATTTGGCCATTCATGCATGTTTGTCCTTGTTTGTTTGTTGTTTGTTGTCATGTTCGTGCTGATATTGGGGTCTGTTTGCCTTTGGTGACCTGGTGTGTTGAATGTTCTGCATCTGTATAGTACTAACATCTAATTGCTGCTTCAACATGAGAGGAGAACAAACCACTTGCTATTTATCATGCTTCACATCTTCCTGAAAGGTGTGAGATAAATTTGGCTGTCTTACTAAAGGAAACCAATTTAATTTCTTTTATTTCAGATCAAAATTAATCTGAGGATTAAATATGGTTTTTCAATAGGTTTTAACAAATTGAGAGTCGTCTAACTGTGAATGTCCTTATGAGGATAGACATAAATTTGATATCCTGGTTGTTATAACCTTGACTACTTTGTGTGTTCTGTTTAAGTCTAAGAATCAAGAGTTTAATCTATGCATTTGGTCATTGTAAAACTTTTTACATCACCAACCAGTTTCATATTACCATATTTGTGACTTTTAAGGTGGTTATATGTAATTGCCAAGCATTTTTAATGACGTGACAATTCATGATTGGATGATTGTTTAAAAATGTTTTAGATCGACGATGTTTCATGATTAAATTCTAATTATCTATGGGCATTAATAGTTTTGATGGTAGTCTTGCAGGCTGCAAATCTTTTGTATGTTGACCAACCAACTGGAACTGGCTTTAGTTACAGTACTGATTTGCGTGACATTCGTTACAATGAAAAGGGAATTAGCAATGATCTGTATGACTTTCTGCAGGTACTTGTATTTGCCCTACGTATTGATTATAGTTTTTAACTGCAATGTCTTTATTGTACAAAATTTATTATTTTTGGAATTAGAAATTGTACCCCTAAACTTCTGTCAATATTTCTGTCTTTCTATTGTGTGGAATTTGGTTAGAGTAACTTGCTATGCTTTTCCTGGAATTGTGAATGGAGCAAACTAGGTTGAGAGGGTCACTCCTGTAATGGACCTTTGCAATACTCGAATTCGGATTAGTCGATCAATGAAATTTGGATCTTAGGATGGTTTCACAAAAAAAAAAAAAAAAAAAACACTTGCTAAGCTTCACTAGGGTTATCTTCACTTTAGAAGTTGCTGCTAGAAAAAGGGGTTTCAAAAGCCATGCCTAAGGTAGCGTTTGGTAGGGGGACGAGGACAGAAATACAGGAACAGTGGAGACAGAGACAATAATATTAAATTCATATAGGGGTATTATTGGAAGAAAAAAAATATTAAATTTTTATTTTTGTATCCTGTCTCCACTGTTCGCACTTTTTAGAGGTATAGAAATTATGTGTTTTTCTGTCCTGGTGACAGAAAATTTTTCTGTCTCCACCACTGTAACACCCTAATAGACCCGGACTCTATTAGCTGTTACCTATATTCTTTAATCAATTTTATTTTTAAATTAATGATAAGAAGATAAGGGTAATTTTTTTTTTATACAAATCTACTTTTAAAAACTAAGCCTGTAATGTGAATGGTATGTGCGCCATAGTTCCGATATAATATAATTTCTAAAATTGAAGTTTACTGAGCAGTAATATCATTGTAGAAATTTAGAATACTTAACATAACATGGAATAATTATACATTGTTACCTACATGAGTTTACAGAGTAGCACCTACATGGGTAAATACAGTACTGGCTTTTTGTACTTCTAATAAATAGTACATAGAAGAAAGTACAGCATACGAATAGCAACAGTGGAGAAGTGAAAATTTCTAGCATAGATAACTACAGAGGTGGTGGCAGTGGTTCTTAGCCTATCAGATGTCTAATATGAGGCTAGGCTAGTAGTGGTCATTCTCCTAGCTCCCTGCACTCAGTGCATCTTGACTCAGGAAGCGAGACTTCCTTCTCGAATAGTTGGGATCCATCAAGATCTGGTGGTGACAACGAACATACATAGGAGTGAGAAATGCTTTGGATTTCTCAAGAGGAATTTCAACTTGGTATCGATCGTGTCATCGTTGTCACTCCACCACCTCGGGTTTATTTACAAAGTGATGGGCGGTAAAGGTTCATTTATCAAGATTTTCGCAAACGTGATTAGCCGAGGTAGAGTTACTTTTAAACTATTCTTATTAGCAGAGTCATACATATCTAACTTAACTCATCAATTACAAGTCAACACATTACTTAATGATTTCATGCATCTCTTTTTTTTTGTAATCATACAAGCATTTCTACTAGTAGTATTCATGCATGACACTTTATTCTCTTTTATTGACATGTCTCATAATTACTCACGGGATGAATACATCAATGCCTTAGACCACCCTAAAAGGATAATGAGCTCATACCGTGGCCGTCGCCACAACCTTTTGGTTTTCTTTCCGTTGTCGTGATCTCAACGGTTTAGGGGGTTAAGCCGTGAGCTTAGCTCAAGTCCACTTTTCCGGACTATCATTGCTACTTTTTCACGCTTTACTTTATTCTCATTGAGTAAAAATAATAATCATGCAATCATAAATAGATCATGGTACAATCAATCATCCATTCTTATCATTTCATAACTCATCAATATATATTCATAATACTATATATCAGCTTGGATATCATAGAAACATTTCATACACAATCTTATATCAAGTAGTAGACATTTCATACTAAGTCTCATGGTAAATAAAAATAGTATTCATGTTAAGCGGTATTTAGTGGATAGACTTATATAAGATCTCATATAGATTCTCTTAGTCTTCTTTGTACACTTAATTTTTAGTAATACATTAACGCACCTTAAAATATTATTAAATGTTCTTTACATATTTTAACGCTCCCTATGACTTATATATATATATATATATATATATATATATATATATATATATTTCCTCTCGACAATTATTACTACTTAAATATTTAAGTTTCCTTGCAAGACTTGAATCTTTTATTTCAGCTTTCAAACATCTTTTAGAAGAAAAAGTTTGTAGCTCTCTATATACTTGTTATCTCAGCCTAGAAAAGGTAGTTTTAGATTCCTTCAATGTAATGTGGCATGTGGAGGTTCCCAGGAAAGAGAGGTGGAGTCATGATGGACACGCTTAAATACCAAGTCTTTCCTTAGCCGTAACTGCTCCAAACTACACTCTCACAGACACAGTGTCCTGAAAATTTATTTCTCATCCTATATTTACGTGGTGCAAAGCATTATGTATAACATACATAGATGTGTTTCTCTATGTGTTAGCTTTCCTAAGGAGTTGAAATCAGTCCATTTGGATTTTTATATAGTGAGTTACACTTATTTTACTACTGCAAGGTCATATCTAGAGTTTCGCTTTTGGCTTAGCTTTGAAAATTTATATCTTGAGCTAGAGAACTCGCGTTTGGGTGATTCTTTTTGCAGAGTCGTCTATTATGAGTCTAGTTTATGATAAAAAAATAATTTTATTTCGGGATACTTCATATTTTGTGATCATTACATTTCAAGTGCTCTGCTGAGAATCAACCAGAAATTCCAGCACCTACCATTTTTATGTCTTTAGTAATTTTTATTAAAAATCAAGTTTCACATAGTATCATTTTATGTTATATTTGAGTATGATAGCATCATAGAAGTGCTAGGAACATAATGGAATATATTGTGCTATCTAAAAATATATTTTACAAATAATCATTCAAAACTTTTGACAATAACTCAAGGTTGAGGCATTCTATCCATGGTTAGAAGCCAATAATGCTTGAACAAATAAAGAAGAAACTCCTACCTCTTATGTAGGGTCTAAAAAGAGTCCTTCTCTTCTTTCTTGAGCTTAAGCAAGAGTCCTTGGAGTAGATGACCCTCCTTGAATCTTGGCTCTAGAACTTGAGTGCTTAAGAAAATATTTCTCACGAGTTAAAGATTGTAACTCTAGTGGAGGTTTGAGTTTAGAATTTAAGTGTTTAAAATAAGGTTTAGAGGGTTAGAGAAATCTTTGAAGAGGAGAACATAAGAAGAATGGTAGAGAAAAATATAAGAAAGAAAGAGCACTTAGGAGTTTCTAAGGCATGGAAACTAGTAAAAGTGTATGTATTTTACAAGAGCTAGAGAATGTATCTCTTGCAAAGCATGTAAGGCCTCTTTGTG
The DNA here is from genome assembly GCA_031216125.1 of Dalbergia cochinchinensis. NCBI lineage: Eukaryota > Viridiplantae > Streptophyta > Magnoliopsida > Fabales > Fabaceae > Dalbergia > Dalbergia cochinchinensis. Next base: position 31,210,670 of record CM062375.1, on the reverse strand, counting down.
TTTTGGAAATGTAAGGAATGGAAAAGAGTTTGAAGAGTATTTATAGTGGAAGGATCAAGACAAGAAACATTTAGAGAATTAATTCTTGGAGCATGATTTATGGAAACATGTTGGCCAAACTTTGGATGAAAACACTCCATGTTTTATGGAAACATGTTGGCCTAGTTTTATGAAATCATGTTCCATGTTTTATGCAAAAATGTTAGTGGAAATTTTCTAACTTTTAATGTATGTATGCATCATAGATTTATATCATGTGTTCTTATGCTTTAATAAGTGTTTTTAATTTTTTTAGCATGAGATTATCTATGTGCATGTATGTGATTAAGAATGTGTATGATGTATGTGGTTGAATTATTGTATTGTCATCTTAATCCAATGGCTTAGATTCATTCTTGCCCAAAGACAAATCTAGGGATTTGTGCAATGGCATTGTTGTAATTGTCATTGTAGTAATTTCTTTAACTAAGACAAGGATACTTTTGTAATTATACAATGACAATGATATTCTTGTAATTCTATTTACAGAGTAAGGGTATCTTTGTCATTTACTAATAAAGCAAGGGTAGTTTGGTAATTTCCTTTACATAGCAAGGGTATTTTCGTTATTTCTGTTAAATGATGGCATTTTTGTAATTCTTTGCATTTTTCTCTAGAAACACAAGAATATTCTAATAATATTTGTTATGTTTCATAAAACTGGTCCAGGTTCTCTTGGTTTTTGCTATATTTTATCTAATTTCTAATTAGCATTAATCGATATTTATGTTATTTATGAATTTAAGGATGTTACAACCACCAAACAGGTTTGTGTTTCTAGTGTCTCCGTATTTCTGTCTCTGTATCACTAACTAAAAGCTACCTAAATGTGGTTACAGAATAGTGTATTATGATCTCTAGTTGCAAATGTATTGTCTATTGGATTAGAAAGTATTGCAACTTGTACATTTCACCCTGTTATAGATATGCTGGAAAGACAAAAGAAAATATAGTGAGGTGAATATTGTTCCCTAATAATTAAACTATACGAACTTTACAATATATAGGTATCTTGCAATTGTTACCTAATAATTTCCGGATACTAAGTTGCTTAAAATAGAGATAATTAAGCTGACTCATATCTGTCATAATATATGAAAAATACTATTAGAAGTAAGGAAATATTTAGTAATATCTCTATTATATCTTAGAATATTTCATATTATATCTTAGATTGATTTAGATTTACTTAGGTTGATTCTATCATTATGTTTAGATTTTATCTTTGCTTTATAAATAGGATTATCTCAGTGTATCACAATAACATATAATATCAATATATTTTCAGATTACCATAAATTTTTATTCTCTCTTTTCTTCCTCCATTATTTGAAACCCTCAATTTCAACATGGTATTAGAGCGGTACCATCCACCATGACCTTTCCATTGTTCCGCTGCAGAGATTCCAGTAATTTGGAACTCACTTGTGCTGTGTCCGCTACTATCTTTACTTTTATTCCTGTCCCACCATTGCTCCGATTGTCAAGCCCTTTAATTCTTTTCTAGGTTTGATGGTGTTCTTGCTTTCTAGAAAATTTCTAACATCAAACCACTGCTGTTTCAACTTCTGGCCACTTTTCCAGTCTCCTTCTCGCTGTGTCAACCCCTTCGGCAGTGTATCACTCCTTTTTTCCCTACTGTGTCAACACTTCCAGCAGCCTTCAACACCTTCCGCCGCTCTTCTTCACTGTTGATGAGTTTTTCGGTGATGGTTCCAGCATCTGATCCCACCCCAGTATCGCCTTTCCCTGCCTGGCCAACCCACGGTGGTCTGGTCCCGTTCTAACGTCTGACGCTTTGCCACACGCCACTACTGTTTTCCGTGGTACTGTTAACCCGCCTATGCTTTTGCCGTGGGTGGAGGCGCGTCTAGCGACCATACCGGCTGGCTCCACCACTGCTGTACTCGTGACGCCTTACCCTTTTCGGATCTACCCACCATTTCACTATCTGTGCACTTTGCAGACATCGTATTTTTAAACATACCTCTTTTGCCCTTGTGCTTTTGTGACTCATGGCTATGAGTAATGAATATTTGGTTGTGCTTCCTACCATCCTCCCATTGTGAATCATACCAATAGTGATATTTGTCTTCACTCAGTCATGATGGTAATATGCTCTTTTGGCTTTGGATCTCCAATCTTCAACTGTTCAAGGCTTCCATATGTTGTTCTTTTGATCTATTGTTGCATATATGAGAAATTTCCATTGTCTTCATTGCATCTCTTCCAGCACTGATAGCTATGTGTGTCTTTTCTTTTCCTAGTTGTGCAATTATCCAATAAGCTGTTCAAGCCGGTGTTCATTTTAGTTGCCTTGTTGTGTTATCTTTTTCAGGCATGTCTAGTGTACCTGAATTGCCATGCTAGTCTTCAATGGAGATCATTTTTATATTTTAAGACTTCAATTATAAAAAGCTTAAAGCTTAGTAAGCTTTAGCTTGAGGGGGAGTGCTAGAAATAAGGAAATATTTAGTAATATCTCCACTATATCTTAGAATATTTCCATCATATCTTAGATTGATTTAGATTTACCCAGGTTGATTCTATCATTATGTTTAGATTTTATCTTTGCTTTATAAATAGGATTATCTCAGTGTATCACAATAACACATAATATTAATATATTTTCATATTACCATGAATCTTTGTTCTCTTTTCTTCCTTCACTATCTAAAACCCTCAATTTCAACAAATACAAAGACAAATTTATCTCAACACACTCTCTCAAGATGGTGAATGGATATCTATCATTCCCAGCATTCATGTAAGTTCTTGAAACTGCTATGGATAATCCCATGGTCAACACATCTGCCAGCTATAGTTTGGATTCTGGAAGGAACATGCATTGTGGCTATTGGTCTGCTGTTCAGCTTCTCCTTGATGAAGTGTCGGTCAATGTCAATGTGCTTCATCCTATCATGTTGGACGGGGATATGAGCAATGTTGCTAATAGCTATTTTGTTATCACATAACATCGTCATAGGAGTGTCATAGTTTATCCTCAAGTTATCCAAGATAATTTTCATCCATAGAAACTCACAAATTCCTTGTGCCATAGCTCAAAATTCTGCCTTAGCACTTAATCTAGCAACCACATTTTGCTTTTTGCTCCTTCAAGTCACCAAGTCCAAGAACATACAATATCCTAATTTTGATCTTCTATTACTAATAAAGCCAACATAATCAGCATCAGTGTAGGCTTTTTGGGAGAGCTTTTAACCACTTTTGAATAGTCCCCTACCAGGTATGGTCTTAAGATACTATAAGATTCTTTCCACTTCTTGCATGTGTCTCAATTTTGGATAATACATGAATTGACTGCCACACTCACAACATATGCCTAGTTTGGCCTAGTATGAGTCAAGTATAAGATCTCCCACCAATCTCTGGTACTGTGCTTTATCAACACTAGAACTATTTACTTCATTCTCTATTCGATGGTTTTGTTCAATGGGAACACTAGTAGCCCTCCATCCAAGCTTCTCAGTCTCCTTGAGAAGATCTAAAATATATTTCCTTTGGGAGATAAAGATGACTTGCTTAGATTAGACCTCTATTCGAAGGAAGTATTTCAATTTTTCAAGACTTTTCATTTGAAACGTTGCAGTTATTTTCTCCTCCAAAAGCTTCTTCTAAACTGGATGATCACCAGATACAATGATGTCACATATACTAGAAGAACAAAAAGTTTTTGACCAACTGTATGTTTAAAGAAAAGAGTATGGTCTCCTATCCTCTACCTATATCCAAGTTACACCTTGAATTTCAACCACTCCTTGAATTTCTACTAGTACTCTTGACTCAACAACCATAACAGGGCCTGATACCCTCTTGACACGGTAACCTGGAGATAGGGCCCAAAAATTCTTGAATTAAAGTCTTCACGAAAACAGGGACTATTATTGGGAGGACCAGTGATGCCAATAAACTTCACACTAATATTGAATCCTTCTAGATATATTGTATGCCTACTGCACCACGTCTTCAATTGCCAAACTGAACCCAGCTAATCGGCTCAGGAGCATACACCAGTAGCTTTTCCAATTGAAAATTACCATCCATCTCCTTGTTGAACAAATTCCATCCCCATGCCTCCTGTTGAATATCTAAGAAACATGACCAAGCAATTAAGCACATGAGGGAGAATGGAGAACATTCTGCAGAGGTCTTGCATAGCCAGCAATGCATTTCAAAGCCTGCACATTCTCTATGCGCTCTCTTCCGGAGGAAACAAGTGCTTGAACAATAGAAAGTCTTCCATTTGAAAGCAGAGGTGAAAAACATTCGTCAAAGCCTCTGGTTTGTGTTTAGAATAGAATATCCCTTGGAATCCATCGACAAAATGTAGTTTCAGGACAGGAAAGTCAGGTGCAATAACTGGATTTCAAAAGCCATTACCCAAATTAATAATGAAGGGAAACCCTGAACCTCTTGAGCAGAATCATATAGGATGATTTCAGCCATTAGTAACACAATATTCACATCACAATTCAAGCCATAACACTACGAGTCTGACACCATAGGATAAAAACCTATATTCCAATATATTTCCTTTCTGTTGCTGATAGAACCAGAGTTTGACTAGTCCTGTTGAAGATCACCTAGTAACACCAGAGAAATCCAGGATATACTCTCACTAGCTGTGTTTAACTTGAAATGGAATGAGGGAAAAACTGAATAATATTTCCAATGATTTGTTGTACAAAATGTTTACAATGTATAGGCATATAGGCCATTATTACCAATAAATAGTAATTGTTGCCTAATGATTTCTATCCTAAACTATGGTACAAATATCAGTACAATATATACAAAATGATATATCTCAACACTCCCCCTTGATCTAGTTAATGTATATCTATCATTCTATCATTCCCAAAAGTTTTTGAAACCATTAGGTCGGTAGGCCTTTAGTCAACACATCTTCCAACTGGTGTCCTAAAGGTACATGTGTTGTAGTTATCAATCCACTCTCCAACTTTACCTTAATGAAGTACTGATTAATCTCAATGTGCTTAGTTTTGGCATGTTGAACAAGATTATGAGCAATGCTAATAGCTGATTTGTTGTCACAAAACATTTTCATAGGAGCTTCATATTTAATCTTCAAATCATCCAGCATAATTTACATCATTAACAGCTCACAAACTCCTTGTGCCATAGCTCAAAACTCTGCCTCAGCACTAGATCTAGCCACTACATTTTTCTTCTTACTCCTCAAAGTCATGAGATTTCTAGCCAAAACCATGCAATATCCTGACGTTGGTCTTCTATCAACCATTGAACCAGCATAGTCAGCATCAGTATAGACTTCCATAGTCAACATTTTACCCTTTTTAAATAACAACTCCCTCCTAGGTGTAGACTTGAGGTATTGCAAGATCCTATCCACGGCTTGCATATGTCGTACTCTTTGGTCATGCATAAATTGGCTAACCACACTAACAACATATGCCAAGTTTCACCTAGTGTGATTAGCTGTCCTGCTAACTTCTTATACAATGCTTTATCAACCTTGGATGTCTCTTCTTCACTTCCTATTTGGTGGTTCTGTTCAATGGGAACACCTGTGGCCTTGTACCCAAGTTTCTAGTGTCCTTGAGAAGATCTAGAATGTATTTCATTTGGGAAATAAAGATACCTTGGAGTAGGAAACCTTAATTCCAAGGAATATTTAAGTTTTCCAAGATCTTTTATCTTGAATTCAATTGCTAGTCTTTCTTTTAGGAGTTGTTTTTCAACTATGTCATCACCTGATATAATAATGTCATCAACATACACGAGTAGAATAGTCAGTTTACCTCCAAGTGTATGTTTAAAGAAAAGTGTATGATCCCCTTGACTCTACTTGTACTCCAAAAACACCATTGTCTTTGTGAATCGCCCAAAACCAAGCACGAGGGGACTGCTTCAACCTATACAAGGCCTTTCCAACCTACGTACTTTGTTTCTTCCTCTAGTGACATCATACCTGGGAGGAATCTCCATGTAAATTTCTTCTAAATCCCTATGCAAGAAAGCATTTTTAACATCGAATTGATATAACTCTCATTTGAAATAAGCTGCAAGAGAATGGAAGATTCTCATAGTTGCTACTGTTACAAATGTCTCCTCATTGTTAATCCCATAGGTTTGTGTATATCCCTTTGCGCTAAATCTTGAGTGTACATCCACTTGCATCCTGCTGGACTTTTATCTCTCGGTCTCTCAACGATCTCCCATGTTCCATTCTTTTCTAATGCACTCATTTCCTCGCTCATGGCTTGAACACAATTCTCATCCTTTAATGCTTCTTGTACTGAGTTTGGGATTGTAAGGAATCAGTAGTTGTAATGAAACTCTGATGCTGCAAGGAAAGGTCTTTAGTGGAGAAAAACTGAGAAATAGGATATTTGGCACAAGTCCTTTTTCCTTTTCTCAATGTAATGGGTAAATTATCTAGGTCAGGCTCACAAATATTCAAAGGATCATTATTAGAAATAGGAAAACCTATACCTTGATTTACCATGGGTTCAAACTCTTGGTGCTGGTATTGGACCACTTTAGATTTCCTTCTGCTCTGATGCACCCGACTTGGTGCATCAATTTTTCCTATAGATAGTTGAGGTGGTGAAGGAGAAAGTGCTAACTCTTGGGAAGAGCTAGACTGGGGACTAGAGGTAGGCATCAATACTTGAGTTGGCAATTCTTGTGGGGATTAAAGAGGAAGGAAGGATGCACGCTTGGATAAATGATTCAACTTCCTAAAGACTCTCTACCTGAAGCTGAGGACAACTAAGGAATGACTCTTTCTCATTAAATGTAACATCCATGGAGACGAAAACAATGGCTTGATTGGTGAAAATATTTGTATCCTTTCTTGTCTGGAGCATAGCCTAAGAAAACACATTTGACTACTCTAGGATCAAGTTTGGAACGATGTTGACGATGCACATGAACTAAGGCCACACAACCAGAGACTCGAGGCTTTAAACTTTGCATGAAAGGGGCATAAGAAAACTTAAGACCGCAGAAGTTGCACAAGACTTACATTACTAAGAAGTCTTAAGGATATTCTATTAATTAAATAAGCATCTGTGAAGACAGCTTAACCCCAATATGACTTAGGGGTGGACATTTGAAAAAGTAAAGCCCTAGTGACTTCAAGTAAATGACAAATTTTCTTTTTTGCAACACTATTTTGTTGTGAAATATCAATGCATGTGAATTCATGAATAATACCGTGCTTTTTAACAATTCAAAAATTGATAATTCACATATTCCTTGCCATTATCTAAACGAAAACACTTATTGATTTTCCAAATGTGTTTGAATGATATGGTAAAATTGAGAAAATAATTGAAAAACCTCTGATTTATCTTTCATTAAAAAAAAAGAAGCCAAGTCAAAGTGCAATCATCAATGAGACAAACAAACTAGTTTTTGCTGGTGACATTAGAAATAGAAGTAGTGCCCAAACATCTGAATGAATAAGTGTAAAAGGTTCCTTACTCCTATTAGAGCTAGATGGAAATGTGACATGATGATATTTTGCTAGTTGACAGATATCATAATGAAAGGACTCAATTGACTTATTTAAAAATAAAGCTGGAAACATGGAGTTAAGAGAAGGGGCGGTGGGCAAGGCACTTGTGATATAACCAGACTTGAGAAGTGGTAGACTCGGAGCTTGATTGGTAACATGAAGACAGTAACTTCTAACTGGAACCACCTGCAACTTGCTCATTAAGGAGATAGTACGACCCTCCATCTTCCTTAACAACTTCAATTGTCTTCCTTGGGGCAATTCAAATGTAGGGAAGGATGTGGGGCAATAGTACCAAAGCCTACAATTGAGGTATGAGAGTCATCAGCTACAGTGATACGATGCTTACCCAAAGAGGGGTGGTAAGTTAAAAATTGTGGAGTGCCAAAGGTTATACAGTCAGTAGCATTGGAGTTCGTTATCCATAAATCCGCAAGAACATTACCAGAAACATTAAAGTAATGAGAAAATAAATTCTTACTAGACGAGGGCACAAAACAGGAGTTAGATGGATTATGGAGAGAGCTAATGAGACTTTTCAAACTCAAAGGATGTGTTACTGTTGCTGCATCAGCCATGATAGTGAGAGGTTAGAGGAGGCTCCTCAGAAACACAAGTTGTTTGGCACAGAAACATGTTGAACCTAGAGAGAGAGGGGGGGTCTTCTCTTCGGGATTTGTTCTGGTGGAGCAGTGGTTGGAGGTTGGTCAGAGCGTGTTGGCGACAGTCATAGGTGAAAGGGTGATCAAAGACGAGGTTGCACGTGCCTTCACGTGCTCGGGAAGTGGCAATGCGTGTAGGTATGCAGAGTAGAATATGGCGGCGGGTGGGGGCATATGATAGCAGGTTTGGCTGTGACTTGGTGTAGCCTACCCATCCCTCTCTCCTTCATGCGTCTCTTCATTGTTTCATCTTCATATCACCAACAGTTCTATGTCTGGTGGTTGCGGTGGTGATCGCGGGTCAAGCAGTGTTGCCATTGTTACCACATCATCACTGCGATTGTCCCCTTGACCTCCAAATATGGTTCCAATAGTGGCTGCAGACTGACTTCTCTGCCATCTCCTATTAGACCTTCATGGAAGCTGTTGCTTCCATGTCTATCAAAAACAACGTTTCTCTTAGCCATCACCATTGGTGGCTGATCTTGTACACCTGTCATTTCCCTCCTCTCGTGGACACCTGTGGACAATATTCCTAGGCATGCTGTTGGTTACATCAGCAAGGCCATCATCATGTTATTGGTGGCTCAACCCCCTCCTTACATCCCTCCTCCTCCTTTGTGACCTTTTGTACCACCAGTGTCCCGAACTGGTTCAGTTGTTTTGCTGTCCTTCCCATCTGAAGTCACTTTGGGATTTGCTTCTTCGTCAATCTCTGTCGGTGATTCCCCTTCATTCATCATACTCATCTCCCTTTGCTCTTCCGGCCTTATTCATTGCTGCTGCTTTCTTTTTATCAATTTCGTTGTCTTCATCTTTCACGATCTTGATTTGGGTTTCCCATCTCGTGATCACTTCCATTCTGCCAGCAGCCACTCATGCTTGTCCATCCTCCTCTCTAGAGCTTCCACCCTAACCTCCATTGTAGCAGCACGTGATGAATCCATCTCACAGGACTTCTAAGAAGAGGAGCTCTGATACCAATTAGAACTAGTACCAAGCCATGTTGAAAAAAAAGAAGCGAACAATTCACTGATCAATGTGGAGCTGGAATTCAGAGTAAATTCCTAGCTCAAACTAATATTAAACTGGACAAATTATCAATAAGTAACAGCAATATGTCTTTGCGGAGAAAGAAAGATAGAAAACTAGCTCGGGCATAGAGGAGCCCTTCACCCTCCTAGTCGTAGCCTCACAATCTGAATGAATGATCCTTCAAGCCTTTCCTTCACTCCCCTTAACAACCTTCCTTCTCTTTGCATGTCACGTTTAACACCCCACTTTCTCTCTCCCCGTCAGCCTAACTATCTACGTGAGCACCATTCCACATGCACAAGTGCACTCACACCATCAATGACATTATTAGGTTGGCTAGAGGTGGCAAGCGACCCGCCTCAACTTGCCGCTGGTTGATCATAAAATGGGGCGGGGCGGGGCGTTTTAGTTAGTTGGGTTGAAAATATCAACCCGCTTCGTCAAAAATGACGGGTTGGTGGCCAACCCGATTTTAGTTAGATTTTAGCTATTTTGCCAACCTACCCCGACCTGTTGTGAGTTGGCCATAAAATGGGGCGAGGCGGGGTCGGTTGAAAAATTCAACCCACCCTGTCAAAAAGTGACGGGTTGGCGGGCCAACCTGACGGGTTTAACCCATTTTGCCACCTCTAAGTTTGGCTAAGCTGACGCCCTAGCCTCCTACCCCTCTGGTGGCTATGGTGCTTGCCAACATGTGGTCTCTAACATCAAGTTAGAGAAATTTTTTTTTTTTATGTCAAGCCCAAATGTGGATGCAGGTCTATATATTTATAACACATTACGGAGAAGTATAAGTAATACACACATGAAGATACAGTAAAAGTAATTTAGAAAGACTAAATTATCCTCTTAACATTTCTTCTTTTTTTCCCTTTAGGCCTTTTTTGAAGAGCATCCCCAATTTGCAAAGAATGACTTCTTTATTACTGGTGAATCATATGCTGGGCACTATATTCCTGCATTTGCAGCTCGTATCCATAGGGGAAACCAAGCTAATGAAGGAATTCACATAAACCTGAAGGTGTGTTACATTACAAAGTGAGCCATACTAATTTTCAGTGCTAGAATTGTGCTGGAGGATAAGGATACTTGGTTATCTTATTTCAACTGTTTGAACAGGGATTTGCCATTGGTAATGGGCTTACTGATCCAGCAATTCAATATAAAGCTTACACAGATTATGCACTGGACATGGGCATAATTAAGAAGGCTACGCATGACCGCCTAGACAAAGTGTTGGTTCCAGCCTGTGAATTGGCAATAAAGCTATGTGGTAATTTCCACCTGACAATTTTCCTTTTAATTAATGTTTTATTTCTTGTCATGCTTGTTTATAGTGAGGGATGTAATGAATTGAACTCATTGATTCAAATGTCCCATTGTTTGAATTTGTTTATTGATTTTTGAAGCTTGAGTTCAACCTGGATCTTAATTCCAATACTAAACTGCTCAAAACAACAAAATATTCTTATTTGAGCCTGATTTAAAAGAATTAAGTAGTTTCTAGAAAATGAGTGTTGGGTCCCCTGATCAGCATTCCTCTGGTGATATTTGCATGATCTGCGTTCAAACTCAGGGATACCCATTGGTAAGTGATCTATAATACCGTAAATTCTCATTGAAGTTGGTGGATTTCTTTTAGCCTTGAAATGCAGAGAGCCTCCTCTGACCAAAAATGTCGAGACCTCCCCCCACCCTCCACTCAAATGAAAATCTAACAAAAAGGGAGTTTCTAAAATGTAGAAAATGTAGTGTTTAAGAATTAGATCATTTTGAAATGATAAAACTGAATTTTTGAAAAAACAAAAAACTATTTAACTTGTGTATATAAGTAATGTGATAACAATCTAATATATGTTTAGGTATAAATAATTTATCAATGTATATAAACAAAGTATATTCCTTCTCTCCTAATATATTTTCTTAAATGAAAATATATAAAATTACATTATTCTATGTATCGAATTATAAAGGCCCATGTGTTTGCTTCTTGTTAATGAATTTTCTTCTTTTACCCAAAAAAAGGGGCCTGTGTTTGTTCCAGCTAAAATATTTATTAATGTTACTACTATATTGTAGAATTTTGTATATGATCATAGGTACCAAAACTGTAAACTTCTATCAAAAAATTTTAAGAGTTTCAGGTAAAGAAAACCCTGAAGAGAATAGATAGTCACAAGACTGGGGGATTTGATAATATTCCTATTTTGGTATGGAAGTGTCTAGAAGGGAAAGATACTAGTTGGCTCATAAAGTTTTTCAACAAGAATGAGGTCCAGCATAATATCTGATGAGTAGATAGGGATTACTTTAGTACTTATCTATAAAAGTAAAAGAGGCACACAATCCTTTGCAAATTCTAGAGGGATTATGCTTATGAGTCATACTATGAAGCTATGAGAAAGAGTAATTGAGTGAATATTGAGATAGAAGACATACTTCCACAGAGTCAATTTGGCTTTATACTTGGGAGATCTACCATGGATCTGATTTACATATCGTTTTCATTAACTTGGAAAAGGCATACAATGGGTGTCAAAGGAGGGTATATGGAAGGGTTTGTAGATGATTGAGGTTGCCCACCTTTGAGCAATCAAAGATATATAATGCAATCATGACAAGTATGAGAACACAATGTGGAATAAAATGATTTTCCTATGAAAATAGGACTACTCCAAGGATTAACTTTGGCTTCTTAACTTTTATCCCGGTTTTGGATTTTCTTATTGAACATATTCAAGGATATCTAGTGCTACGCTGCATTTTATTCTTTTTTGCAGATGATATAGTCTTAGGAGGAGAATCAAGAGAATAATTAAATGGGAAGCTAGCGCTTTGGAGACAAGCTTTAGAAGAATTTTCGCCTAAGTAGAAGTAAAACAGAGTATGGAGAAGGTAAGTTTAGCAAGAGATGCTCAGATTCTACCTTAGGTGAGAATTGGGACGGCCCTATACCACTAGTCACACGATTTATGCATCTCGAATCCAATTTTCAAAATGATGGTGAGTAGAATGTTAGAACACTGGAGTCGAAGATAGAAATGACTGAAAAAATGTATGATTATTGATAATGGAGTCTTTACAGTGTGTCAAAATCCCTAGAAGAATGGAGGGGGGTTCCCTCTTCCTCTAAGGAATTCCATAGCCTCAAATCTCTCTGAAAACAATCACTGATATGACAGACAAGATTCCCCACCCAATTTGTTGCCCTCCCCTTTTATTAGTAACTAACTCTCCAACCCTCTTTCCCTCCAAAACTAATAGTCTGACTGCTGAGCACTAATTGTACAACTAACTATCTACTGCATTTTGTACATTTGGGCTAGAACCTCGGTCCACACTCCCCGTAAAATGGACTAGCCCATACATAAGATCCCTAACACTAAACCCCTCCCCCATCTCTCTCTCTTCTGAAAAACCATAAGATTCAAGCTTTTGGTTGAAATAGAGGAGTGCTTTTTACATAGTTATGGTGATATATATTAAAAAGAAAAAAAGGTACCAAATCAAACATAATGGAAAATTTTACCGCACAACAATCACACTCACAATGTTGTGTGTAAGTGTTAAGAGGTCAATGAGAAAGTAAGCGCTGCATTGGATGAATGGACAAAATAGGATTGAAAATGAGCACATACATTTCTATTCTTTTATTTGTTGCTTTATTCATTATATCTCTTCTATTAGTTGCCTTGCTAACTTTGTTTTGAGGAGTTTATTTTAAATTTTCATAGTGTATGTCAAGGCTTTAATTGTAAGAGGGTATCACCATTGTAATTTAGAATAACATATATGATTTTGGGCTCTCAGGATTGATTCTGTATCCTTCTATAATCAACTGTATTTATTGCCTAGATGTATTTAAATGGGACTCAACACTTTTGTGCTGCTAAAACTTCAAGAAATATGCCTCAACTATTCTGGCTTTTTTGTTCTTTACCTTTTCATTTCCGCTACAACGATGCACCATATTATTCTTACATTATCTATTTCAGCTGTATGTCTTGCATATCATTTACCTCTTGTGAGTTATGTGTTTATTCTAAATTATGTGAAAGTTTTACTCTTATGAAGTTCCTATAGGATTATAGATTAGCTAAGAATATAGTGAATGCACTAGTTTGTTGATTTTTGTTGATCATGTTAACTTCAGTTATAGATTACCAAAGTATATAGTGAATGCACTAGTTTGATGATTTTTGTTGATCATACCGAAGTATATAGTGAATGCACTAGTTTGATGATTTTTGTTGATCATGTTAACTTCAAGTGATTTTGTTGTCCTGGTCATTTTATTCATGCAAGGTTAAGAATCATTCCCTGATTTGCAGTGGAAAGCAGTGCTCTTACATGTTTGGAGCCCTCTTATGGTTGGCTTTTGTTACCTTTTCACTTGATATTTTGATTCAATCCTTTCAGGCACTGATGGAAAGATTGCTTGTGCAGCTGCATATGTAGTTTGTAATACCATATTCACTGATATCATGCTACATGCTGGTGATACAAATGTGGGTAAAATAAACTCTTCCTCTATTTTGTGATCGACATTTCTGTTGTGCTGATGCTATTGACAGATGGCCTGTAAACCTGAAAGTTTGAGGCTTAGGCTAATTTATGTGAGGGCCAAAGAGTGACTGTTAATTCACTTTAACGCAAGCTCTTATATGAAAGCATATTGAGGATGATTCATGATCAATATTTGACTTTCTTGCTACCAAGTGCTGTAAATTAATTCGATAGAGAGATATAAGCTCTGAATCCATGTTCTAGAATCATTCAACCTAGCAATTAACAATTGTAGTTGTTCAGCTCAGAGAAAAGATTTTCATTGTCTTAAACATGTTGATATCTGATACCTTATTTTCTTGTTTATAAGAATTCTATTGTTGGGAAAAAAAAATATGTAGAGGTTGAAGGAATCTGCTTAATGAATTTTGGGAACACGGTTAAACTGATGATGCATTTCCCACATTACAAGTAGGTTTGCAAATTGACACATTTTCCAAGTGAAGTCTGTTTTATAGACACCTTTGACAGATACTTCGTTAAGGATATTTTAACTGTTAAGTTTAAAGGTGAATGATAGGAACCCAGTTTTGAACAAAGTTAAGTGCAGGAAAAAAGAAGAGGATTATGCCTAACAGCAAAACTAGGCTTCTTTGTATGCATCACACACACACACACACACACACACACACACAAACACAAACACAATCAGATTAGCATGCTAACTTGTAGGAATCATATGTTCAAGCATCAGTAAGCAATAGGGGATATAACAACATAGAGGGAGAATATGGTTAGTTTGGAAAAGAGTGGAAAGGATTGTGGGGAGGGAGAGCCTCTCGTGAGTCTCTCAATTGTATCTTCCTGGGTTCTCTGGTAATACTGACAAGGAATCCTTTTGTCAATATTATCATACGCAAGATTTTGCATACCTTAATTCCTCATTTCCTGTACTGGTCCTATCAGCGAATAATAACATCAGCTTTTATGCTTTTAGTTGCTGAGAACCAACCAATGTCTTCATATTTTTGGGAAGTTAAAGCAATAAGGGTATATTCAGAATTCTTACCGACTATTTATATACTTTTGCTGCAGTACTATGATATCAGAAAGAAGTGTGTGGGGAGCCTTTGCTATGATTTTTCAAACATGGAGAAGTTCCTGAACCTAAAATCTGTTCGAGATTCACTAGGGGTTGGGAAGATTCATTATGTTTCTTGTAGCACTGAAGTTTATCTGGCTATGCTGGTGGATTGGATGAGGAATCTTGAAGTTGGTATTCCTGCCCTTCTTGAGGATGGAGTCAAGTTGCTTGTTTATGCTGGGGAATATGATCTCATCTGCAACTGGCTTGGTATGTATTTAATCCTAGCATACTCAAAATCTATTGAGAAATTTAATCATATTTTGACCTTTCAGTGCATGATTTGATGGACCTTTTCCTGGTGGTATGCTTTCTTTCATTAGGTAATTCAAGATGGGTTCATGCCATGGAATGGTCTGGTCAGAAAGATTTTGTAGCCTCACCTGAAGTTCCTTTTGTTGTTGATGGATCAGAAGCTGGGTTACTGAAGAGTTATGGACCACTAAGTTTCCTCAAGGTACCAGTATCTTTTACATCTCCACAAAACCAGTGAAAACTATCGATATCATTTCAAATAAGCCACATTCTACATAGCAAACAGGGAAAATTATAGATTGTATCGTTCAATCCTGCTGCAAAATATCCCTGGACTTCTGAAATGTAAATTGGTCATCTTTGCTAACTACCCCCAATTTTTAACATTAATGTGTGTGTTTGACTGGAGGATAAAAGTGCGAGAAATTTTTTTCTTCCTATATAACCCATGACCAATCACACCATACATATGAATCATAACAGTTAGGAAGGCAGAAAAGTTGCTTGTGCTGTACATGTTAATTATTTTGACAGAATGTTAAAATTTGGTGTGATTCACACTGTTGTTACATTGCCCGTTTTTCTTTTTTTCTTTTTCATGGTCAAACACAAACTTCTGCTAGTGCTGTGTTAACGGTCAATATCGTACAACAAAACAGTCCATTTACGTTCCCAATTCCCTGGTAGGTTTGTTCATCGCCAGTGGAAAATGCTTATTAAGTTCAGTATTGTGTGAAATGAAAAAAAATACAGGTCCATGATGCGGGTCACATGGTTCCAATGGACCAGCCCAAAGCTTCATTAGAGATGCTGAAGAAGTGGACTCAGGGAACCCTTTCTGAATCTAGAGCAAATGGTGCGAAATTGGTTTCTGAGATGTGAATTCTTGTTGCTTATTTAGCGAAAGGGAGCAAAGCTGAGAAGAAATTGCAGTGGAAGTGATCAGCATGTGGGGTTTGTGATATCCCCCAACATGAGAGGAATCTCTTAAGTGACATGTACCAAGAACTTGTCTTCTTGTGCAAGAACAAAGCTACTCTTGGACTTGTGTGCTTGTAGCCGTATATTTGCTGCTTTGCTTACTTTATTTTCCTGTAAAGATCGGATTCCTTTTTTTTTTTTGGGTTCTTTTTTTTTCCTTTTACTTCTAAAATTGTAGGTTGTAATAAAGTTTGAACTTGGGATCCTATACGAACTATTCAAACCTTGGGGTGTAATCGAAAATTTAAAAAAAAAAAAAAGGAAAAAGTTGGTCTTTATTTTATTTTATTTTTTTTGAAAAATCGATCGCTTTGGTTTGGGTTTTGGTTTCAGATTTGAAAATTGAACCTAACTAATCCCCAATATCTTTATTTTATCCTTAGTAATATGCTACAATGGCAAAAATACCTCTATTATGTGGGTAGCTTCCCACTCCCCTTCACTCACTCATACTCTCACTCAAACTAACAGCATAGCACCCTCCTAGATCTAGTGTTATGCTCTCAATCCATCAACATTCAAGCATTGCATCACTCCATCCTTTTAGCCTTCATTCACTGTGTTACATCGCTTGCTTCTTTGGATCTCGCTCAGTGCTGAAACACACCATTATTAGACACCGACTAGAAGGCAATGGTTGATGCTAAGTTGCTGGCAGGCACCCCACACTCCTGTTCGAGTTACTTCCCTTTCTGCTGTTGACTTGACAATCATCACCCATTTCATTGCAGCGGTGTGTTGTTAGAGATTTAATTGCCGTCTTTCCTTCTACTATGTCAATGAGTTGTCAAGTTAGAGAATCACAAGTTCATTCTTTTTCTCCTTTTTGTTATTGAAAAAATGAACATCGATTTTTCTTTTTGGCTATGAAAGGGTTAGTGTTTTGTTCTATGAACATGCTATCGTCATCTGAGCTAGTGTTTCTGAGTTTTGGTTTGAGTTGGGTGTTTGGATTTCGTCTAGGATTTGGGTCTTTGTCGAATGCTATTGGTATTATCAAGCTTGGATTGATTATAATTTGATTGAATAATACAAGTTTTTGGATTCCTTTATCGATTATAGTTGTCTTTGATTATATCAAAATATGTTCTAGGCTTGTTTGAAATATTAGAAGCTTTATTTGTTTTTCTTCTTCAAATTGAAAACCGAAACCTTTTCAAACTAATCGAATTTGGTTTGTTTTGATTTGATTTGGTTGGCTTGCAAAAAAAGAATTGAATGGTTGATTAATCTAAAGGCAAGTTTACTATTCTTTTTGTTAACAAATAGAAGAGCAACATACAATCCATCCCAACCAGAAGATGTGTGCTTCCTAATCATGGAAGCAAGGAGAATTAGATGATGGTAAAGACTTGCCTGGCATTAGAGTTTAACAATGCTATAGTGATCTCATTAGGATGATAACTTGAGGAGCTGGTGAGACGTCTAGAGACCGCCTCTATTGAGACTCCAAGAGACGTGAACCAGTTTTCTTTAGAGGAGCATCTGAGTCCTTCGTCGGGAGCATTAATGTCATTGGAGAGATCAGTGATGCTTAGCTCTATATCAACACGTCTGATATAAGATGTTAGCACAGAGTCAGACACCTACACCAACTGCGAGTAGAAGGCGCTGACCATCCCAGTGAAGACTCTGTCAGTCAAGTCGAGAATCCTTTCCCATCCCTGAAAGGAAATGACCTCTAGAAGGATGAGAACTTGAGCCATCAGCGTCTGAGTTAGCCTTTGCCCTGGAGCTATTGGTCGGCAAGAGAAGTTTTCTTTATAATGATCTTGATGCGTCAGTTCATGGGACATCTGAAGTGTTCCCATGGTGGCGATGTGACTTGAATAGTGCTTTCCTTCAGCCATTTCTGGTCTGATGGAATAAGAAAAAGGTTGAAGCTTGAAGAAGATTGAAGTTACGGTTACAAGGCAGAGGGCTTGAGAGAAGATGAAACGATTGAGGTCGAGTGTTTGAGGTTGAAGATGATAGTAAAGAATGGTAACATGTAAGGAGTGGGGGTTATTAAAGTAATGTGACGTGACTGACTGAAGGTGAAGCGATGTGGGAGAGAGAAACTTAAAAAGAGAGGGAATTATCCTGCCTCTTCATCCTTCTTCAGAAAGAGAGGTTTCTGACTCTTGAATGCACTTCTGAAGAGCTTTCTTTTTGAGCTTCACTTCTCACTTTTTGACCCATATAGGACTCATCAAATAATCCTCATAAACTCATCTTTATATGTTGAATCCTCTGATTCCAAATATATATATATATATATATATATATATATATATTCAAGAGTTATGTTCTCATATCTTTTTTCTAACCAACCCATATACTTTTCGAATTACCCATCTTCTTTCTGATCTTACAAACTGAAAAACTGACCTTCAAAAATATACTCGGTCTTACAAACTAAGATCTTTCTTTTTCGGCTTCAGCGTGGGAGTAATGGGGAGAGCGGGAGTATCTAGAGATGGTTTGTGCATGAGTGATTATGCAGTTTTAAAGACAATTAAGTTTAAAATATTTTTCAAAACACAAAATCAATTTTTAGCTAATGGCTTTGTGAATATATCTGACACCTGGTCTTTAGTATTCACAAACATTAATTTAACATCTCCTTTTTGAACATGATCACGAATAAAATGATGTTTAATATCTATATGCTTGGATCTCGAGTGTTGAATTGGATTCTTTGCAAGATTTATAACACTTGTATTATCATAAAAGGTAGGAATTTTAGAATACCTCAAATGATAATCTTTTAGTTGGTTCCTTATCCACAGCATCTGGGTGCAACAATTAGCAGCAGCTACATATTCAGCCTCAGCAGTAGAGAAAGTAATTGTGTTTTGCTTTTTACATGACCACATGATCAAGCTTTCTCCAAAAAAGCAGCAGCAACTACTTTTGCTTTTCCTCTCAACTCTATTCCTAGCAAAATCAGCATCTCAAAAACCTACAATATTACAAGAAGTACCTTTCTTGTACCACAAGCTAAGATTAGTAGTCCCTGATAGATATCGAAGGATTATTTTGACAGCATTTAAGTGTGATTGCTTTGGGTTAGATTGAAATCTAGCACAAATTCCCACACTTAATTGAATGTCTGGTCTACTAGCTGTAAGATATAGTAATGAACCAATTATTCCACGATAATTATTTTCTTTTACTTTCTCACCATTCTCATTAGCATCTATGATTTGAGATGGATGCATGGAGGTACTCATTGGTTTTGTTTGATCCATCTTAAACTTTTTCAATAATTCTTTTGTATATTTTTCGTGATGGATTAGGGTCTCTTCCTTTTGTTGTTTTATTTACAAACCTAAGAAGAACTTGAGTTCACCTATCATACTCATCTCAAATTCACTCTGTATTAATTTTGAAAACTTTTCACATAGAGTGATCAGAAGCGCCAAATATAATGTCATCAACATATATTTGAACCACCAGAAAGTTACTATCTTGTTCAAGCGTAAAAAGAGTAGTGTCAACATTACCCCTCTTGAACTTATTCTTAAGCAAGAAAGTGCTTAGTCTACATACCAAGCTCGAGGAGCTTGTTTCAGACCATAAAGAGCCTTCGTTAGCTTGAAGACATGGTTGGGAAGGTTTTTACTCTCAAAAGTAGGAGGCTGCTTTATGTATACTTCCTCAGAGAGAAATCCATTTAGAAATGTAGACTTGACATTTATTTGGTAGAGAGTGAATCCCGTGTAGGCAACAAAAGCAAGTAGCAATCTAATGGCTTCAAGCCGGGCTAATGGTGCAAGGTTTCATCATAATTAATTCCCTCTTGTTGATTATAACCTTGTGCAACCAATCTGGCTTTGTTCCTTATGACCTTACCAACTTCATCAAGCTTATTCCTGAACACTCATTTTGTACCTTTGATGGTCTTTCCTTTTGGTCTTTCAACTAGAGTCTAGACTTTGCTTTCCTCGAACTGATCCAGTTCTTCTTGCATGACATCCACCTAACTTTGATTATTCAAAGCTCAATGCATTCAGGTTCAATGGTGGAGATGAAAGTGCAATTTGACATATTTCTAAGGGATGATTTGGTTCTAACTCCTTGGGATTTCTGTGACTATGAGGTTCTTTAGCTTCTTCATCTTCATATTGCTCTTCACGGCGTTCAGAAATATCACTTTTTGATATCTTGGGAGACTTGAGTAAGTGTTCTGAAGTACTTGTGTTCTGGAGCTTAATTTCTGATGCTTTGTCTTTCATCATCTTGCTATCAGAAGTGCCTCTTAGATTCATCTTTACAAAACTTTCGTCTAGATCTTCAAGATCATCAATAAGGTCCTTTTTGATCTCTTTGAAGTTGATATGTATGATCTCTTCTATTCAAAGCGTTCTCTTGTTATACACTCTGTTAGCTCTAAAAATAGAAGAGTATCCTAGGAAAATACCATCATCAGATTTAGGATCAAACTTTGGAACTTTGTCCCTGGTGTTAAGAATAAAACATGATGAACCGAAGATATGAAAATATGATATATTGGGTTTTCTACCTTTCCATAGCTCATAAGAGGTTTTCTTGAAGATTAGCCTTAGAAAGATTCTGTTTTGTATATAGCAAGAGGTGTTTACAGCCTCTGCCCAAAAACCTGTTGATAAACCACTTTCTAAGAGCATAGTTCTGGCCATTTCCTGCAAGCTTCTGTTTTTCCTTTTAGCTATCCCATTTTGTTTAGGAGTTTTAGGAGCAGAAAACTCGTGAAGGATGTTTTTCACAAAACTCTTCAAAAATATGATTACCAAATTCTCCTTCATGATTAGATATGATAGTATTGATTTGAGAATCATTTTCAATACAAACACGTTTTACAAAAACTTTGAATTTTTCAAATACCTCATCCTTAGAAACTAGAAAGATAACCCATGTAAATCTAGAGTAGTCATCTACTATAATAAGACAATATTTCTTACCAGCAAGACTTGAAGTCGTGGTTGGTCCAAAGAGAGCCAGACATAAAAGCTCAAGTGGTTTAGTTGTTAAAACCACATGCTTGTTATGGAAAGAAGCTTTGGTTTGCTTGCTTTTTTTACAGAAATCACAAGTTGAATCATTGTCAAATCTATTCTTTAGAAGGCCTTGAACAAGCTCTTTCTTAGAGAGCTTTGAAATAAGCTTCATATGAGCATGCCCAAGCTTCTTATGCCATAACCACTTACCATTCATGAAGGATGCGAGACATTTTATATTTTGACCTCTCAGATCATCCAAGGATAACATGTAATACCCTATTCTTTTTAGAAATTAAATGAAGCTTTATTAATGAGAATTTTAGGATGTTAATAGATGTGGAAATGATGAGACTAACTCAAGGAAGCAAAAAAAAAAAAAAACGTGAATAGTGTCTTACAAGCCCTTGTGTCCATGGAACTCGCCGAAATCCTAGAATTGGGCCCCGGAGATGCCCAAAATTGAGAAATTGTAAGATTATGTTTAGAAATAGGTAGGAATAATGATTTTATACCCGAAATTATTTTTCGGGCAATGTTTGATTTCTCGGGTACATTGTTTCGCCCGTTTGTAGAAATTTCAGTGTTCGATTTCTAACACCGAAAACTAGTTAATATCTACAAATAATGAAGTATATCCACTTGAATACCAAGTGAATGGCTAGGATTTCATCTTGGATGAAAGATCAAATCCTAGCCATTGATTTTAAACCCTTTTAATGGAAAGAAATTATATTTTATTTTTCAACCAATCAAAACACTCCTTAATAGATATACTTAACCCACCTAATCTCATCTTTTTCATCATCATCCTCGGCCAAGTGAAGGGCAGCAGCAAATTCATTCCTTCTTCATCCAAAAACCTTTGCTAAACCTTGAATTTCAACCTCCAAAATCCTAGACCAAATCTTGCTAGAATCAAAAACTTCCTTAAGCAAACTTGTTCTACACTTCAACCTCCACAAATATAACCGATTAGATCTTTCAAAACCTCACTTTAGTACCTCACTCAGCACTGATTATTGGAGGATCTAGGTGTGTTTCAAGAGTTTTGGGGTGGAGAACATCTACCTTGAAGTATACAAAAGCTAAAGAAGCATTAGCTTCCAAGGGTAGGGTTTTATTTGTCCTCTTTTGTTTCAAAATTTCCTCTGAAAATTCTGATTGGTTTTGTCCTAAAATTTCTGATTTTATTGGTTAATCATATGTTGATATTGATGTATGAATTTTGGTGGAGTGTTTGGTGTGGTGGAAAAATCATTTTCATCAAGAGAGACTTGGAATTAGTTTGCTGGATTTTCGGATTTCAACAAGGCAGAACTTGTTGATAAATTTTCTGGTGCAATTGTGTTCCATTTTATGGGCTATAAAAATTATATGTTGAAAGTAACATCCTAAGACAACCCCATGATTTTTCTTTGGGTCATGTGAACGATTTTCTCTGCTTGAAAAAAATTCATGATTCTTGAACATTGTTGCTGGAAAATCCCGGTTTGAAGCAAGCCACAAATTTTGTCGAATTTTCTAATATATCTAGAGATCTTAGATTCAGTTGAAAATTTTATGGGATGTATTTAACAGGTTAGGGAGTCTCTAGTAAAAATTTGGGGTTATTCTGGGCACTTTTTCTGTGTTTAAAAATTCAAGAACCGAAGTTGTGACTATGCTGCATGAAATATTGAAGCTGAGGCAGTAAAATTGTGTGATTTTATTATCATAGTAAACAATGGGTTTATTCTTTGAAAATTTTATGGGAAGCTGATAACACATTGAATTGCAACTGTGAATTTTATTTTGAGTTGATTTAATCAATTGGTGGGGTCGAAAATTATGAGAGTCCTGATCTAAACTGTGAACAAGTGGTCTCTAACCACCAGATTTGAAAAATTTAGTTGATAAGGTTAGAGAACACCGTTTGTTTGGAAATTTGTACAGGGCCTTTTAGACACATTGACATGTCATAGAGAATTTTTATGGCTCTTAAATTTTCTGTTTGATAGGGAAATTAATTTTGAATTCTAGAGTGATAAATCTGCTGATTGCTGAAAATGGTAAGAATGGCTTTGGATACAAGTATATATCATGTTAATGCATGCTAATTGTTTGAAAGAAATGTTGATGAGATATGGATGAGACTCCAACATAATTGTATGCTTACCTGTGATCTAAGCAGGCCTTTGAAAGGAGAAGTACACTATGTGATTATTGTGAGGATAAAGGAAAAGAAAAGAAAAATAACATGACTTTTAGTTGTGCAATTTTTAACATATGGGGAAAATAGAGACAAGGCTTATGTGGTTGAACAGGAAAGACAAAAGTAAGAGCTTTCTTGGGAATTTGATAAATCGGTAGACGTATCGACATATAGGAATGAGCTCATGTCCTAATGGTCAATAGTTCTTGTGGAGTGATTCCACTACAGACATCACTTGATGTGAGATTAAGCCTTCCCTATGTTAATGAGAAAAAGAACAATGCACGAATTATTATTATTATACTTGTACTTGATTTTACATGATGTATATACCTTGATATTGCTAAACATAGTTTTGCATGAGTATTCCTACATGAATGAGCTCATCAATTGTGTTTTACATTATACCTGAGGGAATACCCTACTGAGGATTTTATAATATTCTCATCCCTATGGTTGCATTTACTTTGTGTTAATCAGATCCAGCAGATGCCGTCACTAATATTTTACCTTGACTCGCCACAGTGGGTGTGCATTATGATCCTGCTTTTGACTCTCTGTATGTAGTGGGTTACTCGCAAGTTCGTGTCTGTGTTTTTCGGCCGCTCTTTTAGTACATCAGTATTTATAGCTGACTTTGACCCTGCTTTTCCTTATGATGGTGTGCCTCTCCACTTGGCACACCCAGTGATATTTGATGTCCCACCTGCACCACACCAAAGACTCCTCCAAGCAGATGATCCCTCTTCATCCTCGTCTTCGCACTGCACTCCATCGGAGGGTCCTGATGCCCCAGGCGGAGGTGAGGCTATCATGCCGATAGCCAACGGTTTTATCTAGTAGGACATGAGATCTTCAGGGACTCATGATATGTATATAGTGGTAGTTTAGTACTAGTGACCCTCTAACCTGCAGATTAATCATGTTAAATGTTGTGGGGTTTATTTCTGTTTGTAGAAACTTTTGCTAGATCTCAACTTTGAGCAGGTTAGATTAGATACTGGAGGTGTTCCTTTCTTTTGTGAACTGAGTTCCTGATGAGCTTAGAAGTTAACCAGTGTAGTATCAAAGACGGTGTACACATTGCAAACTTAAAAATGATGTTTATATATGTATATACGAGTTTGGCCATATATGTGTCTGAATTATTTGATTTCAATTATTTTCGACTAGTGTAGATTGTGAATGTAAGTAATACTTTTCTAATTACTGTGTTGATACTCGAGTAAAATATGGTAATTCGGAGGGTGTTACATTATGGTATCAGAGCCGGACTATCCTATAAGCCTGAGGATTGGACCGGCTATGCTTTCTTAGAAATTGTCATACATTATGATTTTATATACATGAATGATCACGATTTAGAATGTTGTGGGTTACTGCTACACTTAGCTTGGTATTGAGCCTGATCAACTCAATATTTTGTTTGGTGTGATAGGAATCAATGACTTCGAATCGGCAAACTAGGCGTGGAGCAGGAAATGATGCCGACATGATGAATACTTTCCGTGAGATAGCGGCTGCCATGAGGGAACAAGCTACAGCTGCTACCCGAATGATGGAGCAACTGAATCGCAACGAAAGGCAAAATCCAGCCAATAACCCTTCAGTGAATGAGGTTGATGTAGAGTATCAGAAGTTTGCTGAGTTCAGGAAGGCAACTCCCCCGCCATTTCGAGGAGCCTTCAACCCAAGTAAGGTAGAGGAATGGGTTAAAGCCATGGAGAAGATCTTCTCAGTTCTCCCGTGCACAGAGACCCAAAAAGTGGCTTTTGCCACCTACATGTTGGAAGCAAATGCAGAATTCTGGTGGGTTGGCACCAGGAGGTTATTTGAAGCTTCCCAAACTGAAGTTACTTGGGACATTTTCAAGGAAGCCTTCATCGCAAGTATTTTCCTACTGCGTGAGAAATGCAAAAGAGTTGGAGTTCATGGCCCTTAAACAAGGACCTATGAGTGTAGCAGAGTACACCGCTAAATTTGAGGAGCTCTGCAAGTTTTCTACAATTTACCAGCGTGATCCGGATGAAGCTTGGAAATGCATGAAATATGAAGGAGGTCTACGAGAAGATATAGAAGCAGCTGTAAGTCTCCTAGAGATCAGAGACTATCCCACTTTGGTAAATAAATGTCGACGCGTGAGGAGTCTAACAAGAAGCTGATAAATTTCAAGCATGCCCAAAACAATGCTAGAAGGGGATTAGCACCTCAAGGCCCTCGATTCAAGCCTATCAACCAACCCCGAGAAGATTTCCACCCAACAATAACAACAACAACAACAAAGGGAAACAACTTCAATTTTCAAGACCTGAGGCAGGGAAAGATTGCCCTAAATGTGGGAAGAATCATGGGAATCGGCCTTGCTGGGCAACACAAATTGTTTGCTTTGGATGTGGGAAGCCAGGACACAAAATATTTGAATGTCCCGACAAGAGAGGCCGGCTCCGCCTCTAGACCACAACAACATGGACGCGTTTTTACTATAAGTTCCAAAGAAACTTCTCAATCTGCCGATCTGATCCGAGGTAAGTGTGAAATAAATGGTAATATCCTGGATGTACTGTATGATACGGGCGCCAGTCATTCTTTTATATCCTATGACTGTGTACAAAAATTACAATTATCTGTGTCTGAATTACCTTTTGATCTCCTTGTGTCCACTCCTACTGCTAGTCCTATTAGAACTTGTTATGCATGTATGAGCCTTCCTCTTCAAATAGGTGCTAGGGAATTTACTGCCAATTTAGTTTGTCTTCCTTTATCTGGTTTAGAGGTAATTTTAGGCATGGATTGGTTAGTATCTAATTATGTTCTTTTGCACTGTCCAGACAAAACTCCTATATTTCTTTCTACATTACCTTCTATTCCTGTGGTTGCTTTTTCTTTTTATTTAGACTTATTAACACCCAACCCAAACAAAACAGATCATCAGGAATATGTTCTTCTCTCAGCCAGTGAAACTGAAGGTGACCACGAATTAAGTAAGATTCCAGTGGTTAGAGAATATCCAGATGTCTTTCCAGAGGATATTCCCGAATCTCCTCCTGAACGAGAGATTGAATTCTCCATTGAGTTGGTTCCAGGGGCGGGTCCTATTTCAATTGCTCCTTATAGAATGTCCCCTTTAGAGTTGAAGGAATTAAAGTCACAAATTGAAGAATTATTAGGGAAGCACTTCATTAGACCAAGTGCCTCTCCGTGGGGAGCCCCTGTTCTTCTGGTAAAGAAAAAGGATGGGGGTATGAGGCTTTGTGTGGACTATAGGTAGTTGAATAAGGTGACGATTAAGAACAAATACCCTTTGCCAAGGATTGACGATCTTATGGATCAGTTGAGAGGGGCAGTCGTGTTTTCAAAAATTGATCTTAGGTCAGGGTACCATCAGATTCGAGTTCGGGAGGAGGATATCTCCAAAACTGCTTTTAGAACTCGGTATGGGCATTACAAGTATAGGGTGATGTCTTTTGGACTAACGAATGCTCCAGCAGTATTTATGGATTATATGAACCGAATCTTTCGACCATACTTGGATAAATTTGTAGTTGTCTTCATAGATGATATACTCATTTATTCAAGGACGGAGGAAGAACATGCTGAGCATCTTCGGGTTGTGTTACAGATCCTGAGGGAACATAAGTTGTATGCTAAGTTGTCAAAATGTGAATTTTGGATGGAAGAGGTTAGATTTTTAGGTCATGTGGTATCACGAGGGGGAATCTCCGTAGATCCCAAAGAAAGTGGAATCAGTACTCCATTGGGAACGACCTACAACGGTGACAGAGATTCGGAGTTTCCTAGGGTTAGCTGGGTACTATAGGCGTTTTATTATGAGTTTTTCTGAAATAGCCCTACCTTTGACTAAGTTAACCCGAAAGAATGCTCTATTCAAGTGGACACCAGAGTGTGAAAATAGTTTTCAGGAATTGAAACAAAAGTTGACCACGGCTCCAAAGATTAGTATTACCCGACCCCATGAACCCTTTGAGGTTTATTGTGATGCTTCTAATAAGGGTTTAGGATGTGTATTGATGCAAAATCGAAAAGTGGTCGCCTACGCTTCTCGGCAGTTGAAACCCCACGAAGTCAACTATCCCACCCATGACCTTGAACTTGCAGCTGTGGTTTTTGCCCTAAAGATTTGGCGACATCTTCTTTATGGTGTGCAGTTCAATGTTTTCTCGGACCACAAAAGCTTGAAATATCTCTTTGACCAGAAGGAATTGAACATGAGACAACGAAGATGGATGGAATTCCTCAAGGATTATGATTTTAGTTTGAATTACCATCCAGGCAAGGCAAATGTTGTTGCTGATGCCCTAAGCAGAAAATCCTTAAGTGTAGCATGCTTGAGGATTAAAGAGGCGGAGTTAGTGAAAAGTTTTCGGAAGCTTAGTCTAGATATGTCTGTAACCCCTCAAGGTGTTGTATTAGGCCAGATAAAAGTAACAAGTGAGTTCAAAGGATGGATTTTGGCCGCACAACGTGAAAATCCAGAGTTCCAAGAGATGTTAAGATCACTTCATACAAAGGAGTTGCCAGGATTTACTCAAGATCAACAAGGTATATGAGATACATGGATAGGGTATGTGTACCTGCACGTGGCAATCTGAGAAATGAGATCTTAGAGGAAGCTCACAGGGGTGAATTCACTATACACCCAGGGACTAGTAAGATGTATGCGGATCTCAAGAAAATGTTTTGGTGGCCAAGGATGAAGAAAGACATAGAAGATTTTGTCAGGAAGTGCTTAACTTGTCAAAAAGTTAAAATAGAACACCAAAAACCAGCTGGAACCCTGCAACCTTTGGAAATCCCAGAATGGAAGTGGGAAAGTATCTCTATGGACTTTGTAATGGGTTTGCCAAGGACATCGTCAAGTCATGATGCTATATGGGTTATAGTAGATAGATTGACTAAGTCTGCTCATTTCTTACCCATTAAGGCTAATTTTCCTTTGGATAAGTTAGCTTCTTTGTACATCCAAGAGATAGTCAGGCTACACGGTGTTCCTTCTTCTATAGTTTCTGACAGAGATCCCCGATTTACTTCGAGATTTTGGGGAGCTTTTCAAAAGGCCTTTGGAACCAAACTTTGTTTAAGTACTAATCCCCAGACTGACGGACAAACAGAACGAACCATACAAACCCTGGAAGACATGTTAAGGGCGTGCGTGATTGAGCAAAAAGGAAGTTGGGATAAGTTACTTCCATTGGTTGAATTTGCTTATAATAACAGCCATCACGCTAGCATTGGCATGGCCCCGTATGAAGCACTATATGGAAGAAAATGCCAATCTCCATTATGTTGGTATGACTCAGGGGAGGCAGGATTGCTGGGGCCCGACCTTGTTAACCAAACCACGGAGCAGATCCAAAAGATCAGGAGTAAAATTCGCACTGCGCAAAATCATCAAAAGAGCTACGCAGAAACTCGAAGGAAACCTTTAGAGTTTCAAGAGGAAGAACATGTATTCTTGAAGGTCACGCCCACTACTGGAGTAGGTAGAGCCCTTAGAATTAAAAAGTTGTCACCCAGGTTCATAGGTCCTTTTCAAATTCTCCGACGAATTGGGTCACCGCTACCAAATAGCCTTACCTCCACATTTATCTAACCTTCATAATGTTTTCCATGTGTCTCAACTTCGAATGTATCATCCAGATCCACACCACATTATTGCCCCGAATCGATATAGTTAAGGGATGACTTGACATTTCAAGCCCCTCCTATTCAGATCATCGATAGAGAAGTCAGACAACTTAGAAATAAATCTGTGCAACTTGTAAAAGTGGCTTGGGGTGGACCTGGAAATGAAGAATATACATGGGAACTAGAATCAAGCATGAAGAAAGATTATCCGGAGTTGTTTACAGGTACGAAATTTTGAGGACAAAATTTTTATTAAGGTGGGTGGTAATGTAAAACCCTATTCTTTTTAGAAATTAAATGAAGCTTTATTAATGAGAATTTTAGGATGTTGATAGATGTGGAAATGATGAGACTAACTCAAGGAAGCAAAAAAAAAAAATGTGAATAGTGTCTTACAGGTCCCACAGGTCCGCCGAAACAGCCGAAATCCTAGAATTGGGCCCCGGAGATGCCCAAAATTGAGAAATTGTAAGATTATGTTTAGAAATAGGTAGGAATAATGATTTTATACCCGAAATTATTTTTCGGGCAATGTTTGATTTCTCGGGTACATTGTTTCGCCCGTTTGTAGAAATTTCAGTGTTCGATTTCTAACACCGAAAAGTAGTTAATATCTACAAATAATGAAGTATATCCACTTGAATACCAAGTGAATGGCTAGGATTTCATCTTGGATGAAAGATCAAATCCTAGCCATTGATTTTAAACCCTTTTAATGGAAAGAAATTATATTTTATTTTTCAACCAATCAAAACACTCCTTAATAGATATACTTAACCCACCTAATCTCATCTTTTTCATCATCATCCTCGGCCAAGTGAAGGGCAGCAGCAAATTCATTCCTTCTTCATCCAAAAACCTTTGCTAAACCTTGAATTTCAACCTCCAAAATCCTAGACCAAATCTTGCTAGAATCAAAAACTTCCTTAAGCAAACTTGTTCTACACTTCAACCTCCACAAATATAACCGATTAGATCTTTCAAAACCTCACTTTAGTACCTCACTCAGCACTGATTATTGGAGGATCTAGGTGTGTTTCAAGAGTTTTGGGGTGGAGAACATCTACCTTGAAGTATACAAAAGCTAAAGAAGCATTAGCTTCCAAGGGTAGGGTTTTATTTGTCCTCTTTTGTTTCAAAATTTCCTCTGAAAATTCTGATTGGTTTTGTCCTAAAATTTCTGATTTTATTGGTTAATCATATGTTGATATTGATGTATGAATTTTGGTGGAGTGTTTGGTGTGGTGGAAAATCATTTTCATCAAGAGAGACTTGGAATTAGTTTGCTGGATTTTCGGATTTCAACAAGGCAGAACTTGTTGATAAATTTTCTGGTGCAATTGTGTTCCATTTTATGGGCTATAAAAATTATATGTTGAAGGTAACATCCTAAGACAACCCCATGATTTTTCTTTGGGTCATGTGAACGATTTTCTCTGCTTGAAAAAAATTCATGATTCTTGAACATTGTTGCTGGAAAATCCCGGTTTGAAGCAAGCCACAAATTTTGTCGAATTTTCTAATATATCTAGAGATCTTAGATTCAGTTGAAAATTTTATGGGATGTATTTAACAGGTTAGGGAGTCTCTAGTAAAAATTTGGGGTTATTCTGGGCACTTTTTCTGTGTTTAAAAATTCAAGAACCGAAGTTGTGACTATGCTGCATGAAATATTGAAGCTGAGGCAGTAAAATTGTGTGATTTTATTATCATAGTAAACAATGGGTTTATTCTTTGAAAATTTTATGGGAAGCTGATAACACATTGAATTGCAACTGTGAATTTTATTTTGAGTTGATTTAATCAATTGGTTGGGTCGAAAATTATGAGAGTCCTGATCTAAACTGTGAACAAGTGGTCTCTAACCACCAGATTTGAAAAATTTAGTTGATAAGGTTAGAGAACACCGTTTGTTTGGAAATTTGTACAGGGCCTTTTTGACACATTGACATGTCATAGAGAATTTTTATGGCTCTTAAATTCGCTGTTTGATAGGGAAATTAATTTTGAATTCTAGAGTGATAAATCTGCTGATTGCTGAAAATGGTAAGAATGGCTTTGGATACAAGTATATATCATGTTAATGCATGCTAATTGTTTGAAAGAAATGTTGATGAGATATGGATGAGACTCCAACATAATTGTATGCCTACCTGTGATCTAAGCAGTGCCTTTGAAAGGAGAAGTACACTATGTGATTATTGTGAGGATAAAGGAAAAGAAAAGAAAAATAACATGACTTTTAGTTGTGCAATTTTTAACATATGGGGAAAATAGAGACAAGGCTTATGTGGTTGAACGGGAAAGACAAAAGTAAGAGCTTTCTTGGGAATTTGATAAATCGGTAGACGTATCGACATATAGGAATGAGCTCATGTCCTAATGGTCAATAGTTCTTGTGGAGTGATTCCACTACAGACATCACTTGATGTGAGATTAAGCCTTCCCTATGTTAATGAGAAAAAGAACAATGCACGAATTATTATTATACTTGTACTTGATTTTACATGATGTATATACCTTGATATTGCTATACATAGTTTTGCATGAGTATTCCTACATGAATGAGCTCATCAATTGTGTTTTACATTATACCTGAGGGAATACCCTACTGAGGATTTTATAATATTCTCATCCCTACGGTTGCATTTACTTTGTGTTAATCAGATCCAGCAGATGCCGTCACTAATATTTTACCTTGACTCGCCACAGTGGGTGTGGCATTATGATCTTGCTCTTGACTCTCTGTATGTAGTGGGTTACTCGCAAGTTCGTGTCTATGTGTTTTTCGGCCGCTCTTTTAGTACATCAGTATTTACAGCTGACTTTGACCTTGCTTTTCCTTATGATGGTGTGCCTCTCCACTTGGCACACCCAGTGATATTTGATGTCCCACCTGCACCACCAAAGACCCCTCCAGCAGATGATCCCTCTTCATCCTCGTCTTCAGACTCAGACCCATCAGAGGGTCCTGATGCCCCAGGTGGAGGTGAGGCTATCATGCCGATAGCCAACGGTTTCATCTAGTAGGACGTGAGATCTTCAGGGACTCATGATATGTATATAGTGGTAGTTTAGTACTAGTGACCCTCTAACCTACAGATTAATCGTGTTAAATGTTGTGGGGTTTATTTCTGTTTGTACAAACTTTTGCTAGACCTCAACTTTGAGCAGGTTAGATTAGATACTGGAGGTGTTCCTTTCTTTTGTGAACTGAGTTCCTGATGAGCTTAGAAGTTAACCAGTGTAGTATCAGTACGGTGTACACATTGCAAACTTAAAAATGATGTTTATATATGTATATACGAGTTTGGCCATATATGTGTCTGAATTATTTGATTTCAATTATTTTCGACTAGTGTAGATTGTGAATGTAAGTAATACTTTTCTAATTACTGTGTTGATACTCGAGTAAAATATGGTAATTCGGAGGGTGTTACATAACACATATTTGTTATCATGTCTATTTGCAGACAGCATGACTTGTTTTGAACTGGAACTTACTACTTTGCATGCAGGAGCATTAAATATTACATTAAAGCCTTGGTCATAGAACTAACTTATACTTAATAAGTTGTGAGCCAGACCATTAACTAACAAGATATCAGAATTTGGTGAGAATCATCCTTACCAATATCTCCTATGCCTATGACCTTAGCCTTACCTCCATTTGTGAATTTTACTAATCCTAAATTTTTGGGTCACAAATTTCTGAATCATTTTCTTGATTTGAACATGTACCTTGAACAGCCACTATTCATGTACCACTTGTTATCACATTCCATATGTGTCCTTAGGCATACCTTGTCACGACCCGACTTGGATCATGACCGGCACGTAAGGAATCCAATCCCCACGTAAACCTCATGATCTCTCTACCGTACTATATGCTTACTTTATTCATAAAATATGGTTTGATCATAATTCAAATTAACAAATAATCCTCACTGCTTGTGAAATAAATCTCTTTTTTATAAATAAATTATGAACTGTAGCTATAAAACACATTTCAATTGAGTTGCTCAATTACAAAATAACTATGAAGGATATACTGTTAAATACAAAAGAATCATAGTATAAACTGTAACACCCTAATATTTAACTCAATACACCTAGGATGTATTCAAGTTAATTATTAGTTATTACCCTTTTATTTCGGTTCTTAATTCTACCATTAGAAAATACTTAGGAAAATATAGGTAAATTTTTCTTTTTCTCTCCTTTTTTTTTTGTTGGAATGAAAAACAAAAGTGTGAGCCATACGCGCGCATAAAGTAGACTACATCATCGCCTTGCAAATAATTAAAAGAGGAAACACGACATATCAAAAGGAACATAAAACCACAAATAAAGCAACATCATAATTAGATATATAAACAGCTATACCATATAGCAGACAAGTAGTAGTAGCGTCAATACAGTCATCCGTGCATAACATGAAAAAACATAAAGAAAATACATCTGAATCCCCTAACTACTATAGTGCATCTGAAATAGATAATCTCTAAAAGCAAAAAGAAAGCTATCCTAAACGTGTACGAGTGTGTGCACTAGAGTCAGCTGCCAGCTCCTACTCCTGCCCATCAAAAGGAGGTACATAACCAACCTACTGAGCCAACTCGGCCGGGGTGGCCAAGTAGTGAGAGGGTCGGGCATGTGCTCCATGTAACATCCTAATTGTTAACCTAATAATCCTAGAACGTATTTAGGTTAACCATTAGTCTATTACTTTTTTTTGTAACATCCTAATTTTTAACCCAATACTCTAGAACATATTTAGGTTAATCATTAGTCTATTATGTCATAGTTTCCTCTTTACTTTAAAATACTTAGCGGAAAATACAAGTAAATTTTTTTTTGAAATGTAAAAGCAAAGTAAAAGCCGCGCAACATGACGAACGATGAAGCATGAAAGAAATAAAACATGTAATTGCACAACATGATAAAACAAACTACATATATAGATATATAATATGCCCACTTAAGAAAAATGGGACTTAGTTTAGTACAACACAGAACAAATATAACTGAAATGAAAGTACAATGGAAAGGAAAATACAATGGAAAGCGAAAGAGAAAACTCCCCAACCCAAGTGCATCTAGAATGGATAACATCTAAACAAAAGAAGGCTTATCCTCATCTATGTAGTGTGTGCACTATCTTTACCCACGAGCCTCTACTGCTGGGGTCCCAGAAAGGGTGGAACATATCCAATCCAAGGACGAAGCACATCCGGAGTGGGCACTCGCTGCAAATGGACGTGAGCTCCTCGACAGGGCCCATGGATTGCCTCCGAGCCAGCCTCGACTGAGTGGCAGTTTCCTTGCTGCTCTCCCATCAGCAGTGGAGTGGGGGCAGAGCTCTTGCTATACAAGTGGGTAGGTGGGTCCTCCGACGGATCGGTCTCCGAGAAGTACGTACGCGGCACATAGTCAGGGTAATCATGCACGGCCAAGGCGGCAGTGTGCATACGGAGCACCCTCTCGTTATGTGTGCGGGCACGCTCAAAAACTCGATCGTCGTCGCCATATAGTGTTGTCGGGGAGAAGCGATGAGTATGTACAGGATGAACGAAGGGTCGTCTAACAAACATGAAGACATGAACAGTGCATCGACTCTCAAAATGGTATGATCCATGCTCTAGATCATGGTGCACTTTCCACGTTGGGGAATCCACAAAAATCACGAATGTCGCCATCTGAAGATGTGACAGAAAAAAGAGATAGAGGGAGTGAGAATCTTACTAAAGAATCTCAGTAAGGTAACCTCCTATCTAGGTGTCATCATCTACTTCCTTGGGAACCTTGGGTTTCTTTGAAAGAGGTGAGCATGCATAAAATTCACTTATTAGGTGTTAAACTTAATTATTCAAGGTCCGTTCCTTTTAGGATGAGTCTTGTAACGCCCCGATTTTTCTATCTGAGAGGAAAATGACCAAAATGCCCTTGAGGTCATTTTCGGCCCGGAATTCGAGGATGGCCAGCCCGGCAATCCTCGAAGGGCCAACTCAATGTTTGAAGGGGATTGGATGGCCCTTGAATGGTTTCAGAGGCGAAAGTCTCATTTTCTGCGGTTTCGGGTCAGAATGACCAAAATACCCCTGTAGCGTTTTTACGTGGGTAAAGGTGCCGTTTGAGCCCAAAACTTTCCCCGAAGGTTTAAGACAATGTTCTTACATGTTTAAAAGCGTCTGTTTAAGTCCCAGTGGTCTCGGGCAGTTTTAGTGTAAAATTACGATTTTGCCCCCAGAATAGTGTTTTTGAGCTTAATGACGTAATTAAGCAAACATAAGCAATATTAGGCTCTAATCGAAGATTAATTAATTTCCATAATTAATCTAGAGTCAAAATAAACTATTAAAATTAATTAGAACCTAAAATTGCTTAGATTAGATTTAAATCTCTTTTCAAAACTCAAGATTCCAATCTTGGAATCTTGAATAGTATTTTCTCTCTCAAATTCCTTAAATCATGGAATTGTGTCTAGAATTGTTTATGCACTAAAATGAGTTTATAACTCACTAATGATGCAAGACCACTCCTTAAACATGTCTTGACAACCTTGGTTACCCATTTTCTCACCTAAACACTTTCTTACAAATTCCTAATCTTAATCCTAATCAAAGATACACCTAAACACAACTCTAAACCACAATTAAAATGCAAGAAACCCTCCCCATGGCTGATGCAAGTTCGGCCATCTCCTCCCCCATTTACATCACATGTTGATTTGTTTTTCACTCAAAGAACCATGCTTGACCCATACTTGCACCCATACTTGAACCCATACCTAGCCATGCTTTCTACCATGCCTTGAACCATACCTTGGAGAAGATATTTTCTCTTCCCTTGTGCTGTAAATGGCTGAAGCTCCCTCCCCCATATACACCTCTCATTTTGTTTCATTTCTCTATAAATAGCATGCTTGGGTGAACTTGCATCATTTTGGGTTCATTTGCTAAGTGTAAGTTTTCAAAGAGCACTTCAAAGTTTCCTTTTTCTCTCAAGTTCAAGTGTTCAAGTTCTTCATCCTCTTCTCTCATCTCAACCTCCAATCACTTGGTAAGGATTTTCTTTCAAATGTTTCTTTCATTTTAGTTCTTAAACTCTTTATGTGTTCATAGTTTCTCTTGAATCTTTTTGGGAACTTCCTTTCTTCTCCTCCTCCTTCTTTGTTTCGGCCATGAGGCTTGAAGAGCAAAGGAATGAGAGCTTGATGATGAGGGTTTCATGATGATGTTCATCACTTGAGTAAACCTCTAAAGCTTGATCTTTGTTTTTGAGTTAAAAATATTTTTAGTTCTTTCTCTCTTGAACCTTGAAATCTTTAACTTTGATGATGTTTTAAAATGGTTACATGAACTCAATGATGAGGACCCATGATGTTGGTGTTAATACATCATCAAGATCATGGTCTCTAGAGTCTCAAAATGGTTCTTTCTTGCTCTCAAGTTTCAGTTTCTTTTCTTTCCTTTTTTCTAAAATTTCGGCCAACCATCCTTGGTGGTCCAAACATGATAGCTTGATGATGAGAGTTCTAGTTGGTGACTTGTGTTCACCACAAAGAAATCTCTAAAGCTTGAATTTTCATAAAAGTGTTATAAAGTTCATTTATAGTTATATTTTTAAGGAATGTTATCTTGAGTTCTAAGAACTCTAGACCTCACTTTACCTTGTCATGATAAGTTTGGGTTAAGGTTAAAGTTTCTCTAAAAGTCTTGTATGAGCTCTGATAAGAAATAAAATAAACTCGCATTTATATTTATATTCAAGCTTATGCATTACATATTTATTTTGAGCTTTGCATTCATATTTATTTTCCAAGCCATCACTTAAAGTTAAAGGATAAGAAATGGAGTGCATCTTATATTTACGTTCTTGTCTAGCATATCTACTTTCCATCACTAAAGAACATAAAGATTTAAAATGAGAGCTTGCATTACCACCTAACTAATTCTCAAAGCCTTTCTATTTCGGCCTTAAAGTCAATTGTTGCTGGGCCTAGAGTATTAAAATAAAGAAATGAACTTGCATGGCATATTTATTTTAAGTCTTGCATATTTAAATTCCAAGCCTTGCATATTTACTTTAAGTCTTGCATATTTAAATTCCAAGTCTTGCATATTTATTTCAAGCCTTGCATATTTACTTTAAAGTTCTCACTTTACTTTGTAACGAAGAATAAAAATGAAGTGCATAGCATGTTTAAATTATGTCATCACTTAAAGACCTTAGAGCTCAAGACTTGCCCATTTTATCTCAAGTTAAAGTTTAGTATGGAAGCATTCTTTGAATGCATAATTTCAACCAAGTAACAAAGATGAGCTTGGAATAAGTTCCATCTAGTTACAAGGGCCAACAACCTATGTTCTAGTGTTTTCTTTAAGTTTGATGAAGTTTATAAAATTATGACTAACAAGATTTATGATTTTATTTCTCTTCTAAAAAAAAAAGAATTAAATTAGTTACTGACCTAAGGTTATTTCTAGTCTCTTGATGAAATAAAATGATTTGCAAAGAGTTTTAGAAGTCCTAAAATGATTCCAAGAGAAACTAGCAACTTATATACTTTAGAAATGTCAAATTATCTGTCTTTTTGGAATTGAACTATTCGGTTCTATCTTGATATGTTTGATGCTGAATGATGATGTTTTGATGTGTTAGAATGTGTGAAAATGATATATGATGAGGTAGGAACACTACTATGCATGTTAGGGGAGAAACTAGCTTCGTAGGAAAACCGTAAAGTTGGAATTTAACGTGTGTTTAACCCCTTTAATCTTAATCAATGCCAAAACCATTTTAGTATGATAACAATCAGTTTAGGATTGAATAATCATGAAAAATTTGGTTACATTTGAAGTAGGATTGAATTTTAGAGCCTGTAGAGAAACTAGCAACTAGAAAACCATAAAAATGCAATTCTCTACTCTTAGAACATTTAATTTTCAGATTCTGTACAGCACCCTTATAATGTAGTAAACATGATTTATAATTAGTTCAAGGGCTAAGGAATACCTCATAATTGGTTTAGATTTAGTTAATATAGCGCCTTAGGCAAAGACGGAACTTAGAAAGGGTCTAAAACGTAGTTTCTAGAACCCTGTAATTGCAAGATGTAAACTCTGCCCTTAAAGCATGATGCTGTCCAGATTCAGTGATAGACATAAATATTTGTAAGAATTGTTAGTTGGAAATCCTGAGGTGCATCAAAGATTGATAGCGAATGTTAGAATAATTATACCACAAGTTAAAGACCCGTAAAGGTCAAAGCATAAGACACCATAGGTCCCAAGACATAATGAACCTTATGACTTCTAGTAGATGTATGATTGATTATGAGAATGATTTGATGTCTTATGATGATGTTGAATGGTTATGCACGTCCTACAAGTTTCGTGACATAAAGCAAGTTTGAAAGAAATCCGGTGAACGCCATTATATTGCCGAATTTCCCATCAAACTTGAGAATTTGAGAAAAGTTTGTGAAAACTCCTGGGTGACACCGGTTTGGCCGAGCACCCCCAGGAATGGTTCTGGGTGACCCGGTTCGACCGAGCACCCCCAGAACAGATGTGACGTAACATTGAGACGCATTCCTCCCGCTACGGTGGAGAGGAAACAAATCCGTGAGGGTATTGACATTGAGCTTGCCAAAGCGAACAATTCATTGTGTACTAGATACCAGTAGAGCATTTCAAAGAAGGAAATGATCCTAAGATAGGTGATCCAAGAAAGTTATGTATACCCCATCTATTAGCCCATATTAAATCTAGTGATGACTAGTTAGGATTGAGCTCATTCCTAGGCGATAAGTGAGATGTAGTTTGGTGATCAGATTATCACCGGGCCGGTGAGTCGGTTGGATTTTTGGGGATATGTTAAGAGGGTGGTCTTAAAGAAAAAAGAACTTAAGAGTTCAACTTATGAGAAAGATGTCACATGAAAAGTACTGTGCCTTTTATGCCATGCATATGATTTATGATTTTTTATGTGGAGCCCAAGAGCAATGATGTTCATCTTAATGTGCATATGGTATTGTCATGCATTCATCAAATATCTGTTGCATCCATGCCGTTAAGACTCATACTAAAAGACACCCACTTCGGATAAATAGATTTGGAAAGCTTAAAATCGAACCTTATGCATGTACACCTTTTTCATAATTAAAACCGAGGTGGCTAGGGACGACGACGATGACACACGTGTTATAGTCGGGAATCCCTACTGAGAATCTTGAATGAGTTTCTCATCCCTTCCTTTTCTTCCGTGTCGTCTCTAGATGAGGATTACAACGAGGTTTGTGACTTCTTCTAAGGCTCGTGCTTAAGAGTCACACTAGCAAATGGAGTAGAGGATCGCCGCGGATATATAGATAGTTTAGCTTTTGGATTGATACTCATCCAACCTCATAGGTTGATAAGGATCACTTCATATAAATAGGCATGTTTTGATGTAAATATGGTACAATGATGCTAGTAATTTATGTATTTATGAAGGAGTGATGATATTATGATTGTTATGTATGATACTATGTTTCATGATTATGAATGGTGTGATTACTTTTCTTGCACGATGTGGTTATGACAAACGTTAGGTTAGCGCGCGGCTCGCGTTTTGTTTTTGAAGTTTCGAAAAAGAAAAATTTATTCGTATCTTTCGCTAAGTATTTTAATGAAAAGTTTTGAAGAATAAGACTAAAACAGTAATAGACTAACGATTAACCTAAATATGTTCTAGAGTATTGGGTTAAAAATTAGGATGTTACAAGTCTTAATGTCATGGATGCAACATAATAAAGCATG
This sequence comes from Dalbergia cochinchinensis, assembly GCA_031216125.1. Lineage (NCBI taxonomy): Eukaryota > Viridiplantae > Streptophyta > Magnoliopsida > Fabales > Fabaceae > Dalbergia > Dalbergia cochinchinensis. Next base: position 31,170,914 of record CM062375.1, on the reverse strand, counting down.
AATGCATGAAGATGCGACAGGCAGAAATCAGTTAATCATTCATAGAGATATCAACATCAGACAGGTGGCATAAAGTGGCATATACTTCTCATGTAAAAGCATTTCTCTTTCTGTAATTGTGTGACATTCAAAACATCGTACTGCAACATAGGGATCACCCTAAAAAGACAATCGATCTAGAGGTGCTCGACCGAACCGGTGTCATCTAGAACGTGTCACATCTCTAAGTTATGAGCTCAAACCTTAACTAGTCATCACTACTTCTTACTTATCATCTGATAAGCGTAATCTCAATAATAATAATCATAACAGAACACGTTGCACCGGTATTAAGTACATGGTGAATATTGTCCTCTTTGGTGCGTTATATATCGCCATCCCCCTCAAGGATTTGTTTCTGGGGCGTTACGTATCGCTGTCCCCCAGAACGCATTCTCACAGTACTATGTCACATTCAAAACTCATATCTTTTTTTTGAAAACTTTCTAAGTTCCTCAAATTTGTTAGAAATTCGGCAGCATCACCACAGCACACCGAATTTCTTCCAAATTTGCTTTATGCCACATTCATGAATATACATAATCGTGAGTATCACAATCATCATAAATTTTCATAATAAAAACATGCACCCACATGAAGTACTAAGGATTCATTATGCTCTTAAACCTAGGGTGTCTTATGCTTTGACCCTTACGGGGCTTAAACTCGAGATATAATTACTCTAACATTCGCTATTAACCTTTTATGCTCCCAAGGATGCGCAACAAAAGATTCTTATTAATATTTATGTTTGTCAACGAATCTGGACAGCATCATGCTTTAAGGGCAGAATTACATCTTGTGATTACAGGGGTTCTAGAAACTACGTTTTAGACCTTTTCTACGTTCCGTCTTCGCCTATGGCGCTATAAATCAAACCTAAACCAATTATGGGGCATTCTTATGCTATGAACTAATTATAAACCATGTTTACTACATTACAAGTTTGCTGGACAGAAACAGAAAATTTAATAATGTAAGTGCTCTAGAATTGCACTTTTACAATTTTCTAGTTACTAGTTTCTCTATAGGCGCTAAAAATCAATCCTACATCAAATGTTACCAAGTTTTTCATGATTAATCAATCCTAAGCTGAATGTTATCCCATTAAAACAGTTTTGGCAGTGGCTAAAAATAAATGGGTCAAAACTATGCTAAAACTCAACTTTACGATTTTTCTATAAGACTAGTTTCTTTCCTAACATGCATAGAAAGGCTCCTACCCCAACATATATATTTTTTACACATTCTATCATGTCAAAACATCATCATACAGCAGCAACCATACCATGGTAGAATCGAAAAGCATAGTTCCCAAGAAACACATAATCTTACATTTTCAAGACATATAAGTTACTAGTTTCTCTTGGAATCATTTTAGGACTTTTAAAACTCTTTGAAAACCAACTTATTTAATTTAAAATCCTCATAAACTAAACAAGGGCAGCAACCATTTGAGTTGGCCCAAGATTGAAATTTAAAACGTAAAATCATACTTGAAATGTTCTTTGAGTTCTCCTATGCTTAAGAAAATCCTAAGACATAGATTATGGGCACTTGTGACTAGATGAAACTCACACCAAGCTCACCATCATCACATGGCCGAATTTTGCAATCAAGGGAATGCTTCCATAACCAAACTCTAGCTTGAGACAAAAGGGCAAGTCTTTGAGCTCCAGGATTTTTAAGTGATGATGAAAAGTAAACATGCTATGCATTCTATTTTAGTCTTCATTATAAAGTAAAGTGAGAACTTCAAAATAAATATGAGATGCAAGGACTTGAAATATAAATATGAGGTGCTAGGAACATAAATATGCAAGATTTGAAAATAAATATGCAAGACTTGAAAGTACATATGCAAGTTCATTTTATCTTTTAGGATTTAAGTGATGATTTGAAATATAAATATGCTAGACAAGGAAAGTAAATATGAATGCAAGTCCAATTCTTTATTTTAGTGCTCTAGACTCTACAACAATTGACTTTAAGGACAAAATAGGTGAGCTTCGAGATTAGTTATTGGGTGATATGAGAATGCAACTCTTGTTTTAATCTTTACGTTTTAGGTGATTAGCTCAAAAATAAATACACTAGGCAAGGAAAATGAATATGCAAGTTCATTTTTACATCTTTACTAGAGCTCTTACAAGACTTTAAAGGAACTTAAACCTCAACCCAAACTTATCATAGCAAGGTAAAGCAAGCTTTAGAGTTCTTGTACCAAGGTTTACAAAGAAATCATATAATGTGAACTTCATCATCAAGCTTAAGGAATGGATTAAAAGAAACAAGTTAAATATTAATATTATTTAAAGAACCGAAAATGGATCAAGTTAGAAAACCAAGCTTTGAGTTTTAGAAACCATCTCACTATGTCTTTGGTGACAAAACCAAAATATCAAAGAAAAGTAAACCATGGCCGAAACCATGAAGGAGAAAGGATGAAAATTTGAAACTCTAGGGGCCATGATCTTGATGATACATCAACACCAACATCATGTTCTCTCATTCTTGAGTCATTTCCCATCTAACATAAACCTTTAAAATCAAAACTAGGATCAAGGAAAAAGAAATGAAAATCGAATATAGAGCATGAAAAGAAAAGGAAAAATCGAAAACATCTTTTACTCAAGAACTAAGATCAAGCTTTAGAGGTTGCTCAAGTGATGGACATCATCATGAAATCCTCATCATCAAGCTCTCATTGCCAAGCCTTTTAAGGCCCTTGGCCGAAAAGAAAAGAAAACAAAGAGGAAGGAAGAAGTTCTAAAAGATTCAAGAGAAATCATAAAGAACATAACTAAATAAGAACTTTTAATGAATGAAACACTTAAAATAAAATCCCTACCAAGTGATTGGAGGTTGAGATGAGTGAAGAAGACGAAGAAGTTGAAGAAGAAGAACTCTTGAACTTGAGAGAAAAAGAAAAGCTTTAAGGTGCTCTTGAAAACTCAACTTGGCAAATGAACCAAAAGTGATTCAAGTTCATCCAAGCATACTATTTATAAAGAAATGAAACATGAGGGGTGAGAATGGGGGGAGAAGTGGCGCCATTTTTAGGAGAGGTAGGAGGGAGGAAAATATCTCTTGGTTATGTCATTTCAAGATAAGATGTAAGGCATGGTGTAGGCATAGGTTTAGGCATGGTGTAGCATGCTTCTTTGAGTGTGTGAGTGAACAAATTTGTGATGCATGAGGGGATGAGGTGGCACCACTTTTCGGGAATCCAAGGGGAAGAAAATCTTTCATTTAATTGTGGTTTAGAGGTGTGTTTAGGTGTAGCTTTGATTAAGCTTAGGATTAGAAACTTGTAAGTAAGTGTGTGAGTGAAAGGATAGGTAATCAAGGCTATTTAAGGCATGATTAATGACCATTCTTGCCCATTAGTGGGGTCAAAATCCTACTTTACCTAGGTTTCTTGGAGTATAGAGAGTGAATAGTGAAAATACTATTCAAGATTCTATGTCTTGGAAACTTGAATTTTTTAGAAAGAAAAGGGGTTTGAGTTTAATCTAAGCAATCTTAGGTTCTAATTAATTTTAATAACTTATTTTGACTCTAGATTAATTATGGAAATTAATTAATCTTTGATTAAAATCTAATATTGCTTAGGTTTGCTTAATTACATTATTAAACTTAAATGGTACTATGCTAGGGGCAAAATCGTAATTTTGCACAAAACTGCCCGGGATCACCGAGACTTAAATAGATACCTTTAAACACATGAAAACATCCTTTTAAACCTTTGGGGAAAGTTTCGGGCTTGAATGACACCTTTACCGCGTAAAACGCTATAGGGGTATTTTGGTCATTTTGACCTGAAATTGCATAAAACACGATTTTCGTTTCCGAAATCACTCAAGGACCATCCAATCCCCTTCAAACATCGAGTTGACCCTTCGAGGACTGCCAGGTCGGCTATCCTCGAATTCCAAGTGGAAAAGACCTCAGGGGAATTTTGGTCATTTTCTCTCAGACAGAAAAATCGAGGCGTTACACTTTTAGTCTCATTCTCTAAAACCTTTCATTAAAATACTTAGCGAAAAATACGAACAAATTTTTCTTTTTTTTTTCGAAACTTGAAGATAAAACGCGAGTCGCGCGCTAATCTAACGTTCGTCATAACCATAACGTGCAAGAAAGTAATCACACCATACATAATCATGAAAGGTAGTATTATACATAACAACATGATATCATCACACCTTCATAAATACATAAATTAATAGCATCATTGTACCATCATTTACATCAAAATAGGCACATATATATATATATGAAGTGATCCTTATCCACTAATGAGGTTGGATGAGTATCAACCCAAAAGCTAAACTATCTATTCTTCCACAGCAACTCTCTACTTTGTTTGCTAGTGTGACCCTTAAGCACGAGCCTTAGAAGAAGTCACGAACCTCGTTGTAATCCTCATCTGGAGACGACACGAAAGAAAGGAAAGGGATGAGAAACTCATTCAAGATTCTTAGTAGGGATTCCCGACTCTAACACAAGTTTTATCGTCATCGTCCCCAGCCACCTCGGTTTTAATTATGAAAAAGGTGTACATGCATAAGGTTTGGCTTTACACTTTTCAAATCTATTTATCCGAAGTGGGTGTCTTTTAGTATGAGTCTTAATGATATGAATGCAATAGATATTTGATGAATGCATGACAATACCATATGCACATTAACATGAAAATCATAGCACTTGGGCCCAACATAAAGAACATAAATCATATACGTGGCATAAAAAGGCACAGTACTTTTCATGTGACATCCTTCTCATAAGTCAAACTCTTAGGTTCTTTTTCTTAAAGATCACCCTCTTAACATATTCACTAAAAATCCAACTGACTCACCGGCCCCGGCGATAATCTGGTCACCAAACTACATCTCACCTATCGTCTAGGAATGAGCTCAATCCTAACTAGTCGTCACTAGATTTAATATGGGGTAATAGAGGGGGTAATTCATCATTTCTTCTTTGAAACGCATCTACTAGCATCCAGTGCACAGTAATATTGTCCGCTTTGGCAGGTCAATGTCCATACCCCCCACGGTTTTGCCTTCTCCTCACCATAGCAGGAGAAAATGCGTCTCGGTACTATGTCACATTTGTTCTGGGGGTGCTCGGCCGAACTGGTGTCACCCAGAACATATCTCATGGAGTTTTCAAAAACTTTTCTAGGTTCTCAACTTGACGGAAATTCGGCAGCATAACAGCTATAAACTGAATTTCCTCAAATTTGCTTTATGCCACGAAGTATATAGAGCATGCATAGCCATCCAACATCAACACAGGATATCAAGTCATTCTCATAATTAAACATACATCTACTTGAAGTCATAAAGCTCATTATGTTTTAGGACCTATGGTGTCTTATGCTTTGACCTTTACGGGCCTAAATCTTGAAAATTAATTATGCTAACATCCGTTTTTATCCTTTTATGCACCTATGGGTTCACAACTAATTATCCTCATTAATTTTTTATGCTTAGGAGCAAAACCAAACAACTCCATATAGATTGTTGATTTCTAAATCCTGCAATTACGAGGTCCTAGAAACTACGTTTTAGACCCTTTCTACGTCTCATCTTTGCCTAAGGCGCTACAAATCTTGTTTAGAAGAGGTTTAACTCATAAATCTTGTTGGTGATGATCTTATAAAAACTCTTAAGGCCTAAAGAAAATCCTAGAACATAGATTGTTGGCTCTTGTGACTAGATGAAACTCACATCGAGTTCATCATCATCACATGGCCAAATTTTGCATCCATGGGGATGTTTCCATGACCCAACTTTAACATGAGATAAAGAGGGCAAGTCTTTGAGCTTCTAGAGTCTTTAAGTGATAACAAAATGTAAACGTGCTATGCATCTCATTTTATTCTTCATTATAAAGTAAAGTGAGAACTTCAAAGTAAATATGAGATGCAAGAACTTGAGAATAAATATGCAAAGCTTGAAAGTAAATATGTAAGTTCATTTTATCTTTTAGGATTTATATGATGACTTGAAATATAAATATGCTAGACAAGGAAATGTAAACATGAATGCAAGTCCAATTCTTTATTTTAGTGCTCTAGGCTCCACAACAATTGACTTTAAGGCCGAAATAGGCGAGCTTTGAGATTAATTATTAGGTGATATGAAAATGCAACCCTTGTTTTAATTTTTACGTTTTAGGTGATGGCCAAAAATAAATATGCTAGACAAGGAAAATAAATATGAATGCAAGTTCATTTTATATTCTTCACTAGAGCTCTTGCAAGACTTTAAAGGAACTTAAACCTCAACCCAAACTTATCATAGCAAGATAAAGCAAGCTTTAGAGTTCTTGTACCAAGGTTTACAAGGAAACCTTATGGTTTGAACATCATCATCAAGCTTAAGGAAATGGGCTTAAAGAAGCTAAACCATCTACCAACCTTCTTCAAAACAAAACCTTGAACACCAAAGGAAAAGAACACAAGGCTGAAGCCATGAGGAGGAAAAGAACAAAACTTTAAAACTCTAGAGGCCATGATCTTGGTGACACATAAACTCCAACATCATGTGCTCTCATCCTTGAGTCATTTTTATCCAAAAAAAACCTTCACAACCGAAACCATAGCAAGGAAAAGAGAAGGAAAAACCAAAACCAAAACAAGAAAAGGAAAAGGAAAAGAAACTGAAACCATTGAAAGAAAAGAAAGGGATAACCAAAATGTGTTGAGATTAAGACTAAGTTTCAAGCTTTAGAGGTTTCTCAAATGATAATCATGAGTCCATTATCTTGAAACTTCATCATCAAGCCAACATTTTCTTTAGAGAAAAAGGCTCCAAGGCCAAAAATCAAAGAGGAGAAAAGGAGCTCTAAAGGCCAAGAGAAAGTAGCAAAAACTCATTTTTGACAAACCTTTAAAAGACAAAACTTTAAAGAATAAAATCCCTACCAAGTGGTGAAGAAGAAAGCTTGTTTCTTGAAGTGAAAAGAGAAGAAATCTTGCTTCTAAGTGGTCCTTGGATTTTCGGCCAAAGAAGAGAAAAAGGAAGGGAAAGTTTTTGTGTGAGCTTGATGTGTGAGGATGAAAGCGTATGTGTTTGAATGGTGATCTAGGGTGGTTGTGTGGTGGTTTGAGATTGTGAGGGGTGGCTCTTTGATGGAGATGAAGAAGATGAAGAAGAAGAAAACTTTTGAAGAAAATGAGAGAACTTGAGACAATCTCTTGAAAACTCAAAGTTAGCAAATAAACTAAAGGTTCTGACAAATTTATTTGCATGTGTATTTATTGATAAACAAAACCAAGGGTGCAAGGAGGGAGGGGTGGCCAAAACCATGTGTTCCATGAGGGGAGAGAAATGGCTTCATGGAGGCATGGTGAGGTATGGTGAAAAATATGGCTAGGTATGGCCTAAGGTATGGTGCTAAGCATGGTTCTTTGTGTGTTTGAATTTTAACATGTGATTGACAAATGGAGGGTGAGGTGGCGCCATTTTCTCCTTGTAATGGGGGAGGAAGATCTTTCATTAATTTTGTTTTAGTGATGTGTTTAGGTGCATCTTAGATTAGGCTTAAGATTATGAATTGCTAAGTAAGTGTTTAGGTGATCAAGGATGTAATTAGAGACTTATAAGACTAGATTTAGGAGGTGGTTTTACTAAATTAATGAAGTCAAACCCCATTAACTTGGAATCCAATGCCAACACAATTCCTTGATTTGGGGAGATTGGAGAGAGGAAACACTATTTAAGATTCCAAAACTAGGAATCTTGAGTTTTAAAAAGAGATTTAGGTTTAATCTAAGCAATTTTAGATTCTAGTTCATTTTAATAACTTATTTTGACTCTAGATTAATTATGAAAATTAATTAATCTTCGATTAGAGCCTAATATTGCTTAGGTTTGCTTAATTACATCATTAAGCTTAAAAATACTATTTTAGGGGCAAAATCATAATTTTGCACAAAAACTTGCTCGAGACCACTGGGACTTAAATAGATACTTTTAAACACATGAAACATCATTTTAAACCTTTGGGAAAAGTTTTGGGCTCGAACGACACATTTACCCGCATAAAAAGGTTATAGGGGTATTTTGGTCATTTTGACCCGAAACTGCAGAAAACAAGATTTTCATTTCCAAAATCACTCAAGGACCATCTAATCCCTTCAAACATTGAGTTGACCCTTCGAAGACTGCCAGGTCAGCTATCCTCGAATTTTGGATGGAAAATGACCTCAGGGGCATTTTGGTTATTTTCTCTCAGACAGAGGTACCATCCTCACCTTGCTTCCACGAAGAAGGAACCCATGGATGGGATGTCTGTCTCGGAGGGGTAGGTCTCAGAAAAAGCCATGGGTAAACGGGGGACCTACTCCGGGTAGTCGCGAACGGTGGAGGCAACAGTGGGGGTATGACAGATATGCTCTCCTAGGGGGCGTGTGCGCTCCAGAGTAAGTCATCGGCGAAGGGCGAGGTCGGCGAGAATCGGAAGCTAGTAACCGGCTGAGCAAAAGGGCGATTCAGAAATACAAATAGACGGACCGAACAACAACTAACGAAGTGATAGGACTGGTGTGTGGTGTCAAAATGCAGCTCCCAAGTTAGTGCATCAACATAGATCACGAAGGTTGCCATCATCCTCTGAAGACACGACGGAAAGAAAAGATAGAGGGAGTGAGAAACTTGGTAAAGAATCTTAGTAAGGTATTCTCCTATCTTGGTGTCATCGTCTACGTCCTTAAGAACCTCCGGTTTCTTTATAAAAAGGTGAAAATGCATAAGGTTCAATTTTAAGATTCTAAATTATCGTTTACCGAGGCCCATTCATTTTAGCATGCATCTTGGATGTCATGAATGCAACATACCTTATCATGGGATGCATGGCAATATGTAACACCCTAATATTCAACCCAATACTACTAGTATGTACTAAGGCCAAATATTAGTCATTACTTCTTGTTTTAGTTCTATTACCTTTGAAATTACTTACTAAAAATACGAGCCATTTTTTTTTGTAACAAAACCTTGATAAAGTATGAGTCGCGTATTATGTAATTCGAATGATATTGTAAAGTGTGAAAATGCAAACACATAAAGGCTCCATACACAGCATCATGAACACATATACTGAAATACCTCATATATTAATACGTAGAATGCCCACCAGTAATGGCGGGATTGTTCCATACATAGAGTGCAATACAACTGAAACGTAGGAAATACATAGAAATATAAAGGACACATGCAAGAGAAAACCCACACCCAAGTACATCTGAAATGGATAACCTCAACACAAAAGAAGGTTTATCCTACTATGTGACGTGCGTGCACTAAGGACTACCCTCTAAACCATACGGCTACAGTCACGGGTAAGGTGGGACATAGCCGATCCACGGGCGAAGCGCGTCAGGAGTGGGCACTCAGACACGTCTACCATGGTGAGGTCGCACCTTGGGCATCCGAGCCCTCCGTGGCTGGGTACCCGTCTCCTCGCTGCCTGCTGGCACTCGTGAGGAAGTGGGGGCAGAGTCCTCCTCATACATAGGGGCAGGTGGCTCCTTCGAATATTGCGAGCGGGGTACATATTTGGGTACGGCGCCCGAGCCTGCGGTGTAAGTCCGAAGGATTCTCTCATTGCGTGTGCGAGCACGCTCAAAAACCATGTCGTCGCCATAGGGCGCCATTGGGGAGAAAAGGTAGCTATCTACAGGATGGGCGAAAGGCCGTCCGGGAAACATAAAGACACGAACAGTGCAGCGGCCTTCAAAATGGTACGGTCCGTGCTTCGGATCGTAGTGGTACTCCAATGTGGGTATCTCAACGTAGAGTACAAACGTCGTCATCCAAATCTAGAGACATAACGGAAAGAAAGAGATAGAGGGAGTGAGATTTCTTACTAAAGAAACTCAGTACGGTTTTTCCTCATTTCTAAGTGTCATCATATACGTCTCTAGGGACCTCATTTTATTAGTAAAAACGTGGGCATATAATAGTTCATTTATGAAGTTTGCAAACATTAACCTCCGAGGCCCGTTCCTTTTATGAAAACCTCTTGGTTACATAGTCTATAAGTCATAAAACATGGATCATAAGTCATGGTACATTAATCATAAATCATGGTTTCCTATATCATGGGTCATAGCACATAAACTCATAAATTCATGCTTCTTATATTAGGGGCATAGTACATAAACTCATAAATTAATGGTTTCTTATATCATGGGGCATAGCACATAAACTCATATAATCATGGTGCATAGAATCATAGTTCATGGAACATGGTACATGGTACATATCTTGGTTACTTGAGGTGACATTAAAACATCCTCATTATTTTCCTGGGGCCACCCTAACTGATCTCCCTGTGGAGAAAATTCTAGGTTATGAGCTCATACCACGCTAGTTGTCACTAACACATGGACTTATCCCTTTTGATAAGTTAAAGGTCCCGACTTAAAGTACGGGTCTAGAGGGCTAGAATCACCTTATCCCCACCCTTAACTTGGTGGTTCAAGGATCATCTTCTCATAGTTTAAGTCACCTTAAGTCTTAGCATGTTTTATTGAGATGCCACATAGTTTCATGCATGTTACATATCTTTCATCATAGGCATCTCTAAGTTCTCAAAGAACAATCACATGCAATAATAGAACTATCATTTAGGAATAATAGTTCACATGGCATCATATGAGTCATGAGGTAAACACCAATTTATCATTCATAGAGTAATGCTTAAACCTTTCCCTTAAGAGTGAAAACCCCTAATCGGGTAACCTCAAACTTCCAAATTATTTTCTTATACCTCTAAGGGATTGATTAACCTCATTACCATAATTTATTAAGTCCTAAAACCTAATTAATTATGGCTGGACAGCATTGGCAGCAAGCTAAGCTAGGATGAATTACAGTGTTCTAAAAGATGTGTTTTAAACCTTTTCTCACATCCGACTTTTTCTATGATGCAACAATTAATACCTAAGCCAATTATGAGTCACTCTCACTGATCTAGACATCATATAATGTGATTCCATGGATGTTAAAAATGCTGGACAGAATTCATATTTTCTGTACCTATGGGGTTCTAGAATTCACATTTCAAGCAATTTAAGTAACTAAACATGCTCTAAAATGTCTAGAACAATTAGCATATACTTGGCAAGGTATTTAAACATATTTAGACCACCCAAAACATGATTTAAGGTGCTGGAAATGATCAAGGCAGAATCGAAACCTCAAAGTCATCAAATCATGTGTAAACTTCCTTTTTTCATGTACATAGGTAACTAGTTTCTCTTGGAACAATTTTAGGACTTCAAAATACCTTGGAAATCAATTTAACTTGTCAAGAACTTTCATAAAATACATGGGGCAGCAACTCTTTAATTTTACTCATGGTTGAAATCCTAAATATAAGAACATACTCAAAAATACTTTTAAATGTCATTTATGTTTAGGAAAAACTTAAAACATAAACTATAGGCTCTTGTAACTAATGAAAAATGAAACACCCTAGTAATTAACCAGATACACCTAGGTTGAATCTGATTAATGACTAGACTTTACTCCTTGCTTTGGTTCTTTCTTCATAATTTGAAAATACTTAGTGAAATTACGAGCCATTTTTTTTTTTTAAACACATAATTGAAAACGTGAGCCGAGTACAATGTGAACGAGTAAGCGGAGTATAATAAGACGTTTAAGAATATATCACATCATATCACTTAGGCTCAATCATATAACATCCATAAGCACATTATAGCATATATTTACATACAATAACCTCACTCAAAGGGTGGGTTATGTTCATACATCATTATCTTATGCAAACCCATAAAAGAAAATATACATAAGGAAATACATGCCCCTAAACTAGATAACTCCATAAGCCGGGAAGGTTATCCAAAAACTAGGGTGGATGAACACACATAAATCTACTAAGAACCTTCTATGGCCACTGTCCTGGAAATGGGGGAATAAATCCGATCCACTGATGAGCTCGCTCGAGAGGACACACGAGATGCACCAGTGAGGAGTCGCATGGACGGCCTTCTCGCTAACCTCGGCTGAACAACTGTTTCCTCACTACCCTCTCTTACACATGTGGGAGTAGGAGCAGAGCTCTCAGAATATACATGAGTAGGAGTGTCCTCTGAAGGATCAGTTTCAGAATATCTCATCTCGGGAACATACTCTGGAAATCCATGGACAGTAGATGAAGCGGGATAAGAACGTAACATCCTTTCATCAAGTGGACGTGCATGTTCGAAAACCATTTCATCGCCATAGGGAGAAGTAGGAGAAAATCGATAACTAGGGACAGGATGTGCAAATGGCCGACCTATGTAAATAAAAACACGAATCAAGCACCTCCCTTCAAAATGATCGGAGCGATGCACCGGATCATAGTGAAATTCCCAAGTAGGGGTATCAACGAACAGGACGAATGTCGCCATCTGAATCTGGAGACAATGATGGAAATAAAGAAAAGGGAGTGAGAATCTTGCTAAAGAATTCTCAGTAAGGTACCTCCTTCTCTGATGTCATCATCAAAGTCCCAGGAACCTCGGGATTATTCTAAAATAGTGAGCATGCAAAGATTCATTTTAAGTTCGGACAAATACTTAACCGAGGTTCGTCAATTTTTAATCATGCATCTTATAATGCATCATATTCTTAACATGTCATATTTACAATGAACTTTTCCTTTATCATTACATCATATTCCTCATCATCATTATCAAAATAACATGCATAAAAGAACGTCATATAATATTAGCTACACATGGACACAGTGCACATATTTCATTTCTTTAGTGCCTTAGGTGACTTAAAATCTTATCATCATCATTATTTTCCTTGGGTCACCCTATACTCCACCCTTTTGGGAGTAATTTAGGTTATGAGCTCATACTTTACTAGTCGTCACTAGCATATACTTATCCCTTTTGATAAGCTAAAGTCCCGACTCTACCCTTTTGAGAGAACGGGTTAGGGGGCTAAAATCACCTTTTCACCACCTATAGTCTGATGGTTCCAAAGGATCATTTTCTTATAAGTTTAAGTCACCATTAAATCTTTGCATGTTATATCATAATACAATTCATAAACATCATAACATTTTCTCATTTATAGTCTTAAGCTAGAATAATATATATCAACTGTAATCATGCATATGGGAGATTCCCAGGAAAGAGAAGTGGGTCATAATGGACATGCTTAAATACCAAGTTTTTCCTTAGCCAGAACCTTTCCAAATTACACTTTTACAATGATACACTTTCTTCTAGCAACAAAGGTAAATTTTACATAATAAAGAACATTTCATGTATAAGCATTCTCATTATTTGCAACAGCAACTATAACATGCAAGCCAGGAAATCATTCAATAAGCATCCAATCCTTACATAGAATTATCAATTATAGAACTAATTAGTTACTGAACCAATTATGAATCATTCTCTTAACAATAAACCATAATTATCACAACTTCAATCATATCAAATCATTATCACACATTGATACTAAACTCAGATCAGTGGCCGAATCATGAACCTCATGCAATTACATAGAATCATATTTTAAGTGCATATAAATTACTAGTTCCCCGTAAAATCCTTGCAAAGCCTTAAAACTCATTTAGAAACTAGTTCTTTTGTCAAATTTGGGAGGATCTTCACAATTAAAATTCTCACTTAAGATAAAAGGAGTAAGTCTTGAGCTTTAGAGATTTAGGTGACATCTTAGAATTATAAACATGCTATGCAACCTTATTTTAATCTTATCTTTATAAGGTGATAGCTTGAAATTATAAACATGATATGCAATTCCATTTCTTTATCTTTAAGATTTAAGGTGATGACTTGAAAATTAAACATGATGCAAGAACTTGAAATATAAACATGATACAAGAAAGCTGGAGCGGCGGTAATCCATACAGGACGATAGAGGAAGAAGAGAATATTAAGAAACCGGAGCGGCGGTAGTCCGCACAGGACCAGTAGAGGGAGAAGAGAATATTAAGAAATCGGAGCGGTGGTAGTCCGCACAGGACGAGTAGAGGGAGAAGAGATTATTAAGAAACTGAGCGGCGGTAGTCCGCAGGACAGATAGAGGAGAAGAGAATTATTATTACATCTTTTAAGCTCCAATCTCAAGACTTTTTAAAGAATAAATTCTTTAACTCCAATAATCATATTTCTTTGCTTGTGATACATGGGCAAGTCTTTGAGCTCTAGGATCTTTAGGTGATGGCATAAAATAAACATGCCATGCGTTGATTCTTTTAGCCATTATAAAATATAGTGAGAGCATAAATTAAATATGAGATGCAACCTCTTTATTATCTTGAAAGATTAAGTGATGACTTGAAACATAAACATGAAATACAAGCTTGGAATTTAAACATGAGAAATGCAAGTTCATTTATTCATTCTTGAAAATTTAGTGATGACATAGAAGGTAAACATGGTTATGCAAAGCATAAACTTAATCATGGATGCAAATTCATTTTGTTTCTTTACTAGAGCTCCTTCAAGACTTTAAAAGAATTATAAATTCAACCCAATACATATCTTAACAAGAAATAAAACATAAAAGGAAAATACATCTTTCAAGTTCTAAACTAAAAATCTTTGTTTTAGCATCATAAAGCATTATTCTTTAAAGTTTTGCATCAAGTGGAATTTTCAAGCTTTAGAGGCCTAACTTGTAATGGATTTACAACCCACCCTCAAGGTCCTCATCATCAAGCCATCATCTTAGTTCCACCTAGGCCATATGGTTGAATTGGTTAAAGAAAAATTGAAGAGGAAAACCAAAATGAAAAGCTAAGGTAAGTTCATAATATCATCATTTTGAGCTAAAAACACAACTCCTCAAAGCATAGAAATAAATTTAGAAACTACTCCCTACCTAATCTGAGTTGAAGAAGAGGAAGAGAACTTGGTTTCTTGAAGTGAAATGAAACAAAATCTCTTTGAAAAAATTGAAGAAAGAATTCAGCCAAAGAGGAAGAAGAAAGAAAGTTTTTGGTGCTCTTAAAAACTAGTTATGAACCAAGCATTCCAAGACCACTCAAGCAGGCCTATTTATAGAAGATTTTGAGGCTTCTAATTGGCCAAAATGATGAGGTAGTGGACGGAATTTTGCAGGAGAAATAAGGGAGGAAAAATTATTTTAGACAAAGTTGTATGAAATTAAGGAATTATGTCTCTTATGGTGACATTTTGGCATTTTGTTTTAGTGCAACTTTTGGCAATAATTCAGCTGCATAATGGCATCAATAATTTCGTCCATTACAGCCCAAAGAAGTGAAATTTGTGTGTTCCATGCATTATTTAGGTGTAGGCAAGGTATTCATGTAATTTAGAGAATTTACGGTTAAGGGTTTAAGTGAATTAGTAAGCAATTTGGGTGTTTTTGAGTAATTTTGGGTTCTAATCAATCTAAATACATAATTTTGACTCTAGATTAATATTTAGAATTTAATAAGCTTTAATTTGAGCCTAATATTGCTTAGGTTTCCTGTGATACACTAATCAAAAATCCCGAATTACAAAGCGCCCAAAAGCAGGGGGCAAAATCGTACTTTCACTTAAAAACTGTCCGACGCCACCCGAGCTTAACCAATGGTTAATCATGGCTTAAAAACACATTTTAAAACATTTTAGTGAGGTTCGGGCTCAGTCGGCACGCACATCGGAGTTAAAGCAACCCTTGAGGGCGTTTTGGTCATTTTCAAGGCGTCGAACTCAAAATTGAGATCCTTCTACTCTATTAACACACATAACACAAACAATCCCTTATTATCCTCAAAATATCCCCTTGAGAATAGGTGGGGCCCACGATCCTCATTTTCTGAGTAAAATAACTTCAGGGGCATTTTGGTCATTTTATACGTACAGAAATTCGGGATTTGCGACTCTTACATGAATCGTTCCTAACCTCTCTTCTAATGTTATATTCCTTTATTGAGGATTGTTCGGCCTCAAATCTTATGTAATAATTACCTACGGTAATTCGGTAATTGAGTAATTTCTAATGACAGTAAAAATTACAGTAAAAATTGGGGCGTTACAAAAAACTCATCCTAGAGCTTTCATCATCACATGGCCGAATGCATTTCAAGAAGATACCTTCTTGATTTAACTTTTCTCAAGATGAAATGGGCAAGTCTTTGAGCTCTAGTCATTTTAGGTGATGGCATAAAAGTAAACGTTGTAACACCCTAGTAATTAACCAAATACACCTAGGTTGAATCTGATTAATGACTAGACTTTACTCCTTGCTTTGGTTATTTCTTCATAATTTGAAAATACTTAGTGAAATTATAAGCCATTTTTTTTTAAAAAAAACATAATTGAAAACGTGAGCCGAGTACAACGTGAATGAGTAAGCGGAGTATAATAATATATTTAAGAATATATCACATCATATCACTTTGGCTCCATCATATAACATCCTTAAGCACATTATAACATATATTTACATACAATAACCTCACTCAAAGGGTGGGTTATGATCATACATCATTGTCTTATCCAAACCCATAAAAGAAAATATACATAAGGAAATACATGCCCCTAAACTAGATAACTCCATAAGCCGGGAAGGTTATCCTAAAACTAGGGTGCATGAACACACATAAATCTACTAAGAACCTTCTATGGCCACTGTCCTGGAAATAGGGGAATAAATCCGATCCACTGATGAGCTCCCTCGGGAGGGGACACACGAGATGCACCAGGCTGGGGTCGCATGGACGACCTTCTTGCTAACCTCGGCTGAACAACTGTTTCCTCACTACCTTCTTTTACACGTGTGGGAGTAGGAGCAGAGCTCTCAGAATATACATGAGTAGGAGTGTCCTCTGAAGGATCAGTTTCAGAATATCTCGTCTCGAGAACATACTCTGGAAATCCATGGACAGTAGATGAAGCGGGATAAGAACGTAACATCCTTTCATCAAGTGGATGTGCATGTTTGAAAACCATTTCATCGCCATAGGGAGAAGTAGGAGAAAATCGATAACTAGGGACAGGATGTGCAAATGGACGACCTATGTAAATAAAAACACAAACTGCGCACCTCCCTTCAAAGTGATACGAGCGATGCACTGGATCATAGTGGAATTCCCAAGTAGGGGTATCAACGAACAGGACGAATGTCGCCATTTGAATCTGGAGACAATGAGGGAAATAAAGAAAAGGGAGTGAGAATCTTGCTAAAGAATTCTCAGTAGGGTACCTCCTTCTACAGTGTCATCATCAAAGTCCCCAGGAACCTCGAGATTATTCTAAAATAGTGAGCATGCAAAGATTCATTTTAAGTTCGGACAAATACTTAACCGAGGTTTGTCAATTTTTAATCATGTGTCTTATAATGCATCATAATCTTAACATGTCATATTTACAATGAACTTTTCCTTTATCATTACATCATATTCCTCATCATCATTATCAAAATAACATGCATAAAAGAACGTCATATAATATTAGCTACACATGGACACAGTGCACATATTTCATTTGTTTAGTGCCTTAGGTGACTTAAAATCTTATCGTCATCATTATTTTCCTTGGGCCACCCTATACTCCACCCTTTTGGGATTAATTTAGGTTATGAGCTCATACTTTACTAGTCGTCACTAGCATATACTTATCCCTTTTGATAAGCTAAAGTCCCGACTCTACCCTTTTGAGAGAACGGGTTAGGGGGCTAAAATCACCTTTTCACCACCTATAGTCTGATGGTTCCAAAAGATCATTTTCTTATAAGTTTAAGTCACCATTAAATCTTTGCATGTTATATCACAATACAATTCATAAACATCATAGCATTTTCTCATTTATAGTCTTAAGCTAGAATAATATATATCAACTATAGTCATGCATCTAGGAGATTCCCAGGAAAGAGAGCTGGGTCACAATGGACACGCTTAAATACCAAGTCTTTCCTTAGCCAGTACCTTTCCAAATTACACTTTTACAATGATACACTTTCTTCTAGCAACAAAGGTAAATTTTACATAATAAAGAATATTTCATGCATAAGCATTCTCATTATTTGCAACAGCAACTATAACATGCAAACTAGGAAATCATTCAATGATATCAAGTACTTAATAAGCATCCAATACTTACATAGAATTATCAATTATAGAACTAATTAGTTATGCACCTAAGGGATTTATTACCATCCTTACGATTATTTATAGGCCTTAAGAACACTATTAAATCAAATGGGGTAGCATAGGTAATAAGTTGTTCCTAAGGTTTTACGGTATGCTAGAAGTTATGTTTTAAATCCTTTCTTGTTGCCAGCTTTCCCTATAATGCTGAAATTAGTTACTAAACCAATTATGAATCATTCTCCCTTATTTAAACATAATAAAACCTGGTTCTTATCGTTGCTAAAGATTCTGGATAGAATGCATAAATTTTATTCCCTAGAGTTCTAGAAATCTTGTTTTTACGGTTTTCTAGTTGCTAAGTTCATTTTTAGTGTTCGGGATCAATCCTAGTCTAATTGATACCAAATTTTTCGTGCCTAACTAATCCTAGACAGAATTATAACATACTAAAACAGATTTGGCATTGGCTAAACTTAAAGGGGTCAAAAACTAGGTAAATTCTAGCTCTTCGGTTGTTCTAGGGAGCTAGTTTTATCTCTAACATGCAGTGAATCATTCTCTTAACAATAAACCATAATTATCACAACTTCAAACATATCAAATCATTATTATACATTGATACTAAACTCAGATCAGTGGCCGAATCATGAACCTCATGCAATTACATAGAATCATATTTTAAGTGCATATAAAATACTAGTTCCCGTAAAATCCTTGCAAAGTCTTAAAACTCATTTAGAAACTAGTTCTTTTGTCAAACTTGGGAGGATCTTCACAATTAAAATTCTCACTTAAGATAAAAGGAGTAAGTCTTGAGCTTTAGAGATTTAGGTGACATCTTAGAATTATAAACATGCTATGCAACCTTATTTTAATCTTATCTTTATAAGGTGATAGCTTGGAATTATAAACATGATATGCAATTCCATTTCTTTATCTTTAAGATTTAAGGTGATGACTTGAAAATTAAACATGATGCAAGAACTTGAAATATAAACATGATACAAGAAAGCTGGAGCGCGGTAATCCATACAGGACGATGAGGGAGAAGAGAATATTAAGAAACCGGAGCGGCGGTAGTCATACAGGACAGTGAAGGGAGAAGAGAATTATTATTACATCTTTTTAAGCTCCAATCTCAAGACTTTTTAAAGAATAAATTCTTTAACTCCAATAATCATATTTCTTTGCTTGTGATACATGGCCAAGTCTTTGACCTCTAGGATCTTTAGGTGATGGCATAAAATAAACATGCCATGTGTTGATTCTTTTAGCCATTATAAAATAAAGTGAGAGCATAAATTAAATATGAGATGCAACCTCTTTATTATCTTGAAAGATTAAGTGATGACTTGAAACATAAACATGAAGTACAAGCTTGGAAAATACATCTTTTAAGTTCTAAACCAAAAATCTTTGTTTTAGCATCATAAAGCATTATTTTTTAAAGTTTTGCATCAAGTGGAATTTTCAAGCTTTAGAGGCCTAACTTGTGATGGATTTACAACCCACCCTCAAGGTCCTCATCATCAAGCCATCATCTTAGTTCCACCTAGGCCATATGGCTGAATTGGTTAAAGAAAAATGAAGAGGAAAATCGAAATGAAAAGCTAAGGTAAGTTCATAATTTCATCATTTTGAGCTAAAAACACAACTCCTCAAAGCATAGAAATAAATTTAGAAACTACTCCCTACCTAATCTGAGTTGAAGAAGAGGAAGAGAACTTCATTTCTTGAAGTGAAATGAAACAAAATCTCTTTGAAAAATTGAAGAAAGAATTCAGCCAAAGAGGAGGAAGAAAGAAAGTTTTTGGTGCTCCTAAAAACTAGTTATGAACAAAGCATTCCAAGACCACTCAAGCAAGCCTATTTATAGAAGATTTTGAGGCTTCTAATTGGCCAAAATGAGGAGGTAGTTGGCAGAATTTTGCAGGAGAAATAAGGGATGAAAAATCATTTTAGACAAAGTTGTATGAAATTAAGGAATTATGTCTTTTATGGTGACATTTTGGCATTTTGTTTTAGTGCAACTTTTGGCAATAATTCAGCTGCATAATGGCATCAATAATTTCATCCATTACAGCCCAAAGAAGTGAAATTTGTGTGTTCCATGCATTATTTAGGTGTAGGCAAGGTATTCATGTAATTTAGAGAATTTACGGTTAAAGGCTTAAATGAATTAGTAAGCAATTTGGGTGTTTTTGACAATTTTGGGTTCTAATCAATCTAAATACATAATTTTGACTCTAGATTAATATTTAGAATTTAATAAGCTGTAATTTGAGCCTAATATTGCTTAGGTTTCAATATACGAATCAAAAATCCCGAAATTATAAAGCGCCCAAAAACAGGGGCAAAATCGTACTTTCACTTAAAAACTGCCCGAGGCCACCCGAGCTTAACCAATGGTTAATCATGGACAAAAACAAATTTTAAAACATTTTAGTGAGGTTCGGGCTCAGTCGGCACGCACATTGGAGTTAAAATAGCCGCAGGGGTGTTTTGGTCATTTCGGGCGTCGGAACTCAAAATTGAGATCCTTCTGCTCTATTAACACACATAACACAAACAATCCCTTATTATCATCAAAACATCCCCTTGAGAATAGGTGGGGCCCACGATCCTCATTTTCTGAGTAAAATAACTTCAGGGGCATTTTGGTCATTTTATACGTACAGAAATTCGGGATTTGCGACTCTCGCATGAATCGCTCCTAACCTCTCTTCTAATGTTATATTCCTTTATTGAGGATTGTTCGGCCTCAAATCTTATGTAATAATTACCTACAGTAATTCGGTAATTTCTAATGACAGTAAAAATTACAGTAAAAATTGGGGCGTTACAAATGTGTTGTGCATTCCATTTTTATAGTCCATTAGAAAGTAAAGTGATAGCTCAATAATAAATATGAGATGCACCTTCATTATTAATCTTTGAGTTTAGTGATGACTTGAAATATAACATGAGATGCAAAGCTTGGAATTTAAACGTGCATTATGCAAGTTCATTCCTTATCTTGGGGTTTAGTGATAGCATAGAAAATAAACGTGATATGCAAAGCATAAAGCAAATGTGAATGCAAGTTACTTTTATCTTGTCCAGAGCTCTTGCAAGACTTTTAAAAAGAACATAGTTCCAACCCAAACCTCATCCTCACAAGAAAAGGAAACTACTAGTGCTAGAATACTCAAAATAAATCATAACCTTAAAGAACTTGGAAGTGGCCGAATCTCCATCATAGAGAATGAACCATTT
Organism: Dalbergia cochinchinensis; assembly: GCA_031216125.1. NCBI lineage: Eukaryota > Viridiplantae > Streptophyta > Magnoliopsida > Fabales > Fabaceae > Dalbergia > Dalbergia cochinchinensis. Next base: position 31,149,503 of record CM062375.1, on the reverse strand, counting down.
TTAAACTCTAGGGACCAAGATCTTGATGATCTAAGACATCAACATCCTAAGTCCTCATCATTGAGTACATAGCTTCCTTCAAAACCAACGTTTAAACAAAGTTCATGCTAGAGAAGAAAGCAAAACCGAAACCATACTTGGCTTAAAGTTAAAGTTTCAAGCTCTAGAGTTTGTTCATGTGACAAGCATCAACATGAAACCCTCATCATCAAGCTTTCATTTTTCCAAGCTTTAGAAACTCTCATGGCCGAAAATATGAAAGAAAAAGGAAAGTCCAAGAAGTGTTCAAGAGAAACATAAACTTCTCCTTTACTTATCCTTGAAAAAGGATGAAACTTTCCTTGTGAAAAATTCAAGCTTTAGGGGTTGTTGAGTGACAAACACCATCATAACACCCTCATCATCAAGCTTTCATTTTTCCAAGGGCCAAAGGCTTTCATGGTTGAATCATAAAGGAGAAAAGAGAAGTTCAAGTGTTCAAGAGAAACATAAACTCATTCTTGACTAAACTTGTAAAAGATGAAACTTTTCTTTGAGAAAAACTCAAGCTTTAGAGGTCTCATGTGAGATGAACTCATGGTCACCTCTAGAGAGCACTCATCATCAAGCCATCATGTTCAAGGCCTTGAGGCCAAAAATGAAAGGAAAAGAAAAGGAAGAAACCGAAAATAAAAAGCAACATGGAGGTTCAACCTTTCATCATTTCCCAACAAGATTCAACATAGAAATCAAAGACATATTTAGAAAGGTTCCCTACCTTGTGGTTTTCGAAAAAGGAGAGGAAGAACTTGAGCTTGAAGAACTCTTGGAAGCTTGAGAGAAAAAGAAGTGAGAAAGCTTGAGACTTTTAGAGATTTGCAAGAAGTGAGCAAAGGAGTGAAGTTGTGTGGTGTTGTGTATTTATAGGCAAATGAATTATGAAGGAGTGGAGGGAAAGAAGTTGGCCGAAACTTCTTGAGGAAGAATAAAGAAAAATATCTCTTTTTGTTGTCATTCATGGTGTCATAGGTCATAGGTCTTAGGGTGGCTTTGATGGACAATGTGATTGACTACATAAAATATCATTCTTTTGAATTTTTGGGGGGAAAAGTGGCTGAACATCATAAGACCATGGGAGGGAAGATTTCATTCAATTTAATCATGTACTAATGGAGTGTTTAGGAGTAAACAAGATTAGGTCACTAATTAAGGTTGTATAACCAAGTGTTTAGGTGAACTAATTAAGTAATTAGGACCCTAATACCTTAGACTAAGAGTACTATTGTAGGATTGATGGAGTCAAACTCCTATGACCATTGATTGAAATGTGCCAACTTTTCTTGGGAATGAAAGTGTTCTTGGGAATGTGAGTATGAATAGTGAAAATACTATTCATAGTTGCTTTTTCTTTAAAGAAAGAAAAGAATTAGAAATGAGTTTTGAACTTCCTTAACAATTTTAGGTTCTAATCAATTTCAAATAATTATTTTAGCTCTAGATTAATTAAGGAAATTAATTAACCTTTCATTAGAGTTTAATATTGCTTGGGTTTGAGTTAAGTAACTCATTAGTCGTAAAATGCATTAAGCGGGGGTAAAATCGTAATTTTTACCAAAAGTTGCCCGGGACCTCTGGGACTTAAACCAACATAGTTCATGCCTTAAAACATCATTTTTTTTATCTCTGGGACGAGTCCGGGTCGGAGTCAAAACTTAAAATTGCCTTAAATCAAGTTAGGGGTATTTTGGTCATTTGCGCACAGAACCTCAGAAATGAGATTTTTCTGACTTGTTAACATTCATAAACATATAATCCCCTTCATATATCATAAAAGCCTTGTGGGGATGGCCGAGGCCGATCGTCCTCATGTTTCAGGTAAAAATGACCTCAGGGGCATTTTGGTCATTTAAAAGTTTAGAGAAAAACAGGGCGTTACACAATGCAAGATACATTCTACTAATTCCAATTGTAAGAGATGGTCATGGATCATAATAATTATAAAATGACTTTCTTTCATTTATCTTTAAGGTGACTTAGATTTATTCTTTCTCTCATTTAGGGCCACCCAATTTCTCTTGCCTTTTGAGAGTTCTAGGTTATGAGCTCATACCCCACTAGTCATCACTAGCATAATCTTATCCTATGATAAGTTAACACCCGACTCTTAGAGTATGGGATAGGGGGCAATAGGATCACCTTTCATAACTTTTAATTCATGGAGTCTAGAGGATTATTTCCATATATTTTTATGTCACCTTTATATTAGCATGCTAGGTTAAGATGTAAAAACATAACTATATCATATACTTTTCTCGTGCTCTTCACATTAATGAAACATTTCAAGTGAAATCATAGCATGCCGTATCAATTTTCACAATCAGATAACTAAACATTTAGGGCATCCACATAATTTTCAAGCAAATGAAAAATTACAACATTTTATAGGATAAGTACTTCCTTTGCTTCATAAATGATTTAACATCTAAATTGGGTAAACCCAACTTTCATATTTTTTGTCTTATGCACCTAAGGGATCAAATGCAAGAATTCTCATTTATTATTAACCTAAGAACATCACTAAGCAAATCTATACAGATTTGAAGTAAAAATGAAATGAACTATTTCAGTGTTCTTATAAAACACGTTTTTGACCCTTTCTCATTACCAGCTTTTTCTTATGATGCTAGAATTAATTTCTAAGCTAGTTATGGGTGGTTTGTAACATTCTAATTTTTAACCCAATACTCTAGAACATATTTAGGTTAATCATTATTCTATTACGTCATAGTTTCCTTTTTACTTTAAAATACTTAGCGAAAAATACTGGTAAATTTTTTTTGAATTATAAAAGCAAAGTGAGAGCCGCGTGTGACATGATAAGCAATGAAGCACGTAAGGAAATAAAGCAAGCGTCTCATAAAAATCATAACATAAAGCAAGTAAAGGCACATCACGATAAAACTGAACTGCATATTTATATAATATGATCTGCCCACTTATAGAAAGTGGGACTTAGTTTAGTACAACATGAAACAAATACATCTAAAATGAAAATACAAAGAAAAGTGCAACGGAAAGCATAAAAGCAAACTCCCCTACCCAAATGCAACTAAAGGGATAACCTCTAAACAAAAGAAGGTTTATCCTCATCTAAGTGGTGTGTGCACTATCCCGGGTACTCCATCAGTCATCCACTACCTCCTACTGACGTCTATCCCACGAACGAGGCACATACCTGGCAAATTGGGCAAGCTCCTCCGGTGTGTAAAGGCGAAGCGGTGATAGGGAGTGATCCCCACGATGTGGTTGCATCTCCGGTCATCGTGCTAGTCGAGGCTGAGTCACGGTGTCCTCAGTACCCTCTCTTATCAGTGGTGGAGTGGGGGCAGAGCTCTCGCTATACAGATGGGTAGGCGGGTCCTTCGACGGGTCGATCTTTCAGAAGTATGTTCGGGGCACGTAGTCGGGGTAATCGCGCATGGCTGAGGCGATGGTGTGCATGCGAAGCACTCTCTCGTTGTGCGTACATGTGTGCTCAAAAACCCGCTCGTCGTCGCCGTAGGGTGCTGTCGGGGAGAAGCGATGGGTATGCACAGGGTGGGCGAAAGGTCGTCTAATGAACATGAAGACACGAACCGTGCACTGACCCTCAAAAAGGTATGATCCGTGCTCAGGATCATAGTGCACCCCCACGTCGGGGTGTCCACAAAAACCATGAACGCCGCCATTTGAAGATGTGATGGAAAGAAAAGATAGAGGGAGTGAGAATCTTGCTAAAGAATCTCAGTAGGGCCTCTTACTACCTAGGTGTCATCATCTACGTCCTCAGGAACCTTGGGTTTAGTGTATAAAATAAGTGAGCATGTGTTAAATTCATTTTTAAGCTTTCAAAATATAATTAACCAAGGTCCATTCATTTTAGAATGAATCTTAATGTCATGAATCCAATATAGTAAAGAATGTATGCATGGTACTACTTAATGCAAGGACATCAATCATAACATCAAGAAGCATAATAAGGGTGGCATAAAGTGGAAATCGAAATCTCATGTGGGGAAAACTTTGTGACATAATCATCATACTTTACTTTCTCATGGGGCCACCCTAAAAGACATTCGTTCTGGGGGTGCTCGGCCGAACTGGTGTCACCCAGAACGTGTCACATCTCTAGGTTATGAGCTCATACCTAACTAGTTGTCACTAGTTCTTACTTATCAATCCCGATAAGCGTATCATAATCATAATCCCGACTATCTAGTACGGGCTAGGGGGCATTTCTTGGGGTGCTCGGCCGAACCGGTGTCATCCAAGAATACATCCTGGTACCGATGTCACATGAGTTCTTTGGAGGTGCTCGGCCAAACTGGTATCATCCAAAAACCCATCTTAGTACCTCATATCTCATAAAGAAAATCTCATAGGTTTTTCAAAAACTTTCTAGTCCCCAAATTTGTCAGAAATTCGGCAACATAACAGCAGCGCGCCGGATTTCTTCCAAATTTACTTTATGCCACATAAACAAATAGAAAATGTTTCCTCAATCATGAATTCATACATTGACATAGTCATTCTCAAATAGAACATACATTCACATGTAACATTGAAACTCATTGTGCTCTTGATCCTACAGTATCTTATGCTTTGACCCTTACGGGCCTTATACTTGAGATGTAATTATTCTATCATTCTCTAACAACCTCTTATGCACCTAAGGATTCTCTTCTAAAAAATCTTACTATCATTTATGTTCTTTAATAAATCTGGGAAGCACCATACTCCAAGGGCAGAGTTATATATCTATGATTACGGGGTTCTAGAACTTACGTTTTAGACCCTTTCTTGGTTCCGTCTTCGCCTAAGGCGCTATAAATTAAATCTAAACCAATTATGAGGCATTCCTATGCCTAAGAACTAATTATAAACCACGTTTGCCATATTATGAGGTCGCTGGATAGAATCCAGAAATTAAATATTCTAAGAGTTCTAGGATTGCACTTTTACGATTTTCTAGTTACTAGTTTCTCTATAGGTGCTAAAATTCAATCATACTTCAAATGTAACCGAATTTTTCATGATTATTCAATCCTAAATTGATTGTCAAAAATAGTTTTGGTATTGATTAAGATTAAAGGGGTTAAACACACGTTAAATTCCAACTTTATGGTTTTTCTATGAAGCTAGTTTCTCCCCTAACATGCATAGAAGTATTCCTACCTCATCATATATCATTTTTACACATTTTAACACATCAAAACATCATCATACAACAACAAACATAACATCATCATACAGCAACAAAAGACACATAATTTGACATTTCCAAAGTATATACGTTGCTAGTTTCCCTTGGAATCATTTTAGAACTTGTAAAACTCTTTGCAAACCATGTTATTTTATCAAGAGGCTAAAAACAACCTTAGGTCAGTAACCAATTTAGTTCTTCTTTGGGAAAGGATTAAAATCATAAATCTTGTTGGTCATAACTTTATAAAACTCATCAAGCTTAAAGAAAATCCTAGAACATAGGTTGTTGGCCCTTGTAACTAGATGGAACTCATTTCAAGTTCATCATTAATACCTGGCTGAAATTATACATTCAAAGAATGCTTCCATATTAAACTTTAACTTGAGATAAAATGGGCAAGTCTTTGAGCTCTAAGGTCTTTAAGTGATGACAAAATATAAACATGCTATGCACTTCATTTTTATTCTTCATTACAAAGTAAAGTGAGAACTTTAAAGTAAATATGCAAGGCTTAGAAATAAATATGCAAGACTTGAAGTAAATATGCAAGGCTTGGAATTTAAATATGCAAGACTTGAAGTAAATATGCAAGGCTTGAAATAAATATGCAATGTAAGTTCATTTCTTTATTTTAGTGCTCTAGGCCCAGCAACAATCGACTTTAAGGCCGAAATAGAAAGGCTTTGAGAATTAATTAGGTGATAATGCAAGTCTTGTTTTAATCTTTGAGTCCTTATGTGATGACTTGAAAATAAAGATGCAAAGTAAGAATGTAAACATGAGTGCAACCTCAAAGTAAATATGCAAGTTCATTTATATCTTATTAGAGCCCATACAAGACTTTTAGAGGAACTTTAACCTTAACCCAAACTCATCATGACAAGATAAAGTGAGGTCTAGAGTTCTTAGAACTCAAGATAACATTCCTTGAAAATATAACCATAAATGAACTTTAATACACCTTTATGAAAACTCAAGCTTTAGAGATTTTTTTGTGGTGAACATAAAGTCACCAACTAGAACTCTCATCATTAAGCTATCATGAGGGTTCATCCAACAATTGTTGGCCAAAATTTTAGAGGATAAGGAAAGGAAAGAAGCCAAAACTTAAGAGCAAGAAAGAACCATTTTGAAACTCTAGAGACCATGATCTTGATGATGTATAAACATTGACACCATGGGTCTTCATCATTGAGTTCATGTAACCATTTTAAAACATCATCAAAGTTAAAGATTTTAAGGTTCAAGAAAGAAAGAACTATAAAGACCTTTTGCTTAAGAACAAAGATCATGCTTTAGAGGTTGTTCAAGTGATGAATATCATCATGAAACCCTCATCATCAAGCTCTCATTCCTTTTTTTTTCAAAGGCTCATGGCCTAAAATGAAGAAGGAAGAGAAGAAGAAAAGAAGTTCCAAAAAGATTCAAGAGAAACTATGAACACATAACTAGATTAAGAACATAAATGAAAGAAACACTTGAAAGAAAATCCCTACCAAGTGATTGGAGGTTGAGATGAGTGAAGAGGATGAAGAACTTGAAGAACTTGGACACTTGAACTTTGAGAGAAAAAGAAAACTTTGAAGTGCTCTTTGAAAACTTACACTTAGCAAATGAACCCAAAATTATGCAAGTTCACCCAAGCATGCTATTTATAGAGAAATAAAACAAATGAGGGGTGTTTAGGGGAGGGAATGGCTTCGGCCATTACAGCCACAAGGAGGCAAAAAATATCTTCTCCAAGGCATGGTTCAAGGCATGGTGGAAAGCATGGCTAGGTATGGGTTCAAGTATGGGTGCAAGTATGGGTCAAGCATGGTTCTTTGAGTGAGAAATAAATCAACATGTGATGTAAATGGGGGAGAGGTGGCCGAAAATACATCAACCATGAGGGAGGATTTCTTGCATTTTAATTGTGGTTTAAAGTTGTGTTTAGGTGTATCTTTGATTAGGATTAAGATTAGGAATTTGTAAGAAAGTGTTTAGGTGAGAAAATGGTAATCAAGGTTGTCAAGACATGTTTAAGGAGTGGTCTTGCATCATTAGTGAGTTATAAATTCATTTTAGTTCATAAACAACTCTAGACACAATTCCATGATTTAAGGAATTAGAAAGAGAAAATACTATTCAAAATTCCAAGATTGGAATCTTGAGTTTTAAAAACAGATTTAAGTTTAATCTAAGCAATTTTGGGTTCTAATTAATTTTAATAGCTTATTTTGACTCTAGATTAATTGAAAATTAATTAATCTTCGATTAGAGCCTAATGTTGCTTAGGTTTGCTTAATTACGTCATTAAGCTCAAAAACACTATTCTAGGGGCAAAATCGTAATTTTGTGCAAAAACTGCCCGGGACCACCGGGACTTAAATAGATGCTTTTAAACATGTAAAAACATTGTTTTAGACCTTCGGAAAAAGTTTCGGGCTCAAACGGCACCTTTACCCGCATAGAAACGCTATAGGGGTATTTTGGTCATTTTGACCCGAAACTGCAGAAAATGAGATTTTCGCCTCTGAAACCATTCAAGGGCCATCTAATCCCCTTCAAACATTGAGTTGTCCCTTCGAGGACTGCCAGGCCGACTATCCTCGAATTCCGGGCAGAAAATGACCTCAGGGGCATTTTGGTCATTTTCCTCTTAGACAGAAAAATCGAGGCATTACATGGTTCCTATACATTCACTAAGTGTTAAGTGTCATTTTTACTTAAGTATCACATGCTGTAATAGAAAGTATATTTTCATTTTAAAGAGTCCTAGAATTTACATTTTTCAGTTCTTTCTAGTTACTAAACTTTCCTTAACTATCACTAATGATTAGTATACCCATTAATAACAATTTTTGCATGTTAAGAGCACTCCAAATATCATACATTAATTCTGGAAAGTTTTGAACCGAAACCAAAGTTTAATTTTCTAAGAGCATACAAAATTGTGAAGCAAGCATTTCTAGTAACTAGTCTTTATTAGAATTATTTCTAGATCAAGGAATGCCCTTATAATCAATTCTTATCCTTATGGTAACACAATCAATAACCTTAGATCAATAGCATAATTAGAGAGCTTAATAAAAGGATGTTTACATTAGTAATAAAAGTTCTCGTGTGAGTTGAAAGGGTGAGTCTTGAGCACTAGATTAATTAAGTGATGGCATAAATTTAAACGTGCAGTACAAGCTTCATTTTTAATTTTGGCATTATAGGGTGGTGGCAAGAGAAACATAAATAGTAATATGCAAAGCTTGAATATAAATATGAAGATGCAAACTCTAGTTTTAATCTTTAAGTTTAGGTGATGGCTTGAGGAATAAACATGCTAGGCAAGGAAATATAAATATGAACACAAGTCCAATTCTTTATTTTAGTGCTCTAGGCCCCTTAGAGTATTTACTCTAAATCAACAATCAACTTTAAGGTTGAAATAGGTAGGCTTCGAGATTAATTATTTAGGTGGTGGCAAGGGAATATAAATATGAATGCAAAGCTTGAATATAAATATGAAAATGCAGGCTCTATTTTTAATCTTTAAGTTTAGGTGATGTCTTGAAAAGTAAACATGCTAGGCAAGAATGTAAATATGAATGCAAGTCCAATTCTTTATTTTAGTTCTCTAGGCCCTTTAGAGTATTCACTCTAAATCAACAATCAACTTTAAGGTTGAAATAGGTAGGCTTCGAGATTAATTAGTTAGGTGATGATATAAATGTAAATATGAGATGCAAGGACTTGAAATATAAATATGGATGCACTTCATTTATTATCCCTTTGAGTCCTAGGCTCAAGACTACCATTTAACTCTGCAAAATAACATAATGTCTTTATTTGCTAAAAACTCTTAAAAGTGAAACCTTCAAGCTTTTGAGGTCAAATAAATGATGGTCTTACAACCAACATCCATGATCGTCATCATCAAGCCATGGTTTTCCAATAACAAGGCCATTATGGCTAAAAAAGAAAAAGAAGGAGAAAGGAAAATAACGAGCCAAAAATGAAGAGGAGAAAGGAAGAATTAACATTATAACATCTCAATTCAAGTGTGAAACAAAAGAAAAGAATAGAAATCTTTAAAACAACTCCCTACCAAAGGCATTCTTTCTTTGAAAGGATGAAAGCTTGGTCTTGGAAATGATATGAGAAAAACAAATCTTCCTTGGTGCTTTAATGGTGGTTTCAACCAATAAGGAGAAAAAGGAAGGAATATGTGTCTTTGTTTTGAACTTGGAAGTTGAGGGGTTATGTGTTTAAGGGAATATCCATGGTGGTTATATGGTGGTTTGGGGGTTGAGAAGTGGTAGAGTGTGGTGGCTGTTGGAAGATTGGAGAAGAAAAAGAAGAAGAACTCTTTGAGCTTAAAGAAAGAAAACTTGAAGTTGCAAATATGAGCAAGTGTTCTTGCAAGCTTCCCTTGATACCTATTTATAGAAAAATAAAACACAAGGGGGTGCAATGGGGGGAGTGGCCGGTGGCCTTTTGCAGGGCAAAGAAGAGAAAAAAAAATCTCTTTAATTATGCATCCAAGGGATCAATCCCCATGATTCTCATTAATTATTATCCCAAAAACATTACTAAACAGGTCTAGACAGATTTGAAACAAAAATGAAATGAACCATTTCGGTGTTCCTATAAAGTACATATTTGATCCTTTCTCCTTATCGACTTTAGCTATGACACTAGAATTAATTTCCAAGCCAATTATGGGCGATTCTTATATGTTCACCAAGTGTTAAAAGTCATTTTTACTTAAGCATCACATGCTGTAACAGAAAGTATATTTTTATTTTAGAGAGTCCTAGAATTTACATTTTTTGGTACTTTCTAGTTACTGAACTTTCCTTGACTATCTGTAACGCCCTAATTTTTCTCTAAGTGTATCAATGACCAAAATGCCCCTAAGGTCATTTTTACTAGAAAAATGAGGATAGCTAGCCCCGGCCATCCTCGAAAGGCTATTATGTTAGATGTAACACCCTAATATTCAACCCAATACTACTAGCATGTACTGAGGCCAAATATTAGTCGTTACTTCTTGATTTAGTTCTATTACCTTTGAAATTACTTACTGAAAATACGAGCCATTTTTTTTTCTTTTTTTAAAAACTCTTGGTAAAGTATGAGCCGCGTATAATGTAATTCGAACGATATCGTAAAGTGCGGAAATGTAAACACATAAAAGGCTCCATCTACAGCATCATGAATACATATATTGAAATACCTCATGCTTTAATACTTAAGATGCCCACCAACAACAGCGGGGTTGTTCGATACATAAAGTGCAATACAACTGAAAAGAAGGAAATACATAGAAAACATAAACGATACATGCAAGAGAATACCCACACCCAAGTGCATATGAAATGGATAACCTTAACACGAAAGAAGGTTTATCCTATCTACGTGACGTGTGTGCACTAAGGACTACCCTCTAAACCATACGGCTACAGTCACGGGTAAGGTGGGACATAGCCGATCCACGGGCGAAGCACGGCAGAAGTGGGCACTCGGACACGTCCTCCGTGCTGGGGTCGCATCTCGAGCATCCGACCCCTCCGTGGCTGGGTAACCGTCTCCTCATTGCCTGCTGGCACACGTGGGGGAGTGGGGGCAGAGTTCTCCTTATACATGGGGGCAGGTGGCTCCTTCGAATACTGCGAGCAAGGTACATATTCAGGTACGACACTCGAGCCTGCGGTGTAAGTCCGGAGGATCCTCTCACTGCATGTGTGAGCACGCTCAAAAACCATGTCGTCGCCATAGGGCGCCATTGGGGAGAAAAGGTAGCTATATACAGGATGGGCGAATGGCCGTCCGGGAAACATAAAGACGCGAACCGTGCAGCGGCCTTCAAAATAGTACGATCCGTACTCCGAATCATAGTGGTACTCCCATGTGGGTGTCTCAACGTAGAGTACGAACGTCACCATCCGAATCTAGAGACGTAACGGAAAGAAGGAGATAGAGGGAGTGAGATTTCTTACTAAAGAAACTCAGTAGGGTTTTTCCTCATATCTAAGTGTCATCATATACGTCTCCAGGGACCTCAGTTTCTTAGTAAAAACATGGGCATATAATGGTTCAATTATAAAGTTCAAAAATGTTAACTTCCGAGGCCCGTTCCTTTTAATTATGAAATCCTCTTGGTTACATAGTCCATAAATCATGAAACTCAACTCATAAATCATGGTTCTTATATCATGGATCATGGCACATAAACTCATAATTCATGGTCCATAAAATCATAGTTCTTAGAGCATGGTACATGGTAACTTATCTTGGTTACTTTAGGTGACATTAGAACCTCATCATTTTCTTCCTGGGGCCACCCTAACTGATCTCCCTTCGGAGAAACTTCTAGGTTATGAGCTCATATCACGCTAGTCGTCACTAGCACATAGACTTATCCTTTTTGATAAGTTAAAGGTCCTGACTTAACGTACGGGTCTAGGGGGCTAGAATCACCTCATTCCCCACCCTTGGTTTGGTGGTTCAAGGATCATTTTCACATAGTTTAAGTCACCTTAAGTCTTAGCATGTTTTATTAAGATGCCACTTAGTTTATGCATATCACATATCTTTATTACAGCATAGACATCTCTAAGTTCTCAAGGAACATGCAATAATAAAACTATCAATTAAGAATAATAGTTCACATAGCATCATATAAGTCATGAGGTATACACCAATTCATCATTCATAGAGCAATGCTTAAATCTTTCCCTTAAGAGTGAAAACCCTCAATCGGGTAATCTCAAACTTCTAAATTATTTCTGTATACCTCTAAGGGATTGATTAACCTCATTATCACAATTTATTAAGTCCTAAAACCTAATCAATCATGGCTGGACAGCATTCGCAGTAAGCTTAAGTTAGATGAATTACGGTGTTCTAAAAGATGCATTTTAAACCCTTTCTCACATCCGACTTTTTCTATGATGCAACAAATAATACCTAAGCCAATTATGAGTCACTCTCACTGATCTAGACATCATATAATGTGATTCTATGGATGTTAATAATGCTGGGATAGAATTCATATTTTCTGTACCTATGGGGTTCTAGAATTCACATTTCAAGCAATTCAAGTAACTAAGCATGCTTCAAAATGTCTAGAACAATTATCATATACTTGGCAAGGTATTTAGACATATTTAGACCACCCAAAACATGATTTAAGGTGCTGGAAATGAACATGGCAGAACCGAAAATGGTTAGTCATTAAATCATGTATAAACTTCTTTTTCAATGTACATAGGTAGCTAGTTTCTCTTGGAACAATCTTAGGACTTCAAAAAAAATCTTAGAAATCAATTTGTCATATCAAGAACTCTTATAAAATACATGGGGCAGCAACTCTTTAATTTTTCTCATGGTTGAAATCCTAATTAGAAGAACATACTCAAAATACTTGTAAATGTCACTTATGTTTAGGAAAAACTTAAAACATAAACTATAGGCTCTTGTAACCAATGAAAACACGTCCTAGGGCTTTCATCATCACATGGCCGAATGCATTTCAAGAAGATACCTTCTTGATTTAACTTTTCTCAAGATGAAATAGGCAAGTCTTTGAGCTCTAGTAATTTTAGGTGAAAGCATAAAAGTAAACGTGCTATGCATTCTATTTTTATAGTTCATTAGGAAGTAAGGTGATAGATCAAAATAAATATGAGATACACCTTAACTTTTAGTCTTGAGTTTAGTGATGGCTTGAAAAATAACATGAAATGCAAAGCTTGGAATTTAAACGTGCATTATGCAAGTTCATTCTTTATCTTGGAGTTTAGTGATAGCATAGAAAATAAACGTGCAATGCAAAACATAAAGTAAATGTGAGTGCAAGTTACTTTCATATCTTGTCTAGAGCTCTTGCAAGACTTTAAAAAAAACATAGTTCCAACCCAAACCTCATCCTCACAAGATAAGGGAACTACTAGTGCTAAAACACTCAAAATAAGTCACAACCTTAAAAATCTTGAAGATGGCTGAATCTTCATCATGAAGAATGAACCATTTTTAAACTCTAGGGACCAAGATCTTGATGATCTATAACATCAACATCCTAAGTCCTCATCATTGAGTACAAGGCTTCCTTCAAAACCAACATTAAAACAAAGTTTATGCTAGAGAAGAAAGCAAAACCGAAACCATGCTTGATTTAAGATCAAAGTTTCAAGCTTTAGAGTTTGTTCATGTGACAAGCATCAACATGAAACCCTCATCATCAAGCTTTCATTTTCCAAGCTTTAGAAACCTTCATGGCCGAAAATATGAAAGGAAAAGGGAAGTCCAAGAAGTGTTCAAGAGAAACATAAACTCCTCCTTTACTTATCCTTGAAAAAGGATGAAACTTTCCTTGTGAAAAATACAAGCTTTAGAGGTTGTTGAGTGACAAACACCATCATAACACCCTCATCATCAAGCTTTCATTTTTCCAAGGGCCAAAGGCCTTCATGGCCGAAACATAAAGGAGAGAAAGGAAGTTCCAAATGTTCAAAAGAAACATAACCTCATTCTTGACTAAACTTGTAAAAGATGAAACTTTTCTTTAAGAAAAACTCAAGCTTTAGAGGTCTCATGTAAGATGAACTCATAGTCACCTCTAGAGAGCACTCATCATCAAGCTATCATGTTCAAGGCCTTGAGGCCGAAAGTCAAAGGAAAAGAAAAGGAAGAAACTGAAAATAAAGAAGCAACATGGAGGTTCCACCTTTCATCATTTCCCAACAAGATTCAACATAGAAATTAAGGACATATTTAGAAAGGTTCCCTACCTTGTAGTTTTCAAAAAAGGAGAGGAAGAACCTTGAGCTTGAAGAACTCTTGGAAGCTTGAAAGAAAGAGAAGTGAGAAAGCTTGAGACTTTTTGAGATTTGCAAGAAGTGAGCAAAGGAATGAAGTTGTGTAGTGTTGTGTATTTATAGGAAAATGAATCATGAAGGAGTGAAGGGGAAGAAGTTGGCCGAAACTTCTTGAAAAAGAAGGAGGGAAGAAAAATCTCTTGTGTTGTCATTCATGGTGTCATAGGTCATAGGTCTTAGGGTGGCTTTTGAAGGACAACTTGATTGACTACATAAATTATCATTCTTTTGAATTTTTGGGGGGAAAAGTGGCTGAAAATTATAAGGCCAAGGGAGGGAAGATTTCATTCAATTTAATCATGTACTAATGGAGTGTTTAGGAGTAAACAATGTTAGGTTACTAATTAAGGTTGTGTGCCTAAGTGTTTAGATGAACTAAGTAGGTGATTAGGACCATTAATACCTTGGATTAAGGGTGATCTTGTAGGATTAATGGAGTCAAACTCCTATGACTATTGATTAAAGTGTGACAACTTTTTCTTGGGAAAGGAAGTGTTCTTGGAAATGGAAGTGTGAATAGTGAAAACACTATTTATAGTTGCTTTGTCTTTAAAGAAAGAAAAGAATTAAAATTGAGTTGTAAATTTCCTTAAGCAATTTTAGGTTCTAATCAACCTTAAATAATTATTTTAGCTCTAGATTAATTAAGGAAATTAATTAACCTTTCATTAGAGCCTAATATTGCTTAGGTTTGAGTTAAGTAACTCGTTAGACGTAAAATGCACTAAGCGGGGGTAAAATCTTAATTTTTAGCAAAAGTTGCCCGGGACCTCCGGGACTTAAACCAACATAGTTCATGCCTTAAAACATCATTTTTGATCTCCAAGACGAGTCCGAGTCAGAGTCAAAACTTAAAACTGCCTTAAATCAGGTTAGGGGTATTTTGGTCATTTATATACAGAAACCTCAGAAATGAGATTTTTCTGCCTTGTTAACATTCATAAACATATAATCCCCTTTCATATATCATAAAAGCCTTGTGAGGATGGCCAAGGCCGGTCGTCCTCATGTTTCAGGTAAAAATGACCTCAGGGGCATTTTTGTCATTTAAAAGTTTAGAGAAAAATGGGGCGTTACATTAGAAGGGGATTGTATGTGAATGAATGTTAATAGAGTAGAAAAATCTCATTTTTGGGGCTTCTGTGCAAAAATGACCAAAATGCCCTTGCTCTGATTAAGTATGGTTTTGAATTCTGATGTGACTCGGATTTCACCTGGAAGTCTAAAACTATGTTTTCAAGGCATATTTAAGGTTTGATTTAGTCCCGAAGGTCCTGGGCAGTTTTTGAAGGAAATTATGATTTTACCCCTACATAGTGCATTTTAGGCTTAATAATGTTATTAGCAAAACCTAAACAATATTAGGCTCTAATTAAAGATTAATTAATTTTGATAATTAATCTAGGGCCAAAATAATTATTTGAGATTAATTAGACCCTAGGATTACTTAGAGAAACTCAAAACTCTTTTTTGGTTTTAATTCTTTAAGGAAGGTATCTATGAATAGTATTTTCTCTCACCTACTTCCCTAAATCAAGGAATGTTATTGGCATTGGATTCCAAGTTAACGAAGTTTGACTTCATTAATTTAGAGAACCACCTTCTAATCTAGTCTTATATAGTTCTAATTACCTACTTACTTACCTAAACACTTAGTCACAAAACTCTAATCTTTGGCCTAATCAAATACTACCCCTAAGCTTACTCCTAATACATATTAAATTGTGATTTTCCTCCCCTAATTAAGAAGAAAACTGCCACTCCTCCTCCTTCTCCATTCAAAAAGAATTAATTTATTTCAGTCCCAAAAGAACACTCAAAGACCATCCTTGGCTATACTTGGAACCATGCTTGAGGCCATACCTAGCCATACTCACCACCGTACCTCACCATACCTCCATGGAACAAATTCTCTCACCTGATGGAACATGAGGTCATGGCCTCCACTCCTCCTCTGAGCATTCTTGAGTTTCTCTCATTTTCTCTCAAGAGTTCTTTTCATCTTCTTCATCTTCTTCTTACTCACAAAGAACCACCCCTCAACCATATACTACCTTCTAAATACTTAGCCTTACCTTTCCAAAGATTAAACTCAAGAAACACAACTTTCTTCCTTTCTTTTTCCTCTTGGTCGAAACTTCAAGCCACCTTGGGAGGAAGTCATCTTCTCATTTTCACTTCAAGAACCAAGCTTTCCTCTTCACCACTTGGTAGGGGTTTTGTTTTTCAAAAGCTTTAACTTTTATGTTGATGTTTTGATATGAAAAGCTCTAGTTTCTCTTGGTCTAAACTCTTTTTCTCTCTTTTTATTCTTGGCTATGAAGTTTGGTTTTAAAAGGAAAGATTTTAGCTTGATGATGAGGGTTTCAAGATGATGATCGTTGTAACGCCCCAATTTTTACTGTAATTTTTACTGTCATTGGAAATTACTGAATTACCATAGGTAATTATTACATAAGATTTGAGGCCGAACAATCCTTAATAAAGGAATATAACATTAGAAGATAGGTTAGGAGCGATTCATGCGAGAGTCGCAAATCCCGAATTTCTGTACGTGTAAAATGACCAAAATGTCCCTGAAGTTATTTTACTCAGAAAATGAGGATTGTGGGCCCCACATATTCTCAAGGGGATGTTTTGAGAATAATAAGGGATTGTTTGTGTTATGTGTGTTAATAGAGCAGAAGAATCTCAATTTTGAGTTCCGACGCGCGAAATGACCAAAACGCCCATGCAGTTGTGTTAACTCCGATGTGCGTGCCGACTGAGCCCGAACCTCACTAAAATGTTTTAAAATGTTTTTTTAAGCCATGATTAACCATTGGTTAAGCTCGGGTGGCCTCGGGCAGTTTGTAAGTGAAAGTACGATTTTGCCCTGCTTTTGGCGCTTTTGCAATTTCGGGATTTTCGATTCATATACGAAACCTAAGCAATATTAGGCTCAAATTAAAGCTTATTAAATTCTAAATATTAATCTAGATTCAAAATTATGTATTTAGATTGATTAGAACCCAAAATTGCTCAAAAACACCCAAATTGCTTACTAATTCACTTAAACCCTTAACCGTAAATTCTCTAAATTACATGAATACCTTGCCTACACCTAAATAATGCATGAAACACACAAATTTCACTTCTTTGGGCTGTAATGCACGAAATTATTGATGCCATTATGCAGCTGAATTATTTCCAAAAGTTGCACTAAAACAAAATGCCAAAATGTCACCATAAGAGACATAATTCCTTAATTTCATACAACTTTGTCTAAAATGATTTTTCCTCCATTATTTCTCCTGAAAAATTCTGACAACTACCTCCTCATTTTGGCCAATTAGAAGCCTCAAAATCTTCTATAAATAGGCTTGCTTGAGTGGTCTTGGAATGCTTGGTTCATAACTAGTTTTTAGGAGCACCAAAAACTTTCTTTCTTCCTCCTCTTTGGCTGAATTCTTTCTTCAATTTTTTCAAAGAGATTTTGTGTCATTTCACTTCAAGAAATCAAGTTCTCTTCCTCTTCTTCAACTCAGATTAGGTAGGGAGTAGTTTCTAAATTTATTTCTATGCTTTGAGGAGTTGTGTTTTTAGCTCAAAATGATGAAATTATGAATTTACCTTAGCTTTTCATTTTGGTTTTCCTCTTCTTTTTTTAACCAATTTAGGCCATATGGCCTAGGTGGAACTAAGATGATGGCTTGATGATGAGGACCTTGAGGGTGGGTTGTAAATCCATCACAAGTTAGGCCTCTAAAGCTTGAAAATTCCACTTGATGCAAAACTTTAAAGAATAATACTTTATGATGCTAAAACAATGATTTTTAGTTTAGAACTTGAAAGATGTATTTCCTTTTATGTTTTATTTCTTGTTAAGATATGTATTGGGTTGAATTTATAATTCTTTTAAAGTCTTGAAGGAGCTCTAGTAAAGAAACAAAATGAATTTGCATCCATGATTAAGTTTATGCTTTGCATAACCATGTTTACCTTCTATGTCATCACTAAATTTTCAAAGAATGAATAAATGAACTTGCATTTCTCATGTTTAAATTCCAAGCTTGTATTTCATATTTATGTTTCAAGTTATCACTTAATCTTTCAAGATAATAAAGAGGTTGCATCTCATATTTAATTTATGCTCTCACTTTATTTTATAATGGCTAAAAGAATCAACGCATGACATATTTATTTTATGCCATCACCTAACGATCCTAGAGCTCAAAGACTTGCCCATGTATCACAAGCAAAGAAATATGATTATTGGAGTTAAAGAATTTATTCTTTAAAAAGTCTTGAGATTGGAGCTTAAAAAGATGTAATAATAATTCTCTTCTCCCTCTACTGGTCCCGCTCCGGTTTCTTAATATTCTCTTCTCCTCTACTGGTCCTGTGCGGACTACCGCCGCTCCAGTTTCTTGTATCATGTTTATATTTCAAGTTCTTGCATCATGTTTAATTTTCAAGTCATCACCTTAAATCTTAAAGATAAAGAAATGGAATTGCATATCATGTTTATAATTCCAAGCTATCACCTTATAAAGATAAGATTAAAATAAGGTTGCATAGCATGTTTATAATTCTAAGATGTCACCTAAATCTCTAAAGCTCAAGACTTACTCCTTTTATCTTAAGTGAGAATTTCAATTGTGAAGATCCTCCCAAATTTGACAAAAGAACTAGTTTCTAAACGAGTTTTAAGGCTTTGCAAGGATTTTACGGGGAACTAGTATTTTATATGCACTTAAAATATGATTCTATGTAATTGCATGAGGTTCATGATTCGGCCACTTATCTGAGTTTAGTATCAATGTGTGATAATGATTTGATATGATTGAAGTTGTGATAATTATGGTTTATTATTAAGAGAATGATTCATAATTGGTTTAGTAACTAATTAGTTCTATAATTGATAATTCTATGTAAGGATTGGATGCTTATTAAGTACTTGATATCATTGAATGATTTCTGGCTTGCATGTTATAGTTCTTTGTTGCAAATAATGAGAATGCTTATACATGAAATATTCTTTATTATGTAAAATTTACCTTTGTTGCTAGAAGAAAGTGTATCATTGTAAAAGTGTAATTTGGAAAGGTTCTGGCTAAGGAAAGACTTGGTATTTAAGCGTGTCCATTATGACCCACCTCTCTTTCCTGGGAATCTCCCATATGCATGATTACAGTTGATATATATTATTCTAGTTTAAGACTATAAATAAGAAAATGTTATGATGTTTATGAATTCTATTGTGATATAACATGCAAAGATTTAATGGTGACTTAAACTTATAAGAAAATGATCCTTTGGAACCATCAGACTATAGGTGGGGAAAAGGTGATTTTAGCCCTCTAACCCGTTCTCTCAAAAGGGTAGAGTCGGGACTTTAGCTTATCAAAAGGGATAAGTATATGCTAGTGACGACTAGTAAAATATGAGCTCATAACCTAAATTACTCCCAAAAGGGTGGAGTATAGGGTGGCCCAAGGAAAATAATGATGATGATAAGATTTTAAGTCATCAAAGGCACTAAAGAAATGAAATATGTGCACTGTGTCCATGTGTAGCTAATATTATATGACGTTCTTTTATGCATGTTATTTTGATAATGATGATGAGGAATATGATGTAATGATAAAGGAAATGTTCATTGTAAATATGACATGTTAAGAATAAGATGCATTATAAGACAGATGATTAAAAATTGACGAACCTCGGTAAAGTATTTGTAAGAACTTAAAATGAATCTTTGCATGCTCACTATTTTAGAATAATCCCGAGGTTCCTGGGGACTTTGATGATGACACTGTAGAAGGAGGTGCCCTACTGAGAATTCTTTAGCAAGATTCTCACTCCCTTTTCTTTATTTCCGTCATTGTCTCCAGATTCAAATGGCGACATTCGTCCTGTTCGTTGATACCCCTACTTGGGAATTCCACTATGATCCGATTGCATCGCTCGTATCATTTTGAAGGGAGGTGCTTGATTCGTGTTTTTATTTACATAGGTCATCCATTTGCACATCCTGTCCCTAGTTATCGATTTTCTCCTACTTCTCCCTATGGCGATGAAATGGTTTTCGAACATGCACGTCCACTTGATGAAAGGATGTTACGTTCTTATCCCGCTTCATCTGCTGTCCATAGATTTCCAGAGTATGTTCCCGAGATGAGATATTCTGAAACTGATCCTTCAGAGGACACTCCTACTCATGTATATTACGAGAGCTCGCTCCTACTCCCACACGTGAAAGAGAGGGTAGTGAGGAAACAGTTGTTCAGCCGAGGTTAGCGAGAAGGCCGTCCATGCGACCCCAGCCTGGTGCATCTCGTGTGTCCCGTCCCGAGGAGCTCATCGATGGATCGGATTTATTCCCCATTTCGGGACAAGGCCATAGAAGGTTCTTAGTAGATTTATGTGTGATCATGCACCCTAGTTTTAGGATAACCTTCCCAGCTTATGGAGTTATCTAGTTTAGGGGCATGTATTTCCTTAAGTATATTTTCTTTTATGGGTTTGCATAAGATAATGATGTATGAACATAACCCACCCTTTGAGTGAGGTTATTGTATGTAAATATATGCTATAATGTGCTTATGGATGTTATATGATGGAGCCTAAGTGATATGATGTGATATATTCTTAAACGTCTTATTATACCCGCTTACTCGTTCACGTTGTACTCGGCTCATGTTTTCAATTATGTGTTTAAAAAAAATTTGGCTCGTAATTTCACTAAGTATTTTCAAATTATGAAGAAAGAACCAAAGCAAGGAGTAAAGTCTAGTCATTAATCGATTCAACCTAGGTGTATCTGGTTAATTACTAGGTGTTACATTTTGGTATCGAGCGATTCGATTCTCATGGAGCCTGAGGATTGGACTAGCTATGCTTCTAAAGCGTAATACGTTAGTAACGTCATGTGTAGATGTTTATCATTAGGATGAGCTTGAGGATTAGAAATACATGACTACTTTGTATGTTGAAAGTGCCATGGTAACTTGCTCACTTTGCATGGAATATTGGGCACGATCACCTCGGTGTTCTTGCTTTTTGTGTGTATAGGGACCAATGGCACGTCGACAACGGACTAGGAGCGCAAAGATGAATAATCAAGAGAACGAGACAGCCCAACCACTCCGCGACGTAGCAAGGACCATGAGAATGATGATGGAACGAATGGATCAGGATCGTCAAGCCAATATGAATCAGGGACATGAGATTCCTGAACATGCCTGGTTCGGGGAGTTTCGTAAGGCAAACCCACCAGTTTTCAAGGGGACACCGAATCCAAATATTGCGCATGAATGGATTCGGAATATTGAGAAGGTCTTTGCTGTAGTCCCATGCTCGGAGGAGCAAAAGGTCACCTTCGCTACTCATATGCTTGAAGGTGATGCCGGTTTCTGGTGGACGGGTGTTCGAAGACTCCTGGAGACGACCGACATGGACATTGATTGGGAACTTTTCAAGGTCCATTTTTATGAAAAGTACTTTCCAGAGTCAGTTAGAAATGCCAAGGACATTGAATTCATGCAAGTTGTCCAAGGGAATATGAATGTGGCCCAGTACACTGCCAGATTTGAAGAACTCATTAAGTTCTCAAGAATGTACCAAGGAAATCCTGATGAGTAATCGAAATGCATTAAATACGAGTCGTGGTTGAAGGCGAACTTAATGTGGCGATTGCACATTTGGAGATTAGGATTTCTCTACCCTAGTTAACAAATGTCGGATTATTGAAGAAGGTCGAGAAAACTAAACACCCCAAAGTCGATAATATTACCAAAAAGTTAACACCTCAAGGTCGCTAGCTCAAGAGGCGTAGTCGACCTCCATTTCCCCTCAATTAAGACCACAAAGGGACACAAAGAAATTTTCAACAAGGAAGGCCAAACAACAACAATCGCTATAATAACAACCGCTACAACAATAACCCCAGAATAATCACAACAACAACAATAACAACAATAAAGGGAAATCACCACAAAGAGGTCCAGCAGTACCTCCACGGCCTGCACCATCCATGGAATGTCCCAAGTGCGGCAAGAATCATGGGAGCATGCCATGTCGAGCCGGAACAAACGTATGCTATCGGTGTGGAAAACCAGGTCATTACTCCCGAGAATGCACGGAAAGAAACCCGCCAACCCCCAATCCCAAGCCGCAATACCAGGGAAGGGTATTTATCGTTAATCTTTGAAGAAACAACGAAGTCACGAAATCTCGTGGAAGGTAAGGGTAATATGCATGGTAAAGACTTAATTGTACTATATGATTCTGGCGCTTCTCATTCTTTTATCTCCCATTCATGTGTTAAAAGCCTTAATTTACCTATGACTGAGCTTCCTTTTGACCTTATTATTTCTACCCCGACTGGAAAACCCGTTAGGACTTGTAAATGTTGTTTAGATTGTAGTTTTATTATAGATAATAGATCCTTTGTTTTAGATCTTATTTGCTTACCTATGTGAGGTTTAGATGTGATTCTTGGCATGGATTGGCTTGAGGCCAACCGTATCGTTATACTGCTATGAGAAAACCATCACTTTTCTTCCTATTCCTATTGAACCTAAGAAACCCATAAGTCTTTACATAACTGCTGTGGAAATGGACTATGGTAAGGGTGAGAGTAAAGGATACATTTTCTTAGCCGCTAGTGATGTAGACTTTGAGCAAAGTATCGATGAGATACCAATAGTAAGAAATTATCCCAAGTATTTCCAGATGAGATACAGAGTTTCCCAAGAGAGAGATAGAATTTTCCATAGAGTTGCTTAGGGTGGGACCTATATCCATAGCCCCATACAGGATGTCCCCATTAGAATTGACCGAGTTAAAAACTCAATTGGAAGATTTATTGGAGAAAAAGTTTGTTAGGCCTAGTGCATCACCTTGGGAGCCCTGTGTTGTTTGTAAAGAAAAAGGATGGGAGTATGAGGATGTGTGTAGATTATAGGCGAGTTGAATAAAGTAACGGTGAAAAACAAGTATCCTCTCGCCTAGGATCGATGATTTGATGGACCAACCGAAAGGTGCGGTAGTGTTTTCTAAGATAGATTTGAGGTCAGGCTACCATCAAATTAGAGTGAGAGATGAAGACATACCAAAAGCGGCCTTTCGTGACTCGATATGGCCATTTTGAGTTTGCAAGAATGTCCTTTGGGTTAACCAATGCTCCAGCTATTTTTATGGATTACATGAATAGGATCTTTCGACCCTATTTAGATCAGTTTGTAGTTGTCTTTATAGATGACATTCTCATATATTCTAAGACCCATGAAGAGCATGAATGCCACCTAACCATAGTACTAGAGATCTTGAAGGAAAAGAAACTATATGCCAAGATTTCCAAGTGTGAGTTTTGGTTGGATAAGGTGCAATTTTTAGGGCATGTAGTATCTAAGAAAGGAATTGTCAGAGATCCTAGTAAGGTAGAAGCGATAGTAACCTGGGAAAGACCAACCACAGAATCAAGTAAGGAGCTTTTTGGGTTTAGCCGGTTATTACCGTCGATTTATCAAGGGATTTTCCCACATTTCCCTACCTTTGACCAAGCTGACTAGGAAGAACACCCCTTTTTCATGGACCCCGGAGTGTGAAAAGAGCTTTCAAGAGTTAAAACACGAGCTAACCTCGACCCTGCTTTAGTGTTACCCGACCCCAATGTGCCTTTCGAGGTGTATTGTGATGCTTCAAAAAAGGGTTTAGGTTGTGTATTGATGCAAGATAGGCAAGTGGTGGCCTATGCATCAAGACAACTCAAGCCACATGAGGCAAACTACCCTACCCATGACCTTGAGTTAGCTGCCGTCGTGTTTGCTTTAAAGATTTGGAGACACCATTTATATGGAGTTAAGTTTGAGGTGTTTTCCGATCACAAGAGTTTGAAATATCTCTTTGATCAAAAAGAGCTAAACATGAGGCAAAGGCGATGGATGGAGTTCTTGAAAGATTATGATTTTGGATTGAACTACCATCCTGGTAAAGCTAATGTAGTAGCTGATGCTTTGAGTAGGAAGTCCTTACAAGTGTCTCGTTTGATGGTGAAGGAGGTTGAATTGATTGAACAATTTAGGGACTTAAACCTAGGAATGACTTTGACCACTAAGGGCATCAAAGCTTGTCATCTTAGAGTGACAAGTGAGTTCAAAGAACGGATTGTTCAAGCTCAAGGGACGATCTTGAGTTTCAAAAGACTTTAGGGCGATGAAGGCAGGAAAGTTGATAGGTTTTACCCAAGGAATGGACGATTTGTGGAGGTTTAAAGGTCGAATATGTGTACCTGCTAATGGTGGCCTCCGAAAGGATATTTTGGAGGAAGCCCATAAGAGCCATTTTACCCTTCATCCTGGTGCCACCAAGATGTATCAAGATTTGAAGAAGATGTTCTGGTGGCCTGGAATGAAGAAAGATGTGTGCACATGGGTGAGTAAGTGCTTGGTGTGTCAAAAGGTGAAGATTGAACACCAAAACCTCTCGAATGCTGCAACCTCCGCCGATCCCCTGAGTGGAAGTGGGATAGTATCTCCATGGATTTTGTGGTGGATTACCGAGGACCCAAATGAATCATGATACCATATGGGTAATCGTGGATCGATTGACGAAGTCAGCCCACTTTTACCTATTAAGGTGACTTATTCCTTGGATAGGTTAGCACAATTATATATTCAGGAGATAGTAAGGTTACATGGGGTGCCGTCGACGATAATCTCGAACCGGGATCCGCGGTTTACGCCACGATTTTGGGAGCCTTTCAAAAGGCATTTGGTTCAAAGTCGTGTCTAAGCACGACCTATCACCCCCAAACAGACGGTCAATCTGAAAGAACTATCCAAACCTTGGAGGATATGTTAAGGGCATGTGTTTTAGATCAAAGGGAAGTTGGGATAAGTACACACATCGATTGAATTTGCATATAACAACTTGATTATCATGCAAGTATCGGTATGGCACCGTATGAGGCCCTCTATGGACGGAAATGTCAATCTCCCTTATGTTGGTATGAACCCGAGAGCAAAGTTTACTCGGACCGATATTGTGAGGAAACAACGGAACAAATCAAGAAGATTAGGGATAAGATTCTTACCGCTCAAAGTCGACGAGAAAAACTATGCGGACAAGCGGCTAAAACCGCTAGATTTTCAAGAAGGGGACCACGTGTTCCTAAGGATCACCCCCACCACAGCATAGGCCGAGCAATAAAAGTAAAGAAATTGAGCCCTGATTTCTTGGTCCGCTTTGTAATCCTTACCAAAGTAGGACGTAGCTCACCGTATAGCCCTACCCCGAGTCTATCCAACCTTCATGATGTTTTCCATGTCTCTCGCTTAAGAAAGTATCAATCGACCCGAGTCATGTACTAGAGCCGTAACATGTACAATTAAGAGATAACTGACATTTAACTTACTACCCACGAGAATCGTCGATCGAGGAGTTAAGCGGCTAAGGAACAAGGTTGTACCCTGGTCAAAGTAGCATGGGGACAGGTGAAACCGAAGAACTTACATGGGAGCTGGAATCGAACATGAAAGCACAATACAGAAGTTGTTCTCAGGTAACGAATTTCAGGCGAAATTCTTTGTAAGGAGGGAGTAATGTAACGCCTAATTTTTACTTGTAATTTTTATTGTCATTGAAATTACTGAATTACCATAGGTAATTATTACATAAGATTTGAGGCCTAACAATCCTTAATAAAGGAATATAACATTAGAAGATAGGTTAGGAGCGATTCATGCGAGAGTCGCAAATCCCGAATTTCTGTACGTGTAAAATGACCAAAATGTCCCTGAAGTTATTTTACTCGTAAAATGAGGATTATGGGCCCACATATTCTCAAGGGGATGTTTTGAGAATAATAAGGGATTGTTTGTGTTATGTGTGTTAATAGAGCGTAAGAATCTCAATTTTGAGTTCCGACGCCAAATGACCAAAACGCCCTCAAGGTTGCTTTAACTCCGATGTGCGTGCCGACTGAGCCCGAACCTCACTAAAATGTTTTAAAATGTTTTTTTAAGCCATGATTAACCATTGGTTAAGCTCGGGTGGCCTCGGGCAGTTTGTAAGTGAAAGTACGATTTTGCCCCCTGCTTTGGCGCTTTATGAATTTCGGGATTTTCGATTCATATATCGAAACCTAAGCAATATTAGGCTCAAATTAAAGCTTATTAAATTCTAAATATTAATCTAGATTCAAAATTATGTATTTAGATTGATTAGAACCCAAAATTGCTCAAAAACACCCAAATTGCTTACTAATTCACTTAAACCCTTAACCGTAAATTCTCTAAATTACATGAATACCTTGCCTACACCTAAATAATGCATGGAACACACAAATTTCACTTCTTTGGGCTGTAATGCACGAAATTATTGATGCCATTATGCAGCTGAATTATTTCCAAAAGTTGCACTAAAACAAAATGCCAAAATGTCACTATAAGAGACATAATTCCTTAATTTCATACAACTTTGTCTAAAATGATTTTTCCTCCATTATTTCTCCTGAAAAATTCTGACAACTACCTCCTCATTTTGGCCAATTAGAAGCCTCAAAATCTTCTATAAATAGGCTTGCTTGAGTGGTCTTGGAATGCTTGGTTCATAACTAGTTTTTAGGAGCACCAAAAACTTTCTTTCTTCCTCCTCTTTGGCTGAATTCTTTCTTCAATTTTTTCAAAGAGATTTTGTGTCATTTCACTTCAAGAAATCAAGTTCTCTTCCTCTTCTTCAACTCAGATTAGGTAGGGAGTAGTTTCTAAATTTATTTCTATGCTTTGAGGAGTTGTGTTTTTAGCTCAAAATGATGAAATTATGAATTTACCTTAGCTTTTCATTTTGGTTTTCCTCTTCTTTTTTTTAACCAATTTAGGCCATATGGCCTAGGTGGAACTAAGATGATGGCTTGATGATGAGGACCTTGAGGGTGGGTTGTAAATCCATCACAAGTTAGGCCTCTAAAGCTTGAAAATTCCACTTGATGCAAAACTTTAAAGAATAATACTTTATGATGCTAAAACAATGATTTTTTAGTTTAGAACTTGAAAGATGTATTTCCTTTTATGTTTTATTTCTTGTTAAGATATGTATTGGGTTGAATTTATAATTCTTTTAAAGTCTTGAAGGAGCTCTAGTAAAGAAACAAAATGAATTTGCATCCATGATTAAGTTTATGCTTTGCATAACCATGTTTACCTTCTATGTCATCACTAAATTTTCAAAGAATGAATAAATGAACTTGCATTTCTCATGTTTAAATTCCAAGCTTGTATTTCATATTTATGTTTCAAGTTATCACTTAATCTTTCAAGATAATAAAGAGGTTGCATCTCATATTTAATTTATGCTCTCACTTTATTTTATAATGGCTAAAAGAATCAACGCATGACATATTTATTTTATGCCATCACCTAACGATCCTAGAGCTCAAAGACTTGCCCATGTATCACAAGCAAAGAAATATGATTATTGGAGTTAAAGAATTTATTCTTTAAAAAGTCTTGAGATTGGAGCTTAAAAAGATGTAATAATAATTCTCTTCTGCCTCTACTGGTCCTGTGCGGACTACCGCCGCTCCGGTTTCTTAATATTCTCTTCTCCCTCTACTGGTCCTGTGCGGACTACCGCCGCACCAGTTTCTTGTATCATGTTTATATTTCAAGTTCTTGCATCATGTTTAATTTTCAAGTCATCACCTTAAATCTTAAAGATAAAGAAATGGAATTGCATATCATGTTTATAATTCCAAGCTATCACCTTATAAAGATAAGATTAAAATAAGGTTGCATAGCATGTTTATAATTCTAAGATGTCACCTAAATCTCTAAAGCTCAAGACTTACTCCTTTTATCTTAAGTGAGAATTTCAATTGTGAAGATCCTCCCAAATTTGACAAAAGAACTAGTTTCTAAACGAGTTTTAAGGCTTTGCAAGGATTTTACGGGGAACTAGTATTTTATATGCACTTAAAATATGATTCTATGTAATTGCATGAGGTTCATGATTCGCCACTTATCCGAGTTTAGTATCAATGTGTGATAATGATTTGATATGATTGAAGTTGTGATAATTATGGTTTATTATTAAGAGAATGATTCATAATTGGTTTAGTAACTAATTAGTTCTATAATTGATAATTCTATGTAAGGATTGGATGCTTATTAAGTACTTGATATCATTGAATGATTTCTGGCTTGCATGTTATAGTTCTTGTTGCAAATAATGAGAATGCTTATACATGAAATATTCTTTATTATGTAAAATTTACCTTTGTTGCTAGAAGAAACTGTATCATTGTAAAAGTGTAATTTGGAAAGGTTACGCTAAGGAAAGACTTGGTATTTAAGCGTGTCCATTATGACCCACCTCTCTTTCCTCGGGAATCTCCCATATGCATGATTACAGTTGATATATATTATTCTAGTTTAAGACTATAAATAAGAAAATGTTATGATGTTTATGAATTCTATTGTGATATAACATGCAAAGATTTAATGGTGACTTAAACTTATAAGAAAATGATCCTTTGGAACCATCGACTATAGGTGGTGAAAAGGTGATTTTAGCCCCTAACCTGCTCTCTCAAAAGGGTAGAGTCGGGACTTTAGCTTATCAAAAGGGATAAGTATATGCTAGTGACGACTAGTAAAATATGAGCTCATAACCTAAATTACTCCCAAAAGGGTGGAGTATAGGGTGGCCCAAGGAAAATAATGATGATGATAAGATTTTAAGTCATCAAAGGCACTAAAGAAATGAAATATGTGCACTGTGGTCCATGTGTAGCTAATATTATATGACGTTCATTTATGCATGTTATTTTGATAATGATGATGAGGAATATGATGTAATGATAAAGGAAATGTTCATTGTAAATATGACATGTTAAGAATAAGATGCATTATAAGACGATGATTAAAAATTGACGAACCTCGGTTAAGTATTTGTCCGAACTTAAAATGAATCTTTGCATGCTCACTATTTTAGAATAATCCCGAGGTTCCCGGGACTTTGATGATGACACCGTAGAAGGAGGTGCCCTCATCGAGAATTCTTTAGCAAGATTCTCACTCCTTTTCTTTATTTCCGTCATTGTCTCCAGATTCAAATGGCGACATTCGCCCTGCTCGTTGATACCCCTACTTGGGAATTCCACTATGATCAGGTGCATCGCTCGTATCATTTTGAAGGGAGGTGCGATTCGTGTTTTTATTTACATAGGTCATCCATTTGCACATCCTGTCCCTAGTTATCGATTTTCTCCTACTTCTCCCAATGGCGATGAAATGGTTTTCGAACATGCACGTCCACTTGATGAAAGGATGTTACGTTCTTATCCCGCTTCATCCTTTGTCCATAGATTTCCGCAGTATGTTCCCGAGATGAGATATTCTCAAACCGATCCTTCAGAGGACACTCCTACTCATGTATATTCTCGAGAGCTCTGCTCCTACTCCCACACGTGTAAGAGAGGGTAGTGAGGAAACAGTTGTTCAGCCGAGGTTAGCGAGAAGGCCGTCCATGCGACTCTCACTGGTGCATCTCGTGTGTCCTGTCCCGAGGAGCTCATCAGTGGATCGGATTTATTCCCCCATTTCCGTGACAAGGGCCATAGAAGGTTCTTAGTAGATTTATGTGTGATCATGCACCCTAGTTTTAGGATAACCTTCCCGCCTTATGGAGTTATCTAGTTTAGGGGCATGTATTTCCTTAAGTATATTTTCTTTTATGGGTTTGCATAAGATAATGATGTATGAACATAACCCACCCTTTGAGTGAGGTTATTGTATGTAAATATATGCTATAATGTGCTTATGGATGTTATATGATGGAGCCTAAGTGATATGATGTGATATATTCTTAAACGTCTTATTATACCCCGCTTACTCGTTCACGTTGTACTCGGCTCATGTTTTCAATTATGTGTTTAAAAAAAAAAATGGCTCGTAATTTCACTAAGTATTTTCAAATTATGAAGAAAGAACCAAAGCAAGGAGTAAAGTCTAGTCATTAATCAGATTCAACCTAGGTGTATCTGGTTAATTACTAGGGTGTTACAATCGTGAGAGTCATCACTTGTGTAACCTCTAAAGCTTGGAACTTGGTTCTTGGACCAAGAATGCTTTCGATTTCTCCTTTTTTTTCCTTATAAAGGATTTGGTTTTTGATGTTTGTTTTGAAAGAAAAATAACTCAAGGATGAGAGCACATGATGATGGTGTTAGTATATCACTAAGTTATGGCCTCTAGAGTCCCAAAGATTTCTCTTTTCTTCCTTCTTGGCTTCGGCCCTGTTTCCTTTTCTTCAAGTTTGGGGTTTTTATTTTAAAGAATATGGAAGGTTAATGGCTTGATTTATTCTCTCAAATCCATTTCCTTGAGCTTGATGATGAAGTTCACACCATAAGGTTTTATTTGAAACCTTGGTACAAAGAACTCTAAAGCTTGCTTTATCTTGCTAAGATATGGTTGGGGTTGAGGTTTATGTTCCTTTAAAGTCTTGAATGAGCTCTAGTAAGATATAAAATGAACTTACATTCATATTTATATTTCAAGTCCTTGCATGGCATATTTATATTCAAGCTTTGCATTCATATTTATATTTCATTGTCATCACCTAATAATTAATCTCGAAGCCTACCTATTTCAACCTTATAGTTGATTCTTGATTTAGAGTGAATACTCTAAGGGGCCTAGAGCACTAAAATAAAGAATTGGACTTGCATATCATGTTTATTTCCAAGTTATCACTTAAAGCTCCAAGATAAGAAATGAACTTGCACATTTCATATTTATATTTCTTGTCTAATATGTTTAAGATTTTGCCATCACCTAAACTCAAGGATTGAAAATGAAGTTGCATCTCATATTTACTTTGAAACCCTCACTTTATTTTATAATGAAGAATAAAATGAACTGCATAGCATATTTACAACTTTGTCACCTTTATAAGTTCCTAGAGCTCAAAGACTTGCCCTTTTTATCTCAAGAAAAAGTTTGGATGTGGAGGCATTCTTGTGAATGCATAATCTCGGCCATGTGATGATGATGAGCTTGGTATAAGTTTCATTTAGTCACAAAGGCCAATAATCCATGTCCTAAGATTTTTCTTAGGTAGTAAGAGTTTAAAGAAAGCTACAAACATGATTTCATGGATTAAACCTCTTTCAAGAATGTTTTGATTTAGCTACTGCCCTATGGCCTTTTTTTAGCACCTTTGATAAAATACATTAGTTTCCAAAGAGTTTTAGAAGTTCTAAATTGATTCCAAGAGAAACTAGTAATTTATATGCCTTAGAAATGTGATTTTATGTGTTCTTTACAATTGAACTTTTCGGTTACTGTCTTGGCAAGTTTGCTACTGTATGATGCTGTTTTGGTGTGTTAGAATGTGTAAAATTATAATTACTGATGTAGGAACCATTCTATGCATGTTAGGAAAGAAACTAGCTTTCTAGAAAGATCGTAAAGTTAGGATTTTGCAAGTCCTTGACCCATTTAATTGTAGCCACTGCCAAAACTATTTTAATATGATGGAATTCTGGTTGGGATTGTTTGATCATGAAAAACTTGGTAACATTTGGTGTAAGATTGATCCTTGGCACTAAGAGTGAAACTAGTAACTAGAAAACTGTAAAAATGTGATTTCTAGAACTCCTAAGGAAAAGAATTATGTTTTCTATTCCATCAACTTTAAATTTTGTAAAATCATGTTATACCATGTTTACTTGAGAGAGAATGACTCATAAATGGTTTAGGAATTAATTTTAGCATCATAAGAAAATCCGGTAACGAGAAAGGGCGTAAAACACAACTTCTAGAACACCTTAAATCATAGAAATTCATTTACTGCCTATGTTGTCCAACTTTGATTGATGGTGTTCTTGAGGTTAATAATTAGTGGTAATGATGATAATTAGTCCCTTAGATGCATAAGAAAATAATTTGACAATTTGAGTTACCCGATTTAGGGGTTCGGCTATTTAAGGGAATATTTATGTGATGATGATTTGAGATGATGCATTCATGTGATATTTGATGTTATGTGAGGTATTGTTATAGGGTTCATCATTTGCATGTTATGGTTTCATTGAAACGCTAGAGATGCATATGCTAGAAATATATGAAGAATTATGACATTTATGAGCATTATGTAAATTGTGGCATGCTATGATGATAATGAATTGATAAGCATGAAGTATTGAGTGATATGTCATGTTGATATTTAAGAACATGTGTTTATGTTGCAATCATGCATGGCATGCCAAGACGCATTTCTTCTGCTATGGTGAGGAGAAAGCAAAACCATGGGGGGTATGGACATCGAGCCTGTCGAAGCGGACAATATTACTATGCACTAGATGCCAGTAGATACGTTTCGAAGAAGAAATGATCCAATAAGGAAATGATGTGTTACCCCGTCTATTACCCTATATTAAATCTAGCGACGGCTAGTTTAAGTTGAGCTCATCCTAGGTGATCTGTTAGGTCAGTTGGTTCTGGTGGTAATTGTAAAAATCGCTAGGGCTAGCATGTTGGTTGGTTTTGGGGGTGATATAAGAGGGTGGAATTAATAAGAAAGAAATATGAGAATTCATTCATAAAGAGTGAAATTACCATGGGTTTTCCTGCCTGCCTATGCATGTTATATGATGTTTTACTCATTACATGGCCCTATCATGCATTCATCTATTTGCCACTATTTTAGTTTTATAGATTATCCCCTGCTCTTGTGCTTAGCCTTGCCTTGTGCTTTGAATTTACACGTTCTTGATTTATGTCGCATGCACTGAGGGATTGCTATGCATACATGAGATACCTATTGCATTCATGCATTAAGGTTCATGCTAAAAGATACGGGCCTCGGCTAATGGTATTTGAAAACTTAACAAATGAATCCTATTTATGCCTACTACTTTCATAATTAAACCCGAGGTTTCTAAGGACGATGATGATGACACGTGTATGAAAATAGAGGCCCGACTGAGATTCTTGTATAAGTTTCTCACTCCCCCTATCTTTCTTTTCCATCTTCGTCTTCAGACAAGGTTGACACGTGTATGGAAGTAGCTTGATGGTCGAGAACAGAGTGGCACAGAGGAAACAGGGGCATAGTCTTAGCTTATTTACATCATAGTTATGTGTAGTTTTGAATTGTTGTATGCTCAACCTTTACAGGTGGGCTCAATATATTTGATGTGGTATTATTGTGGAATATTCCTATATAATTAATACTATTAATATTGTTTGACTTGATATTTAAAGCTAATGTTATGTGATAATGTGCTTATGGTTGTTCTTTCTATGGAGCCTATATGATGTTTCTGTTTATGTTATTCTTTTTATGTTTATGCTTTACGTTAACGACCATTTACGTTATGCGCGGCTCACGTTTTGTTTATGTATTCAAAAAAAAAAATTCTACCCATATTTTTCGCCAAGTATTTTAAAGAAAGGTTTTAAAGAATGAGACTAAAAGAGTAATAAACTAATGGTTAACTTAAATACGTTCTAGGAGTATTGGGTTAAAAATTAAGATGTTACACTATCACCAATGATTAGCATACCTATTAATAACAATTTTTACATGTCAAGAGCACTCCAAACAGCATACATCAATTTTGGAATGTTTGATCCGAAACCAAAATTAAAATTCTTAAAAGCCTACAAAATTATGAAGCAAGTATTTCTAGTAACTAGTCTTTCTTAAAATTTTAACTCTTAATCAAGGAATAATCCTTATCCTTATGGTAACACAATAAATAACCTTAGATTAGTAGCAAAATTAGAGAGCTTAAAAAAGATGTATATATTTAAATAAATATGTATTCCATGAGCCAAAGTTCTCATGTGAGTTGTGATGGTGAGTCTTGAACACTAGGTTAATTGAGTGATGGCATAAATTTTATCATGCGATGCAAGCTTCATTTTTAATCATGGCCTTATAGGTGATGGCAAGAGAAACATAAACATGTTATGCAAAGCTTAAATATAAATATGAGAATGCAAGCTCCAATTTTAATCTTTACGTTTAGGTGATGACTTGAAAAGTAAATATGCTAGACAAGAAAATATAAATATGAATGCAAGTCCAATTCTTTATTTTAGTGCTCTAGGCCCCTTAGAGTATTCACTCTAAATCAACAATTAACTTTAAGGTTAAAATAGGTAGGCTTCGAGATTAATCATTAGGTGATATGAAGATGCAAGCTCTTGTTTTAGTCTTTAAGTTTTAGGTAATGACTTGAAAAGTAAATATGCTATACAAGGAAATATAAACATGAATACAAGTCCAATTCTTTATTTTAGTGCTCTAGGCCCCTTAGAGTATTCACTCTAAATCAATAATCAACTTTAAGGTTAAAATAGGTAGGCTTTGAGATTAATTATTAGGTGATAACATGAATGCAAATGCAAGGCTTAAATATAAATATGCAATGCAAGGACTTGAAATATAAATATGAATGCAATCCATTTATTATTTCTTTGAGTCCTAAGCCCAAGACTACCATTTAACTCCTTTTCAAATGACATAATAACTTTATTTGCCAAAAACCTTTAAAAGTGAAACCTCCAAGCTCTAGAGATAAAATAAATGATGGTTTTGTAACCAACACCCCAGATACTTATCATCAAGCTATGGTTTCTTCCAAATGTAGGTCATCAAGGCAGAAATAAAAAGCAAGAAAAAGGAAGGTGAAAAATCAAAATTAAGAAGAAGTAAGGAAGAATCAACATAATATCATTTCAAACCAAGAGTAAAACAAGAGAAAAGAATAGCAATCTTTAAAACAACTCCCTACCAAAGGTATTTTTCTTTGAAAAGAGAAAAGCTTGATCTTGAAGAGGGAATGAAAGGAAAAGTCTTCCTTGAGTCCAAGTATGGATTCAACCAAGTAAGAAAGCAAAGGAAGGAGAAGAAGAAGAAGAAGAAGAAGAAGAAGAAGAATTCTTTGAGATTGAAGGAAGAAAGCTTGAAGTAGCAAAGTTGTGTAAAGATTCTTGAAACTTCCCTTGGCACCTATTTATAGAAAAATGAAACATAGGGGGGAATGAATGGAGGGAATGGCCGGCGGCCTTGGGAGGGAAGGAAGGAAGAGAAAAATATCTCTTGCAATGATAAGGCTTTAAGCATGGCTAGGTATGGTTCTTCAAGCACATTTTAATTGAATTTCAACATGTGATGGATGAAAAATTAGAGGAGGTGGCCGGCCATATTAAAGAGGAATGGGGGGAAGGATATCTTATTTAAATGTTGTTTTATGAGTGTGTTTAGAGGTTGATTTTTTTAGGCCATGGATTAAGTGTAACGCCCCGATTTTCTGTCTGAGTGGAAAATGACCGAAATGCCCCTGAGGTCATTTTCGGCCCGGAATTCGAGGATGGCCGACCCGGTAGCCCTCGAAGGGCCAACTCAATGTTTGAAGGGGATTGAATGACCCTTGAGTGGTTCCGGAGGCGAAGGTCTCATTTTCCGCAGTTTCGGGTCAAAATGACCAAAATACCCCTATAGCGTTTTACGCGGGTAAAGGTGCCGTTTGAGCCCGGAACTTTCCCCCGAGGTTTAAAAACATGTTTTCATGTGTCTAGAGGTCTCTGTTCAAGTCCCGGTGGCCCCGGGCAGTTTTAGTGCAAAATTACGATTTTGCCCCTAGAATAGTATTTTTGAGCTTAATGACGTAATTAAGCAAACCTAAGCAATATTAGGCTCTAAACGAAGATTAATTTATTTCCCTAATTAATCTAGAGTCAAAATAATTTATTAAAGTTAATTAGAACCTAAAATTGCTTAGATTAAACTTAAATCCCTTTTTAGAACTCAAGACTCCTAGTCTTGGAATCTTGAATAGTGTTTTCTCTCTCCAATTCCTTAAATCAAGGAAATGTGTCTGGAGTTGTTTAGACTCTATATTGAGGATTTAACTCACTAATGGTGCAACACCACTCCTTAATTATGTCTAGACCACCTTAATTATCCATTTCCCTTACCTAAACACTTTCTTACAAATTCCTAATCTTAAGCATAATCAAAGATACACATAAACACAACTCTAAACCACAATTAAAATGCAACTAAACCTTTCCCAAATCTGATGCACATGGCCGAAATTCTCTTCCCCATTGACCACATGTTTAGTTATTTTCTCACTCAAAGAACCATGCTTGAGGCCATACCTTGAACCATACCTCACCATACTTTGAGCCATACCTCACCATGCCTCAAGACCACATTATCTCACCTCATGGAACTCATGGGCTGCACTCCCCTTGGCCGAAAATGCATCAGCCCCTCACCCCCTCCATTTGCTTCATTTCTCTATAAATAGAATGCCTTGAGGAGCTTGCACCACTTTTAGATCATTTGCTAAGTTTAGGAACACTCAAAGCTTTTCTTTTTCTCTCAAAGTTCTTGTGTTCTTCAAGTTCTTGGAGTTCTTCAAGTTCTTCATCTTCTTCATCTTCTTCTTCCATCTTCAAGTTCATCACATCAAGTAGGGATTTTCTTTCATGTATTCCTTTCTTTAAAGTTCTTGTTTTAAGCTTGATGTTCATAGTTCCTCTTGGTTCCTTTTTAGAACTTCTTTTCTTCTCCTTCTTCCTCTTTATGTTTCGGCCATGGGCCTTTGGGAATGAAGGAATGAGAGCTTGATGATGAGAGTTTCATGATGATGTTCATCACTTGAAACAAACTCTAGAGCTTGATCTTTGTTCTTGAGCAAAAATGTTTTTAGTTTTTCCTTTCTTGAACTCTTGAGAACTTTAGCTTTGATGATGTTTTAAAATGGCTCTATGAACTCAATGATGAGGACTCATGATGTTGGTGTTAATATATCATCAAGATCATGAACTCTAGAGTTCTAAAATGTTCCTTTTTCTTCTTGAAGATTTCGGCCATTTCCTTAATTTTTCTAAGCTTCATGGTTTGATTTCCTAAGAATATTGTGTTGAGTTTTAAGAACTCTAAGCTTGAATTTACCTTGTTTGGATGAGTTTGGGTTATGGTTTAAATTCCTTTAAAGTCTTGTTAAGAGCTCTAGAAAGATAAAATGAACTTACATAATTTATTTTATGCTTGCATTCATACTTACATTCTTGCTATGCATCTTTACTTTCTAGCTATCACTTAAGAACATAAA
Source organism: Dalbergia cochinchinensis (assembly GCA_031216125.1). Taxonomy (NCBI): domain Eukaryota; kingdom Viridiplantae; phylum Streptophyta; class Magnoliopsida; order Fabales; family Fabaceae; genus Dalbergia; species Dalbergia cochinchinensis. Next base: position 31,112,296 of record CM062375.1, on the reverse strand, counting down.
AATTAAAATGGGACTTGTATCTGTAACACCCTAGTAATTAACCAGATACACCTAGGTTGAATCTGATTAATGACTAGACTTTACTCCTTGCTTTGGTTCTTTCTTCATAATTTGAAAATACTTAGTGAAATTACGAGCCTTTTTTTTTTTTTTAAACACATAATTGAAAACGTGAGCCGAGTACAACGTGAACGAGTAAGCGGAGTATAATAAGACGTTTAAGAATATATCACATCATATCACTTAGGCTCCATCATATAACATCCATAAGCACATTATAGCATATATTTACATACAATAACCTCACTCAAAGGGTGGGTTATGTTCATACATCATTATCTTATGCAAACCCATAAAAGAAAATATACTTAAGGAAATTCATGCCCCTAAACTAGATAACTCCATAAGCGGAAGGTTATCCTAAAACTAGGGTGCATGATCACACATAAGTCTACTAAGAACCTTCTATGGCCACTGTCCTGAAAATGGGGAATAAATCTGATCCTTTGATGAGCTCCTCGGGAGGGGACACCACGAGATGCACCAGTGGGAGTCGCATGGACGGCCTTCTCGCTAACCTCGGCTGAACAAGCTGTTTCCTCACTACCCTCTCTTACACGTGTGGGAGTAGGAGCAGAGCTCTCAGAATATACATGAGTAGGAGTGTCCTCTGAAGGATTAGTTTCAGAATATCTCGTCTCGGGAACATACTGAAATCCATGGACAGCAGATGAAGCGGGATAAGAACGTAACATCCTTTCATCAAGTGGACGTGCATGTTCGAAACCATTTCATCGCCATAGGGAGAAGTAGGAGAAAATCGATAACTAAGGACGGGATGTGCAAATGGGCGACCTATGTAAATAAAAACACGAATCTGCAAGACCTCCCTTCAAAATGATACGAGCGATGCACCAGATCATAGTGGAATTCCCAAGTAGGGGTATCAACAAACAGAACGAATCTCGCCATTTGAATCTGGACTCAATGACGCAAATAAACAAAAGGAGTGAGAATCTTGCTAAAGAATTCTCAGAAGGTACCTCCTTCTACGATGTCATCATCAAAGTCCCCAGAACCTCGGGATTATTCTAAAATAGTGAGCATGCAAAGATTCATTTTAAGTTCGGACAAATACTTAACCGAGGTTCGTCAATTTTTAATCATCGCCTTATAATGCATCTTATTCTTAACATGTCATATTTACAATGAACTTTTCCTTTATCATTACATCATATTCCTCATCATCATTATCAAAATAACATGCATAAAAGAACGTCATATAATATTAGCTACACATGGACACAAAGGCACATATTTCATTTCTTTAGTGCCTTAGGTGACTTAAAATCTTATCATCATCATTATTTTCCTTGGGCCACCCTATACTCCACCCTTTTGGGAGTAATTTAGGTTATGAGCTCATACTTTACTAGTCGTCACTAGCATATACTTATCCCACTTTTGATAAGCTAAAGTCCCGACTCTACCCTTTTGAGAGAACGGGTTAGGGGCTAAAATCACCTTTTCACCACCTATAGTCCGATGGTTCCAAAGGATCATTTTCTTATAAGTTTAAGTCACCATTAAATCTTTGCATGTTATATCATAATACAATTCATAAACATCATAACATTTTCTCATTTATAGTCTTAAGCTAGAATAATATATATCAACTGTAATCATGCATATGGGAGATTCCCGAGAAAGAGAGGTGGGTCACAATGGACACGCTTAAATACCAAGTCTTTCCTTAGCCGTAACCTTTCCAAATTACACTTTTACAATGATACACTTTCTTCTAGCAACAAAGGTGAATTTTACATAAGAACATTTCATGTATAAGCATTCTTATTATTTGCAACAAAGAACTATAACATGCAAGTCAGAAATCATTCAATGATATCAAGTACTTAATAAGCATCCAATCCTTACATAGAATTATCAATTATAGAACTAATTAGTTACTAAACCAATTATGAATCATTCTCTTAACAATAAACCATAATTATCACAACTTCAATCATATCAAATCATTATCACACATTGATACTAAACTCAGATCAGTGGCGAATCATGAACCTCATGCAATTACATAGAATCATATTTTAAGTGCATATAAAATACTAGTTCCCAGTAAAATCCTTGCAAAGCCTTAAAACTCATTTAGAAACTAGTTCTTTTGTCAAATTTGGGAGGATCTTCACAATTAAAATTCTCACTTAAGATAAAAGGAGTAAGTCTTGAGCTTTAGAGATTTAGGTGACATCTTAGAATTATAAACATGCTATGCAACCTTATTTTAATCTTATCTTTATAAGGTGATAGCTTGGAATTATAAACATGATATGCAATTCCATTTCTTTATCTTTAAGATTTAAGGTGATGACTTGAAAATTAAACATGATGCAAGAACTTGAAATATAAACATGATACAAGAAAGCTGGAGCGGCGGTAATCCGCACAGACCGATAGAGGGAGAAGAGAATATTAAGAAAGCTGGAGCGGCGGTAGTCCGCACAGGACGATAGAGGAGAAGAGAATATTAAGAAACCGGAGGCGGCGGTAGTCCGCACAGACCATAGAGGGAGAAGAGAATTATTATTACATCTTTTAAGCTCCAATCTCAAGACTTTTTAAAGAATAAATTCTTTAACTCCAATAATCATATTTCTTTGCTTGTGATACATGGGCAAGTCTTTAAGCTCTAGGATCTTTAGGTGATGGCATAAAATAAACATGTCATGCGTTGATTCTTTTAGCCATTATAAAATATAGTGAGAGCATAAATTAAATATGAGATGCAACCTCTTAATTATCTTGAAAGATTAAGTGATGACTTGAAACATAAACATGAAATACAAGCTTGGAATTTAAACATGAGAAATGCAAGTTCATTTATTCATTCTTGAAAATTTAGTGATGACATAGAAGGTAAACATGGTTATGCAAAGCATAAACTTAATCATGGATGCAAATTCATTTCGTTTCTTTACTAGAGCTCCTTCAAGACTTTAAAAGAATTATAAATTCAACCCAATACATATCTTAACAAGAAATAAAACATAAAAGGAAAAAAATACATCTTTCAAGTTCTAAACTAAAAATCTTTGTTTTAGCATCATAAAGCATTATTCTTTAAGGTTTTGCATCAAGTTGAATTTTCAAGCTTTAGAGGCCTAACTTGTGATGGATTTACAACCCACCCTCAAGGTCCTCATCATCAAGCCATCATCTTAGTTCCACCTAGGCCATATGGTTGAATTGGTTAAAGAAAAATTGAAGAGGAAAACCAAAATGAAAAGCTAAGGCAAGTTCATAATTTCATCATTTTGAGCTAAAAACACAACTCCTCAAAGCATAGAAATAAATTTAGAAACTACTCCCTACCTAATCTGAGTTGAAGAAGAGGAAGAGAACTTGATTTCTTGAAGTGAAATGACACAAAATCTCTTTGAAAAAATTGAAGAAAGAATTCAGCCAAAGAGGAGGAAGAAAGAAAGTTTTTGGTGCTCCTAAAAACTAGTTATGAACCAAGCATTCCAAGACCACTCAAGCAAGCCTATTTATAGAAGATTTTGAGGCTTCTAATTGGCCAAAATGAGGAGGTAGTTGTCAGAATTTTTCAGGAGTAATAATGGAGGAAAAATCATTTTAGACAAAGTTGTATGAAATTAAGGAATTATGTCTCTTATGGTGACATTTTGGCATTTTGTTTTAGTGCAACTTTTGGAAATAATTCAGCTGCATAATGGCATCAATAATTTCGTGCATTACAGCCCAAAGAAGTGAAATTTGTGTGTTCCATGCATTATTTAGGTGTAGGCAAGGTATTCATGTAATTTAGAGAATTTACTGCTAAGGGCTTAAGTGAATTAGTAAGCAATTTGGGTGTTTTTGAGCAATTTTGGGTTCTAATCAATCTAAATACATAATTTTGAATCTAGATTAATATTTAGAATTTAATAAGCTTTAATTTGAGCCTAATATTGCTTAGGTTTCGTATATGAATCGAAAATCCCGAATTCAAAAGCGCTTCAAAAGCAGGGCAAAATCGTACTTTCACTTAAAAAGCGCCCAAGGCCACCCGAGCTTAACCAATGGTTAATCATGGCTTAAAAACACATTTTAAAACATTTTAGTGAGGTTCGGGCTCAGTCGGCACGCACATCGGAGTTAAAAGCGACCCTTGAGGCGTTTTGGCAGATCTTTTCATGCGTCGGAACTCAAAATTGAGATTCTTACACTCTATTAACACACATAACACAAACAATCCCTTATTATTCTCAAAACATCCCCTTGAGAATATGTGGCGCCCACAATCCTCATTTTCTGAGTAAAATAACTTCGAGGACATTTTGGTCATTTTATACGTCATCTGAAATTCGGGATTTGCGACTCGCATGAATCGTTCCTAACCTCTCTTCTAATGTTATATTCCTTTATTGAGGATTGTTCGGCCTCAAATCTTATGTAATAATTACCTACTGTAATTCAAGAATTGAGTAATTTCTAATGACAAGAAAATTACAGTAAAAATTGGGCCGTTACATTACTCCCCCTTAAAAGAATTTCGCCTCGGAAATTCGTTACCTGAGAACAACTCGGGGTATTGTGCTTTCATGTTTGATTCCAGCTCCCATGTAAGTTCTTGGTTTCACCGTCCCCATGCTACTTTGACCAGGGTCTGACCTTGTTCCTTAACTGCTTAACTCCTCGGTCAACGATTCTCGTGGGTAGTAAGTTAAATGTCAGGTTATCTCTTAATTGTACATGTTACGGCTCTAGTACATGACTCGGGTCGATTGATACTTTCTTAATCGAGAGACATGGAAAACATCATGAAGGTTGGATAGACTCGGGGGTAGGGCTATACGGTAGGCTACATGTCCTACTTTGGTAAGGATTTCAAACGGACCAAGAAATCTGGGGCTCAATTTCTTTACTTTTATTGCTCGGCCTATGCCGGTGGTGGGGGTGATCCTTAGGAACACGTGGTCCCCTTCTTGAAAATCTGGCGGTTTTCGCCGCTTGTCCGCATAGTTTTTCGTCGACTTTGAGCAAGAAGAATCTTATCCCTAATCTTTTGATTTGTTCCGTTGTTTCCTCACAATATCAGGTCCAAGTAAACTTTGCTCTCGGGTTCATACCAACATAAGGGAGATTGACATTTCCGTCCATAGAGGGCCTCATACGATTGCCATACCGATACTTGCATGATAATTGTTGTTATATGCAAATTCAATAAGTGGCAGGTACTTATCCCAACTTCCCCTTTGATCTAAAACACATGCCCTTAACATATCCTCCAAGGTTTGGATAGTTCTTTCAGATTGACCGTCTGTTTGGGGGTGATAGGTCGTGCTTAGACACGACTTTGAACCAAATGCCTTTTGAAAGGCTCCCAAAATCGCGACGTAAATCGCGGATCTCGATCCGAGATTATCGCCGACGGCACCCATGTAACCTCACTATCTCCTGAATATATAATTGTGCTAACCTATCCAAGGAATAAGTCACCTTAATAGGTAAAAAGTGGGGTGACTTTGTCAATCGATCCACGATTACCCATATGGTATCATGATTCATTTGGGTCCTTGGTAATCCAGTCACAAAATCCATGGAGATACTATCCCACTTCCACTCAGGGATCGCCAGAGGTTCCAGCATTCCACAGGGTTTTTGGTGTTCAATCTTCACCTTTTGACACACTAAGCACTTACTCACCCATGTGCACACATCTTTCTTCATTCCAGGCCACCGTAACATCTTCTTCAAATCTTGATACATCTTGGTGGCACCAGGATGAAGGGTAAAATGGCTCTTATGGGCTTCCTCCAAAATATCCTTTCGGAGGCCACCACTAGCAGTACACATATTCGACCTTTAAACCTCCACAAATGAAATCCATTCCTTGGGTAAAACCTATCAACTTTCCCGCCTTCACCGCCCCTAAAGTCTCTTGAAACTCAAAGATCGTCCCCTTGAGCTTGAACAATCCTTTCTTTGAACTCACTTGTCACTCTAAGATGACAAGCTCTGATGCCCTTAGTGGTCAAAGTCATTCCTAGGTTTAAGTCCCTAAATTGCTCAATCAATTCAACCTCCTTCACCATCAAGCCGGTCACTTGTAAGGACTTCCTACTCAAAGCATCTGCTACTACATTAGCTTTACCAGGATGGTAGTTCAATCCAAAATCATAATCTTTCAAGAACTCCATCCATCGCCTTTGCCTCATGTTTAGCTCTTTTTGATCAAAGAGATATTTCAAACTCTTGTGATCGGAAAACACCTCAAACTTAACTCCATATAAATGGTGTCTCCAAATCTTTAGAGCAAACACGACTACAGCCTAACTCAAGGTCATGGGTAGGGTAGTTTGCCTCATGTGGCTTGAGTTGTCTTGATGCATAGGCCACCACTTGCCTATCCTGCATCAATACACAACCTAAACCCTTTTTTGAAGCATCACAATACACCTCGAAAGGCACATTGGGGTCGGGTAACACTAAAACAGGTGTCGAGGTTAGCTTGTGTTTTAATTCTTGAAAGTTCTTTTCACACTCCGGTCCATGAAAAAGGGTGTTCTTCCTAGTCGACTTGGTCAAAGGTAGGAAATCTGGGAAAATCCCTTGATAAATCGACGGTAATAACCGGCTAAACCCAAAAAGCTCCTTACTTGCCACTGTGGTTGGTCTCTCCCGATTTACTACCGCTTCTACCTTACTAGGATCTCTGACAATTCCTTTCTTAGATACTACATGCCCTAAAAATTGCACCTTATCCAACCAAAACTCACACTTGGAAATCTTGGCATATAGTTTCTTTTCCTTCAAGATCTCTAGTACTATGGTTAGGTGGCATTCATGCTCTTCATGGGTCTTAGAATATATGAGAATGTCATCTATAAAGACAACCACAAATCGATCCAAATAGGGTCGAAAGATCCTATTCATGTAATCCATAAAAATAGCTGGAGCATTGGTTAACCCAAAGCACATTATGCCAAACTCAAAATGGCCGTATCGAAAGTCGAAAGGCCGCTTTAGGTATGTCTTCATCTCTCACTCTAATTTGATGGTAGCCTGACCTCAAATCTATCTTAGAAAACACTACCGCACCTTTCGGTTGGTCCATCAAATCATCGATCCTAGGCAGAGGGATACTTGTTTTTCACCGTTACTTTATTCAACTGCCTATAATCTACACACATCCTCATACTCCCATCCTTTTTCTTTACAAACAACACAGGGGCTCCCCAAGGTGATGCACTAGGCCTAACAAACTTTTTCTCCAATAAATCTTCCAATTGAGTTTTTAACTCGGTCAATTCTAATGGGGACATCCTGTATGGGGCTATGGATATAGGTCCCGCACCCTAAGCAACTCTATGGAAAATTCTATCTCTCTCTGGGGAAACTGCAGTATCTCATCCGGAAATACTTGGATAATTTCTTACTATTGGTATCTCATCGATACTTTGCTCAAAGTCTACATCACTAGCGGCTAAGAAAATGTAACCTTTACTCTCACCCTTACCACAGTCCATTTCCACGCAGTTATGTAAAGACTTATGGGTTTCTTAGGTTCAATAGGAACAGGAAGAAAAGTGATGGTTTTCTCATAACAGTTTAACAAAGACACGGTTGGCCTCAAGCCAATCCATGCCAAGAATCACATCTAAACCTCACATGGGTAAGCAAATAAGATCTAAAACAAAGGATCTATTATCTATAATAAAACTACAATCTAAACAACATTTACAAGTCGTAACGGGTTTTCCAAATGGGTAGAAACAATAAGGTCAAAAGGAAGCTCACCATAGGTAAATTAAGGCTTTTAACACATGAATGGGAGATAAAAGAATGAGAAGCGCCAGAATCATATAGTACAATTAAGTCTTTACCATGCATATTACCCTTACCTTCCACGAGATTTCGTGACCGTTGTTTCTTCAAAGATTAACGATAAATACCCTTCCCTGGTATTGTGGCTTGGGATTGGGGTTGGCGGGTTCCTTTCAGTGCATTCTCGGGAGTAATGACCTGGTTTTCCACACCGATAGCACACACTTGTTCCGGCTCGACATGGCATGCTCCCATGATTCTTGCCGCACTTGGGACATTCCATGGATGGCGCAGGCCGTGGAGGTCTTCTTTGGACCTCTTTGTGGTGCTTTCCTTTATTGTTGTTATTGTTGTTGTTGTGATTGTTACTGGGGTTATTGTTGTAGCGGTTGTTATTATAGCGATTGTTGTTGTTTGGCCTTCCTTGTTGAAAATTTCTTTGTGTCCCTTGTGGTCTTGATTGAGAAATGGAGGTCGATTCGCCTCTTGAGCTGCTGACCTTGAGGTGTCAACTTTTTGGTAATATTATCGACTTTGGGGTGTTTAGTTTTCTCGACCTTCTTCAATAATCCGACATTTGTTAACTAGGGTAGAGAAATCCCTAATCTCCAAATGTGCAATCGCCACATTAAGTTCCGCCTTCAACCACGACTCGTATTTAATGCATTTCCGGTACTCATCAGATTTCCTTGGTACATTCTTGAGAACTTAATGAGTTCTTCAAATCTGGCGATATCTTGGGCCACATTCATATTCTCCTGGACAAGTTGCATGAATTCAATGTCGTTGGCACTTCTAACTGACTGTGGAAAGTACTTTTCGTCAAAATGGACCTTGAATCGTTCCTAATCAATGTCCACATCGGCCGTCTCCAGTGAGTCTTGAACACTGTCCACGTAAACCGGCATCACCCTCAAGCATATGAGTAGCGAAGGTGACCTTTTGCTCCTCCGAGCATGGGACTACAGCAAAGACCTTCTCAATATTCGAATCCATTCATCTGCAATATTTGGATTCAGTGTCCCTTGAAAACCCGTCGGTTTCCCTTACGAAACTCCCCGAAACAGGCATGTTCAGGAATCTCATGTCGCTGATTCATATTGGCTTGACGATCCTGATCCATTTGTTCCATCATCATTCTCATGGTCCTTGCTACGTCGCGGAGTGCTTCGGCTGTCTCGTTGTCGTGATTATTTTGTCTTTGCGCTCCTAGTCTGTTGTCGACGTGCCATTGGTCCCTATACACACAAAACAAAGAACACTGAGGTGATCAGGCCCAATATTCCATGCAAAGTGAGCAAGTTACCATGGCACTTTCAACATACAGTAGTCATGTATTTCTACTCCCCAAGCTCATCCTAATGATAAACATCTACACATGACGTCACTAACGTATTATGCTTTAGAAGCATAGCTAGTCCAATCCTCAGGCTCTATGAGAATCGAATCGCTCGATACCAAATGTAACACCTAGTAATTAACCCGGATACACCTAGGTTGAATCTGATTAATGACTAGACTTTACTCCTTGCTTTGGTTCTTTCTTCATAATTTGAAAATACTTAGTGAAATTACGAGCCTACTTTTTTTTAAACACATAATTGAAAACGTGAGCCGAGTACAACGTGAACGAGTAAGCGGAGTATAATAAGACGTTTAAGAATATATCACATCATATCACTTAGGCTCCATCATATAACATCCATAAGCACATTATAGCATATATTTACATACAATAACCTCACTCAAAGGGTGGGTTATGTTCATACATCATTATCTTATGCAAACCCATAAAAGAAAATATACTTAAGGAAATTCATGCCCCTAAACTAGATAACTCCATAAGCCGGGAAGGTTATCCTAAAACTAGGGTGCATGATCACACATAAGTCTACTAAGAACCTTCTATGGCCCCTGTCCTGAAAATGGGGGAATAAATCCGATCCACTGATGAGCTCCCTCGGGAGGGGACACACGAGATGCACCAGCCGGGGTCGCATGGACGGCCTTCTCGCTAACCTCGGCTGAACAAGCTGTTTCCTCACTACCCTCTCTTACACGTGTGGGAGTAGGAGCAGAGCTCTCAGAATATACATGAGTAGGAGTGTCCTCTCAAGGATTAGTTTGAATATCTCGTCTCGGGAACATACTGAAATCCATGGACAGCAGATGAAGCGGGATAAGAACGTAACATCCTTTCATCAAGTGGACGTGCATGTTCGAAACCATTTCATCGCCATAGGGAGAAGTAGGAGAAAATCGATAACTAAGGACAGGATGTGCAAATGGGCGACCTATGTAAATAAAAACACGAATCACAAGACCTTCCTTCAAAATGATACGAGCGATGCAGGATCATAGTGGAATTCCCAAGTAGGGGTATCAACGAACAGACGAATGTCGCCATTTGAATCTGGAGACAATGACGGAAATAAAGAAAAAGGAGTGAGAATCTTGCTAAAGAATTCTCTATAAGGTACCTCCTTCTACAGTGTCATCATCAAAGTCCCCAGGAACCTCGGGATTATTCTAAAATAGTGAGCATGCAAAGATTCATTTTAAGTTAGGACAAATACTTAACCGAGGTTCGTCAATTTTTAATCATGCGTCTTATAATGCATCTTATTCTTAACATGTCATATTTACAATGAACTTTTCCTTTATCATTACATCATATTCCTCATCATCATTATCAAAATAACATGCATAAAAGAACGTCATATAATATTAGCTACACATGGACACAAAGTGCACATATTTCATTTCTTTAGTGCCTTAGGTGACTTAAAATCTTATCATCATCATTATTTTCCTTGGGCCACCCTATACTCCACCCTTTTGGGAGTAATTTAGGTTATGAGCTCATACTTTACTAGTCGTCACTAGCATATACTTATCCCTTTTGATAAGCTAAAGTCCCGACTCTACCCTTTTGAGAGAACGGGTTAGGGGCTAAAATCACCTTTTCACCACCTATAGTCCGATGGTTCCAAAGGATCATTTTCTTATAAGTTTAAGTCACCATTAAATCTTTGCATGTTATATCATAATACAATTCATAAACATCATAACATTTTCTCATTTATAGTCTTAAGCTAGAATAATATATATCAACTGTAATCATGCATATGGGAGATTCCCAGAAAGAGGTGGGTCACAATGGACACGCTTAAATACCAAGTCTTTCCTTAGCGAACCTTTCCAAATTACACTTTTACAATGATACACTTTCTTCTAGCAACAAAGGTGAATTTTACATAAGAACATTTCATGTATAAGCATTCTTATTATTTGCAACAAAGAACTATAACATGCAAGTCAGAAATCATTCAATGATATCAAGTACTTAATAAGCATCCAATCCTTACATAGAATTATCAATTATAGAACTAATTAGTTACTAAACCAATTATGAATCATTCTCTTAACAATAAACCATAATTATCACAACTTCAATCATATCAAATCATTATCACACATTGATACTAAACTCAGATCAGTGGTTTAATCATGAACCTCATGCAATTACATAGAATCATATTTTAAGTGCATATAAAATACTAGTTCCCAGTAAAATCCTTGCAAAGCCTTAAAACTCATTTAGAAACTAGTTCTTTTGTCAAATTTGGGAGGATCTTCACAATTAAAATTCTCACTTAAGATAAAAGGAGTAAGTCTTGAGCTTTAGAGATTTAGGTGACATCTTAGAATTATAAACATGCTATGCAACCTTATTTTAATCTTATCTTTATAAGGTGATAGCTTGGAATTATAAACATGATATGCAATTCCATTTCTTTATCTTTAAGATTTAAGGTGATGACTTGAAAATTAAACATGATGCAAGAACTTGAAATATAAACATGATACAAGAAAGCGGAGCGCGGTAATCCGCACAGGACGATAGAGGGAGAAGAGAATATTAAGAAATCGAGCATGTAGTCCGCACAGACCAGAGAGGGAGAAGAGAATATTAAGAAACCTGAGCGGCGGTAGTCCGCACAGACCAGAGAGGGAGAAGAGAATTATTATTACATCTTTTTAAGCTCCAATCTCAAGACTTTTTAAAGAATAAATTCTTTAACTCCAATAATCATATTTCTTTGCTTGTGATACATGGGCAAGTCTTTAAGCTCTAGGATCTTTAGGTGATGGCATAAAATAAACATGTCATGCGTTGATTCTTTTAGCCATTATAAAATATAGTGAGAGCATAAATTAAATATGAGATGCAACCTCTTAATTATCTTGAAAGATTAAGTGATGACTTGAAACATAAACATGAAATACAAGCTTGGAATTTAAACATGAGAAATGCAAGTTCATTTATTCATTCTTGAAAATTTAGTGATGACATAGAAGGTAAACATGGTTATGCAAAGCATAAACTTAATCATGGATGCAAATTCATTTCGTTTCTTTACTAGAGCTCCTTCAAGACTTTAAAAGAATTATAAATTCAACCCAATACATATCTTAACAAGAAATAAAACATAAAAGGAAAAAAAATACATCTTTCAAGTTCTAAACTAAAAATCTTTGTTTTAGCATCATAAAGCATTATTCTTTAAGGTTTTGCATCAAGTTGAATTTTCAAGCTTTAGAGGCCTAACTTGTGATGGATTTACAACCCACCCTCAAGGTCCTCATCATCAAGCCATCATCTTAGTTCCACCTAGGCCATATGGTTGAATTGGTTAAAGAAAAATTGAAGAGGAAAACCAAAATGAAAAGCTAAGGCAAGTTCATAATTTCATCATTTTGAGCTAAAAACACAACTCCTCAAAGCATAGAAATAAATTTAGAAACTACTCCCTACCTAATCTGAGTTGAAGAAGAGGAAGAGAACTTGATTTCTTGAAGTGAAATGACACAAAATCTCTTTGAAAAAATTGAAGAAAGAATTCAGCCAAAGAGGAGGAAGAAAGAAAGTTTTTGGTGCTCCTAAAAACTAGTTATGAACCAAGCATTCCAAGACCACTCAAGCAAGCCTATTTATAGAAGATTTTGAGGCTTCTAATTGGCCAAAATGAGGAGGTAGTTGTCAGAATTTTTCAGGAGTAATAATGGAGGAAAAATCATTTTAGACAAAGTTGTATGAAATTAAGGAATTATGTCTCTTATGGTGACATTTTGGCATTTTGTTTTAGTGCAACTTTTGGAAATAATTCAGCTGCATAATGGCATCAATAATTTCGTGCATTACAGCCCAAAGAAGTGAAATTTGTGTGTTCCATGCATTATTTAGGTGTAGGCAAGGTATTCATGTAATTTAGAGAATTTACGGTTAAGGGCTTAAGTGAATTAGTAAGCAATTTGGGTGTTTTTGAGCAATTTTGGGTTCTAATCAATCTAAATACATAATTTTGAATCTAGATTAATATTTAGAATTTAATAAGCTTTAATTTGAGCCTAATATTGCTTAGGTTTCGGTATATGAATCGAAAATCCCGAAATTCGCAAAACTGCCCAAAAACGAGGGCAAAATCGTACTTTCACTTAAAAACTGCCCAAGGCCACCCGAGCTTAACCAATGGTTAATCATGGCTTAAAAACACATTTTAAAACATTTTAGTGAGGTTCGGGCTCAGTCGGCACGCACATCGGAGTTAAAACAATCGCAGGGGCGTTTTGGTCATTTCGCGCGTCGGAACTCAAAATTGAGATTCTTCTGCTCTATTAACACACATAACACAAACAATCCCTTATTATTCTCAAAACATCCCCTTGAGAATATGTCGGGCTCACAATCCTCATTTTCTGAGTAAAATAACTTCAGGGACATTTTGGTCATTTTATACGTACAGAAATTCGGGATTTGCGACTCTCGCATGAATCGTTCCTAACCTCTCTTCTAATGTTATATTCCTTTATTGAGGATTGTTCGGCCTCAAATCTTATGTAATAATTACCTACGGTAATTCAGTAATTGAGTAATTTCTAATGACAAGAAAATTACAGTAAAAATTGGGCGTTAAAGATCATCACTTAATTTAATTCTCAAGCCTTTCTATTTCTACCTTAAAGTCGATTGTTGTTGGGCCTAGAGCACTAAAATAAAGAATTGAACTTGCATTATCACCTAATTAATTTCTCGAATGCCTATCTATTTCGGCCTTAAAGTCGATTGTTGTCGGGCCAAGAGCACTAAAATAAAGAATTGAACCATGCATATTTACCTTCAAGCTTGCACGTCTAAGTTTATGCCTCGCATATTTACTTTCAAGCTTGCACGTTTAAGTTTATGCCTTGCATATTTAAATTTAAGTCATCACTTTACTTTGTAAGCAAGATTTAAAATGAAAAGCATGAGCACGTTTAGTTTATGTCGTAACTTAAGAACCTAGAGCTCAAAGACTTGCCCATTTCATTCCAAGATAAAGTTAAATGTGAATGTATTTCCTTGAATGCATAATTTCGGCCAAGTAGTGATGGTGGACTTTCAATGAGTTTTCATCTAGCTACAAGGACCAATAGTCTATGTTCTAAGTTTTCCTTAAAGCTTTACAAACCGTTTCAAGGTTATGTTGTCATGAGATATGACTTTACTCCCTTTTAGGAGATGAAATATATTTCGGTCATTGACCTAAGGCTCCTCTTAGCCTTTTGATGAATTAAAATGTTTTGCAAAGAGTTTCAGAAGTTCTAGATCGATTCCAAGAGAAACTAGTTAACTTATGTACCTAGAAATGTCAATTTAACTCTTTCATTTAAGTTAAATGTTTTCGGTTCTGATGTGATGAGTGTGATTCTGTATGATGATGTTTTGATGTGTTGGAATGTGTGAAAATATCATGTGATGATGTAGAAGCAATCCTATGCATGATAGGTAAGAAACTAGCTAACTAGAAATACCGTAAAACTAGAATTTAACATAGTTTTGACCCATTTGTTTATGGAACTAATCCAAACTGTTTTAATGGGAACATAATCAGATTTAGATTGTTTAGACATGAAAAAATTGGTATCATTTGAATTAGAATTGAATTCTAGCACCTATGGGGAATCTAGTAACTAGAAAATCGTAAAAATGCAAATGTAGAACTCTTAGAACATTTAATTTTCTGGATTCTGTCCAGCACCCTTACAACATGATAAACATGATTAATAATTACTCCTTAACCATAGGAATGCCTCATAATTGATTTAGATTTAATTCATAGTGCCTTAGGCGAAGACGGAACCGAGAAAGGGTCTAAAACGTAAGTTCTAGAACCCCGTAATCACAAGTTAGGAATTCTGCCCTATGCTATTCAGATTTAAGTGTGAACATGAGGATGATGAATGATGTTTAATTATGAGCCCTTAGGTGCATAAAATATGAGCGACGGATGTTAGAGAACCATATCTCATGATTAAGACCCGTAAGGGTCAAAGCATAAGCTACCGTAAGGATAAACGTTTGAATGTTCTATGATGATGCATGTGGTATGTAAATAATGATGATGTTATTCATATGAGGAATTCATGAGGTTGTATGTTTATGAGAGTATATAGTGTTGATATGTTGATGCTCACGCCATGATGCGTTATGCAAAATTATGATATTATGATGCTTATGATGCACACGATGATGATGCCTTATGTTGGTTTTGAATGGCTATGCATGCTCTATATGTTTGGTGGCATAAAACAAGTTTGATGGAAATCCGGTGTACGCCGTTACGCTGCCGAATTTCCCATCAAACTTGAGCACTTGAGAAAAAGCTTGTGAAAACTCCTGGGTGACACCCTGCTCGCCGAGCACCCCAGGATAGGTTAGGTGACACCGGTTCGGCCGAGCACCCTGCAACAGATGTGACAGAAATCGAGACGCATTTCTCCCGCTACGGTGGGGAGGAAACAAATCCGTGAGGGTATTGACATTGAGCTTGCCAAAGCGGACAATTCGCTGTGTACTAGATACCAGTAGAGCGTTTCAAAGAAGGAAATGATCCTAAGATAGGTGATCCAAGAAAGTTATGTATACCCCCTCAATTAGCCCATATTAAATCTAGTGACGACTAGTTAGGATTGAGCTCATTCCTAGGCGATAGGTGAGACGTAGTTTGGTGACCAGATTATCGTAGAATTTGGTGAATCGGTTGGACTTTTGGTGGATATGTTAAGAGGGTGGTCTTTAAGAAAAAGAACTTAAGAGTTTTACTTATGAGAAAGATATCACATGAAAAGTACTATGCCTTTTATGCCACGTATATGATTTATGTTTCCTTATGATGTGCCCAAGTATTACGATTTTCGTGTTAATGTGCATATGGTATTGTCATGCATTCATCAAATATCTGTTGCATTCATGTCATTAAGACGCATACTAAAAGACACCCACTTCGGATAAATAGATTTGTAAAGCCTAAAACCAATCCTTATGCATGTATACCTTTTTCATAATTAAAACCAAGGTGGCTGGGGACGACGACGATGACACTAGTGTTAGAGTCGGGAATCCCTACTGAGAATCTCAAATGAGTTTCTCATCCCTTCCTTTTCTTCCGTGTCGTCTCTAGACGAGGATTACAACGAGGATCGTGACTTCTTCTGAGGCTCGTGCTTGAGGATCACACTAGAAGACGGCAGGCAGGGTCGCGAAGCATAGATAGCTTAGCTTTTGGGTTGACACTTATCCAACCTCATAGGTGGATAAGGATGACTTCACATATATGGACGTGTTTTGATGTAAATGATGGTACAATGATGTTAGTAGTCTATGTATCTATGAAGATATGATGATATTATGATTGTTAAGTATAATACTATGTTTCATGATTATCAATGGTGTGGTTACTTTTCTCGCACGATATGGTTATGACGAACGATAGGTTAGTGCGCGGCTCGCGTTTTGCTTTCAAGTTTCAAAAAGAAAAATTTATTCGTATTTTCCGCTAAGTATTTTAACGAAAGATTGTAAGGAATGAGACTAAAAGAGTAATAGACTAATGATTAACCTAAATATGTTCTAGAGTATTGGGTTAAAAATTAGGATGTTACATTAAGAGTTGTGATTAAGTGTTTAGATGAGAAAAAAGATGATTAATGCTTCTCAAGACAAGGTTTAAGAGTGGTCTTGGCCATTAATGGAATCAAACATTTTCTAATCAAGATTCTTAATCACTTCTTAGTTTCCTTAAATCATAGAATTGGAATAGGGAAAATACTATTCATTGAAAATGCAACATAAAGTCTTAAATCAAGGAAAGGATTTTGAGTTTCATTAAGCAATCTTAGGCTCTAATTAACCTCAATTAATTATTTTAACTCTAGATTAATTAGTAAAATTAAATACTCTTTAATTAGAGCCTAATATTACTTAGGTTTTGTTAATTATGTACTTAAACTAATTATGCCCGTAATTAGGGGCAAAATGGTAATTTTTCACAAAAGCTCCCTGAGACCACCTGGGCTTAACTAGACATTAAACATCCCTTAAAAATGACATTTCAAACTCCCGGGCAAAGTCCGGGTCCAATCGGGTGTTAATTCTGTGTTAATTAGTCATAGGGGTATTTTAGTAATTTTGCTCGCAGGAACTCAAAAATGAGATTCTTCCACTGTATTAATGCGGATAACACACATAATCCCCGTTCAACATTAAAAATAGAACTTTGAGGATGGCCGGGGCCGGTTATCCCTATTTTCCCAGTAAAACGACCTCAAGGGCATTTTGGTCATTTGTACAAGGGAAAAATCGGGGCGTTACATTATTCCCCTCCTTAAAAAAAATTTTGCCCTTGAAATTCGTTACCTGATAACAGCTCGAGGTATTGTGCCTTCATATCTGACTCTAGCTCCCAGGTAAACTCTTCTGTCCTTCCCCGTCTCCGCGCTACTTTGACCAAGGGCACAGTCTTATTGCTCAATTGCTCCTTTGTCTATGATTCTCGTATATGGCAGGTTAAATGTCCGGTCTTGCCTCAATGGTACTTACTCTAGCTCTAGCACATGGCTAGGGTCAGACTCATATTTTCTCAACTGGGAAACATGGAATACATTGTGGAGGTTGGATAGATTAGGAGGTAGGGATATACGGTATGCTACGGTTCCGACTCAGTTAAGGATCTGAAACGGACCAAGGAATCTGGGGCTCAATTTCTTAACTCTCACGGTTTGTCCTTTGCCTGTGGTAGGGGTGATTATAAGGAATATGTGTTCTCCTTCCTGAAATTCTAGTGGCTTTCACCGTCTGTCTGCATAGCTTTTCTGTCGACTCTGAGCAATGAGAATCTTATCCCTAATTTTCTTGATTTGTTCCATCATCTCCCTCATGATATCGGGTCCCATCAAACTTTGCTCACCGAGTTTATACCAGCATAGGGGCGATTGGCATTTCCGCCCATACAGGGCCTCATATGGTACCATGCCGATACTCGCGTGATAACTGCTGTTATATGCATATTCGATCAGTGGCAAGTACTTGTCCCAGCTTCCCCTTTGGTCCATAACACACGCCCTCAACATATCTTCCAGTGTCTAGATGGTCCTCTCAGATTGCCCATCCGTTTGAGGATGGTAAGCCGTGCTTAGGCACAGCTTCGAACCAAATGCCTTCTGAAAGGCTCCCCAAAACCGTGACGTAAACCGCAGATCTCGATCCAAGATTATCATCGACGACACTCCATGTAATTTTACGATTTCCTGATTGTATAACTGGGCCAACCTATCCAAAAAGAAAGTTACCTTGATAGGTAAAAAGTGGGTTGACTTGGTCAGCCGGTCCACTATTACCCATATGGCATCATGACCAGCTTGGGTCCTCAGTAGCCCGGTCACAAAGTCTATAGAGATACTATCCCATTTCTACTCAGGGATTGATAGGGGTTATAGCATTTTAGAAGGTTTTTGGTGCTCAATCTTCACCTTCTGATAGACTAAGCATTTACTCACCCATGTGCTCACATCCTTTTTCAGCCTAGGCCACCAAAACATCTTCTTCAGGTCCTGATACATCTTGGTGGTGCCAGGGTGAATGATAAAATGGCTTTTGTGGGCTTCCTCCAAAATCTCATTTCTGAGGTTACTGCTTGCCGGTACACAGATTCGACCTTCAAACCTCTACACACCATCAGTATCTTGTGGAAAACCTCTCATCCTTCCATCTCGTACCGCCCCTAGAGTTTCCTGAAACTCTCTATCCTCCTGTTGGGCTTGAGTGATCCTTCCCTTAAAGTCACTCGTCATGCTAAGATGGCATGCCTTATGCTCTTAATGGTCAAGGTCATTCCTAGGTTTAAGATGGCACACCTTCTAGCTAGGGCCTCCTGTTTTCCAGGAACTGAGCGCCCTCCTTATAATTGATAGATACTTTGTTCTCTTTAGTAATTCTTAAAAGGATAAAGATTATAGTTATTATGTAAAGTAAATAGAGATATTTATAAATGTTGCATTATTATTATTATTATTATTTATGTGTAATGTTTTCTTGTCCTATGTAAGGTTATGAGTAAGGATCTACACACTAAGTTTTGTAGCAAAACTCACCCCTCTTCTTTTCCTTTTTCCTCACAAATACAGGTGTAGCCTAGGATCTTCCCCTTCCTCTTCCTCAATAGCACTAGTTTCCAGTTTGGGTGAGCTTCACATTGGCATGAAGCCATAATATTTTTTGTAACGCCCTGATTTTTTATCTAAGTGGAAAATGACCAAAATGCCCCTGAGGTCATTTTCGGCCCGAAATTCGAGGATGGTCAGCCCGGTAGTCCTTGAAGGGCCAACTCAATGTTTGAAGGGGATCGAATGGCCCTTGAGTGGTTTCGGAGGCGAAAGTATCATTTTTTGCAGTTTCGGGTCAAAATGACCAAAATACCCCTAAAGCGTTTTACGCGGGTAAAGGTGTCGTTTGAGCCCGAAACTTTCCCTGAAGATTTAAAACAATGTTTTTACATGTTTAAAAGCATCTTTTTGAGTCCCGGTGGTCCCGGGCAGTTTTAGTACAAAATTACGATTTTGCCCCTAGAATAGTGTTTTTGAGCTTAATGATGTAATTAAGCAAACATAAGCAATATTAGGCTCTAATCGAAGATTAATTAATTTCCATAATTAATCTAGAGTCAAAATAAGCTATTAAAATTAATTAGAACCTAAAATTGCTTAGATTAGATTTAAATCTCTTTTTAAAACTCAAGATTTCACTCTTGGAATCTTGAATAGTGTTTTCTCTCTCCAATTCCTTAAATCAAGGAATTGTGTCTAGAATTGTTTATGCACTAAAATGAGGTTATAACTTACTAATGATGCAAGACTACTCCTTAAATATGTTTTGACAACCTTGATTACCCATTTTCTCACCTAAACACTTTCTTACAAATTCCTAATCTTAATCCTAATCAAAGATACACCTAAACATAACTCTAAACCATAATTAAAATGCAAGAAAACCCTCCCCCATGGCTGATGCACTTTCGGCCCTCTCCCCCTCAATTACATCACATGTTGATTTGTTTCTCACTCAAAGAACCATGCTTGAGCCATACCTTGAACCATACCTCACCATACTTTGAACCATACCTCACCATGCCTCAAGATCACAACATCTCACCTCATGGAACTCATGGGGCTGCTCTTCATGGCCGAAACCTTCCCTCCCTCCTTGCACCTTGCATTTGTTTCATTTCTCTATAAATAGCATGCTTGGGTGAACTTGCATCATTTTGGGTTCATTTGCTAAGTGTAAGTTTTCAAAGAGCACTTCAAAGTTTCCTTTTTCTCTCAAGTTTCAAGTGTTCAAGTTCTTCAAGTTCTTTATCCTCTTCTCTCATCCCAATCTCCAAATCACTTGGTAGGGATTTTCTTTCACGTATTTCCTTTGTTTAAGTTATTACTCTAGTTATGTGTTTATGGTTTCTCTTGAGTCTTTTTAGAACTTCTTTCCCTCTCCTTCTTCTTCATCATTTTCAACCATGGGCCTTTGAGGACAAGGGAATGAGAGCTTGATGATGAGGTTTCATAATGGTGATGTCCATCACTTGAACAATCTCTAAAGCTTGATCTTTGTTCTTGAGTTAAAGATGTTTTTAGTTTTTCTTTTTTAATCCTTGAAACCTTTCACTTTGATGATACTTTAAAATGGTTACATGAACTCAATGATGAGGACTCATGATGTTGGTGTTAATGCATCACCAAGATCATGGTCTCTAGAGTTTCAAACGTTTCCATTTCTTCTTAAAAGTTTTGGTTCCTTTTCCTTTTCTTCCTCCACATTTTCGGCCATGTTGGCCAATAAGGTTCACAATGGCTTGATGATGAGAGCTTCTAGATGATGACTATGTGTTCATCACATTGAGGCCTCTAGAGCTTGAGTTTTAATGAAAATGTTATTTATGACCTCATTTCAAGGAAAGAAACTTTATGTTCTAAAGAACCCTTGAGGTTCACTCTTGTCTTTACTTTAGCTTGTCATGATAAGTTTGGGTTGAGGTTTAAGTTCCTTTAAAGTCTTGTATGAGCTCTAATAAGAAATAAAATGGACTAGCATTCATATTTAAATTCAAGCTTATGCATTGCATATTTACTTTGAGCTTTGCATTCATATTTATTTTCTAAGTCATCACTTAAAGTTAAAGGATAAAGAATGGATTGTATCTCATATTTACATTCTTGTCTAGCATATTTACTTTTCATCACTAAAGAACGTAAAGATTTAAAATGAGAGCTTGCACTATCACCTAACTAAATCTCAAAGCCTTTCTATTTCGGCCTTAAAGTCGATTGTTGCTGGGCATAGAGCACTAAAATAAAGAAATAAACTTGCATATTTATATTTCAAGTCTTGCATATTTACTTTAAGCTCTCACTTTACTTTATAATGAAGAATAAAAATGAGGTGCATAGCATGTTTAAATTATGTCAACACCTAAGAACCTTAGAGCTCAAAGACTTGCCCATTTTATCTCAAGTTAAAGTTTTATGTGGGATCATTCTTTGAATGCACAATTTCGGTCATGTAGTGATGATGAGCTTGGAATGAGTTTCATCTAGTTATGAGGGCCAACAATCTGAGTTTTACGACTTTCTTTAAGCCTCGTGAACTTTATGAGATTAAGACCAAATAAGATTTATGAAATTATTTCCCTTTTAAGGAAGGATCAAGTGGTCACTAACCTAAGGATGTTCTTAGCCTCTTTTACAAAATGAAATGGTTTGCAAAAGAATTTTAGAAGTCCTGAAAATGATTCTGAGAGAAACTAGCAACTTATATGCTTTAGAAATGTCAAGTTATGCATCTTTTTGGGACTTAATGCTTCGGTTCTTCCATGATAAGTTTGCTACTGTATGATGATGTTTTGATGTGTTAGAATGTGTGAAAATTATGTATGATGAAGTAAGAACATTTCTATGCATGATAGGAGGGAAACTAGCTTTCTAGAAAAACCGTAAAGTCAAGATTTAGCATAGTTTTAGCCCATTTATTTTTGGATACTGCCCAAACTGTTTCAAAGGGAATATAATCAGATTAGGATTGTTTAATCATGAAAAATTTGGTTACATTTGAAGTAGGATTGAATTTTAGCGTCTATAGAGAAACTAGTAACTAGAAAACTGTAAAATCGCAATTCTAGAACTCTTAGAATATTTAATCTTTAGAATCTGTCCAGCGACCTCATAATACAGCAAACATGGTTTATAATTAGTTCTTAGACATAGGAATGTCTCATAATTGGTTTAGGTTTAATTTATAGCGCCTTAGGCGAAGACGGAATCGCGAAAGGGTCTAAGACGTGAGTGCTAGAAACCCGTAATTGTAAGTTTATAATTCTGCTCCCTAAGGAATGGAATTGCCCAGATTTATTAAGGAGCATAGAAAATAGTAATATCTTTTAGAAGAGAATCCTTAGGTGCATAAGAGGTTAATAGAAAATGATAGATAAATTACATCACAAGTTTAAAGCCCATAAGGGTCAAAGCATAATGAACCATAGGACCAAGAGCATAATGAATTTCTAATGTCGCTTGTGAACGTATGAGAATGATTATGTGAATGCATGGAATTATGTTGGAGGATGCATATTTGATTGACTTATGTGGTATAAAGCAAAATTTGGAAGAAATTCGGCATGCTGCTGTTATGCCGCCGAATTTCTGACAAATTTGGGGACTTAGAAAGTTTTTGAAAACCTACGAGATTTTTATTTATGAGGCACTAAGATGAGTTCTCGGATGACACCGGTTCGGCCGAGCACCCCCAAGAAATGCCCCCTAGCCCGTACCGGATAAGTCGGGATTATGTTTATGATTATGTTACGCTTATCGGGATTGATAAGTAAGAACTAGTGACGACTAGTTAAGGTATGAGCTCATAACCTAGAGATGTGACACATTCTGGGTGACACCGGTTCGGCCGAGCACCCCCAGAGCGATTGTTTTTTAAGGTGGCCTACGAGGAAGTAAAGCATGATGTTTATGTCACAAAGTTTCCTATATGAGAATTTAATTGCCACTTTATTCCACTATTATGATGTTCTTAAATTTACGATGATTATCCTTGCATTAAGTAGAGCCATGCATACATTCTTTAATATGTTGCATCCATGTCATTAAGAATCATGCTAAAATGAACGGACCTTGGCTAAATATGTTTTAAAACCTAAAAATAGACTTAATGCATGCTCACTTATTTTGTATACTAAACCCAAGGTTCCTGAGGACGTAGATGATGACACCTAGGTAGTAAGAGGCCCTACTGAGATTCTTTAGCAAGATTCTCACTCCCTCTATCTCTTTCTTTCCGTCACGTCTTCAGATGGCGACGTTCGTGGTTTTTGTGGACACCTCGACGTGGGAGGTGCACTATGATCTGGATCAAGGATCATACCATTTTGAGGGATAGTGAACGGTGCGAGTCTTCATGTTTGTAGGACGTCCCTTCGCTCACCCCGTACATACCCATCGCTTCTCCCTGACAACACCCTACGATGACGACGAGCAGGTTTTTGAGCGCGCGCGTACGCATAACAAGAGAGTGCTCCGCATGCACACCGCCGCTTCAGCTATGCATGACTATCCCGACTACGTGCCCCGGACTTACTTCTCGGAGACCGACCCGTCGGAGGACCCGCCTACCCATCCGTACAGTGAGAGGTCTGCCCCCACTCCACCACTAATGAGAGAGGGCAGCGAGGACACCGTGACTCAGCCACGGTTCGTACGACGACCGGAGATGTGGCCACGCCACGGGGATTACTCTCAATCCCCGTTCCGCCTCTATACGCCAGAGGAGCTCGCCCAGTTTCCTGGATATGTGCCTCGCTTGCGAGATGGACGTCAGTAGGAGGTGACGTACGACCGATGGAGTACCCGGGTAGAGCACACACCACTTAGATGAGGATGGACCTCCTTTTGTTTAGAGGTTATCCCTTTAGTTGCACTTGGGTAGGGGAGTTGCTTTTATGTTTTCTGTCGTACTTTCCTTTGTATTTTCTTTTTAGTTGTATCCGTTCATGATGTACTAAACTAAGCCCCACTCTCCATAAGTGGGCATATCATATTATATATATAAATATGCAATTTAGTTTTATTGTGATGTGCCTTTACTTGCTATATGTTATGATGAGATGTTTGCTTTACTTCCATCTATGCTCTATTGATCATCGTGTAGCGCGGCTCTCACTTTGCTTTTATAAATTCAAAAAAAAAAAAATTTACCAGTATTTCCGCTAAGTATTTTACAGTAAAGAGGAGACTATGACGTAACCGACTAATGATTAACCTAAATATGTTCTAGAGTATTGGGTTAAAAATTAGGATGTTACATTGTTCATGATAGAGTGCTTGTAACAACTCGTTTATCTGTATTTTCTCTGATAAAATAATTAATTGTGAGTAATCAGTAGGGATTTTAAAAATTTCGGTCGACACAGTTAGGATCAGAACAACATAAGGATTCTGTAAAAAAAAAAGAAAATTAATTAAATATTAATAAAATTTAGAATAATAATATTTTAATCAGTAATATAGGACAATATCTTATAAATGATATTAGGACAAAATAAAAATTAGGATGAGGTTAAAATGACAATTTTACCTGATAAAGTTTTTTTTTTATGTCAATTGGGTATTGAAATGATAAGAAATGGTATATTGAAATGGTAATAACCGGTATACTGAAACATCTAAATTGGTTCAATTAATGGACATTATCATATCTTAAATAAATTTTTACTTAGAATAATCAAATAAATATAGATATTCCTAATATTGATAGAAGGCAAATTGATTTGGAAATAGAAATTCCTTTACTTCCTCTCCAAGTCACTAAGTTATAAAAAGGAAAAACAAAGCAAACAAAGCTCATTTCTTCTCGGTTCTTTTCATAGAACTACGTTCTTGCTTTCCTTCTTGCTCATTGCTTTCTTTCCTCTTCACTTCTCCATTTTCTAAATTCTTCTCTTTGCAAAACTCCATCAAACCACCATATCTATAAAGGATACTCTTAGGTAAGCATCTATACTACTTCAAGAACATCTTCTCTACATCAAGATCAATTGAAAACTTTATTTTTTTTCTTACTTGGTTTACATGGCAGCACAAATAGGGGCTGAAAAGAAAGGGGTTTGAGGCTTGATAAATAAAAAGAATTAGAGAAAAGGCTTGGAGTAAGGTAGGAAAATTATTCTAGTCTTGTACTTCATGATGTTTAACTATTTTGCCAAGAAAAATGCTTGAATTTTTGTGATTATGTTGCTGAAAAATCTAAAGCCAAATTTTAGAATTCATGATAGATGGAGTTGTGATGAGATTATGTATATTGGAACCTCAAATTTTATTGCAAAGTTTATAAATGCTTGGACTATGATGAAATCTTGTGTGTTGAAATTTTTGATGTGCTGGAATTTTATGTGTTGAATCCTTACAGCATTAATTCTTGTGTTATGTGATATGATAGGTGCTGGAATTTTATTAACTGAAATATTTACAGTATTAATTCTTGGTTTATATGATATAATAGGTGCTCTAAGTGGGTATGTACTGGAATTTTATTGTGCAGAAATTTTACAGCATTAATTCTTAAGTTCTATGATCTTGTTATAGATATTAATCAAAGCTTGCAAAGTGGCAGCAAAACTTGACTTGTAGCTTTGAAAATTTAGAAGAAATTATTGTCTAAGGAATAATGATTCATAGTAGAAATATCTTAAAATCCATTGCATGGAACTTGGTTCAATTGTTGGAAAATTGATAAGAACTATTGTTAACTAAGAGATGTAACAAAAATTCAAATGGTATAAAATCTATTGAAAACCTAGTAGACTTTGCAGAAAGACATCGCAACAGTATACCAAATGTTACGGGAAATATCTCAAAAACAATTAAGGAGAGGCATTATACATATTCAAGAGATTTAAGAGAATTTTTGTACAAATGATAAAAGCGCGCAGAAAGAAAGGAACTTAAGAAAATAAATCTTATGCAATGTAATTTGCTTAGTGGTAAGCTCATGGATTCACGGGTAGTAGTAGACATGCTATGCCCTTAGAACTATATCAGGTTGTAATCACGGCGATGTTACATCGTTATGAGGAAAGGGGTGTACTGAGAATAGCGAGGCTATTCTAGATGAGATGTAGTAGACATACTCCATCTAGTGAACTATATCAGGTTGTAACATGACAGCATTACATCGTTGACAGTACAATCCAAAGAGAAGTATATCAGAAGAGTCCTATGAGTTCTACCATTAAGTTTAAAATTTTCTAATAAAATTAAGTCATAAGAAATAACTATTCTAACTAATGAAACCATTATATAAATAACTGAAGTACTTTGCTTATCTTGTACTAAGTTGAATATCATTGAGCAGTAGACTGGTATATTTTCCTACTGGGAATCATTGATTCTCATCCCTACTGTATGATGTATTTTATATAGATGGCCTCGATCGTGCTTTTTCTCGAGATGCTTAAGCTATAGTGGCATTATGACCCAGAGTTAGGGTCACTATATCTGGTTGCTGAGTCTCATGTCCACCTTATTTATAGACATAGCATGACCTAGATTCCCTCATATTATATAACCGTCATAGGCTCTTACGTCTGACCTTTTGAAGAGCCACTAACTGAGGGAGTTAGTTTTATTTGTCTGTAGTTGCTTATATGTTGTTAGGTCCTAACCCGGATTAGGTGGTCATTGCGAAGACCAGGGTAGGGTTATTTATAATATATATGTAATTAGGCATGAATGTATATGGTATAACAGTGTGACTTAACTTACTATGGATGTTGTGATATAAGATGTAAATTATCATGTAATCGACTTCTTAGGATGCGCATTACATTTCTACTATTTCTATATGTTGACTATTACGTTGTAAAGATTGTGTTTTTAGACAAGTTAGTATAGTTTTTAGTGCAAGGCTCATATTTATTACGACTCATACATATATAATTCGCATGGATAAGAAAAAGTAGAAGAACATATGGAGGGTAAGTTATGAGTAACGACATGCTTACTGTGATGTTATGACTCGAGCATAGCACTATAGTAAGATGGGTGTTACAGTGCTCTAGTGATGTAACGGCACGGTTACCGGATCATATATAATTGCTTTGTATTTTGTTATTTCCCTGATTCCTTTTGTATTTAAATGATTTAATTCATGGTTTATTTTGTATATGAGTAACTCAGTTGATTTAAATAATAACTACAGTTTCAGCTTTTCTTTATCAGAAAAAAAAATTTATTCATGCTTATTAAGGGTTAATATAAGATTTGATTTATGATTTAAAATATATTTTATGAATAAAGTACGTATATAGTATGGCACCTAAATCGCAAGGCTTATGTGGGGACAAGATTCCTCACGTGCTGGTCAGGATCCAAATCGAGTCATGACAATAAATCAATAGATCTATCAATTTATGCCCAAAGGTTTTACCTAAAAGATGATCGCCAATTTGGTTATCCTAATAAAGATTATAGCAATCCGCACAATAATTATAAAAATAGAAACTGCAAAACATTGAGAAAACCAATGCATTTAATATCAAAAAGGGTTTCAAACATTATCCCAATCCATCTGGAAATCCTTACACTAGTAAAGAAAGAAATCTACTCCTCCATCTCTAGAGGTTACAATAATGAAGATAAAGGAGAACTTGAAAACAATAATCCTTGCCACAATCTCCAATATAAAGCACCTTCACTAATGGAATCCCTAAGGTAGCATTTGTTTATTATCGTGCGACAAGAAATACAAAGACAGAGACAGAAATACAGGGACAATGGAAACAATGGAGACATAAATAGTAAATATGTGTAAGGGTATTACTGGAAGATAAAAATATTATATTTCTATCTTTGTATCATGTCCCCACATTTTGGAGATACATAAATTTTGTGTTTTCTATCCTAGGGACAAAATTTTTCTATCGTTTATGTTAGCTCCAGAACCCTGTCAAAATGCGCTAATTAGTTTTGAATGACAATAGAACCAATTTAATGAAAATACTTTGAAGAATGACTGATGTTTTGTCTTAAGTTTCTTGTAAGATTCTAATAGGATTCTATTGTTTAGCAAGAGCAAGGCTTACTCAAATGTGCATAAAATTCACTTTGCATGTGTAAACATGTTTGTCTCATGTTAAGAGATATGAATTGAAATGAAAGTAAAATTATATCCTTACTCAAGCAATTGATAGTTAACGATTTCAAGAAGATATCAACGCTACAAGAAACCAAGTCTTGAAACTTTAGAAAGTAGCACTAGACATCAGAAAGTATGCTTACAATGAAGATATCAAGCAACTTACATTATCTTCAATCAGTACAATTGCAAACCAGTGATCATTAGAAAGCTTGGAGTAAAGATCAAAAAGTGAAGATAGATCTATTAGCGCATGTCAGAAAGCTTACTTCACTGTGGAACGCTGAGCGTTACTGGAAATGGAGGGAAATTTGAATTTGAATTTTGAATTTAAATTTCAAAGAGTCAAATGCCAGTATCAAAACCGGTCAATCATCTCCTTTGTCTTTGAAGTCATGTAACGCCCCAATTTTTACTGTAATTTTTACTGTCATTAAAAATTACCAAATTACTGTAGGTAATTATTACATAAGATTTGAGGCCGAACAATCCTCAATAAAGGAATATAACATTAGAAGAGAGGTTAGGAGCGATTCATGCGAGAGTCGCAAATCCCGAATTTCTGTACGTATAAAATGACCAAAATGCCCCTGAAGTTATTTTACTCAGAAAATGAGGATCGTAGGCCCCACCTATTCTCAAGGGGATGTTTTGATGATAATAAGGGATTGTTTGTGTTATGTGTGTTAATAGAGAAGAAGGATCTCAATTTTGAGTTTCGACGCGCGAAATAACCAAAACGCCTCAAGTCGCTTTAACTCCGATGTGTGTGCCGACTGAGCCCAAACCTCACTAAAATGTTTTAAAATTTGTTTTTAAGCCATGATTAACCATTGGTTAAGCTCGGGTGGCCTCGGGCAGTTTTGAAGTGAAAGTACGATTTTGCCCCTGTTTTTGGCGCTTTTAATTTCGGGATTTTTGATTAGATATGCGAAACCTAAGCAATATTAGGCTCAAATTAAAGCTTATTAAATTCTAAATATTAATCTAGAGTCAAATTATGTATTTAGATTGATTAGAACCCAAAATTGCTCAAAAACACCCAAATTGCTTACTAATTCACTTAAGCCCTTAACCGTAAATTCTCTAAATTACATGAATACCTTGCCTACACCTAAATAATGCATGGAACACACAAATTTCACTTCTTTGGGCTGTAATGGACGAAATTTTTGATGCCATTATGCAGCTGAATTATTGCCAAAAGTTGCACTAAAACAAAATGCCAAAATGTCACCATAAGAGACATAATTCCTTAATTTCATACAACTTTGTCTAAAATGATTTTTCCTCCCTTATTTCTCCTGTAAAATTCTGCCAACTACCTCCTCATTTTGGCCAATTAGAAGCCTCAAAATCTTCTATAAATAGGCTTGCTTGAGTGGTCTTGGAATGCTTTGTTCATAACTAGTTTTTAGGAGCACTAAAAACTTTCTTTCTTCCTCCTCTTTGGCTGAATTCTTTCTTCAATCTTTCAAAGAGATTTTGTTTCATTTCACTTCAAGAAATCAAGTTCTCTTCCTCTTCTTCAACTCAGATTAGGTAGGGAGTAGTTTCTAAATTTATTTCTATGCTTTGAGGAGTTGTGTTTTAAGCTCAAAATGATGAAATTATGAACTTATCTTAGCTTTTCATTTCGATTTTCCTCTTCATTTTTCTTTAACCAATTTGGCCATATGGCCTAGGTGGAACTAAGATGATGGCTTGATGATGAGGACCTTGAGGGTGGGTTGTAAATCCATCACAAGTTAGGCCTCTAAAGCTTGAAAATTCCACTTGATGCAAAACTTTAAAGAATAATGCTTTATGATGCTAAAACAAAGATTTTTAGTTTAGAACTTGAAAGATGTATTTTCCAAGCTTGTATTTCATGTTTATGTTTCAAGTCATCACTTAATCTTTCAAGATAATAAAGAGGTTGCATCTCATATTTAATTTATGCTCTTACTTTATTTTATAATAGCTAAAAGAATCAACGCATGGCATGTTTATTTTATGCCATCACCTAAAGATCCTAGAGGTCAAAGACTTGGCCATGTATCACAAGCAAAGAAATATGATTATTGGAGTTAAAGAATTTATTCTTCCAAAAGTCTTGAGATTGGAGTTTAAAAAGATGTAATAATAATTCTCTTCTCCCTTCACCGGTCCTGTGCGGACTACCGCCGCTCCGGTTTCTTAATATTCTCTTCTCCCTCTACTGGTCTTGTACGGATTACCACCACTCCAGTTTCTTGCATCATGTTTATATTTCAAGTTCTTGCATCATGTTTAATTTTCAAGTCATCACCTTAAATCTTAAAGATAAAGAAATGGAATTGCATATCATGTTTATAATTCCAAGCTATCACCTTATAAAGATAAGATTAAAATAAGGTTGCATAGCATGTTTATAATTCTAAGATGTCACCTAAATCTCTAAAGCTCAAGACTTACTCCTTTTATCTTAAGTGAGAATTTTAATTGTGAAGATCCTCCCAAGTTTGACAAAAGAACTAGTTTCTAAATGAGTTTTAAGACTTTGCAAGGATTTTACGGGGAACTAGTATTTTATATGCACTTAAAATATGATTCTATGTAATTGCATGAGGTTCATGATTCGGCCACTGATCTGAGTTTAGTATCAATGTATGATAATGATTTGATATGTTTGAAGTTGTGATAATTATGGTTTATTGTTAAGAGAATGATTCACTGCATGTTAGAGATAAAACTAGCTCCCTAGAACAACCAAAGAGCTAGAATTTACCTACTTTTGACCCCTTTAAGTTTAGCCAATGCCAAATCTGTTTTAGTATGTTATAATTCTATCTAGGATTAGTTAGCCACGAAAAATTTGGTATCAATTAGACTAGGATTGATCCCGAACACTAAAAATGAACTTAGCAACTAGA
Organism: Dalbergia cochinchinensis; assembly: GCA_031216125.1. Classification (NCBI taxonomy): domain Eukaryota; kingdom Viridiplantae; phylum Streptophyta; class Magnoliopsida; order Fabales; family Fabaceae; genus Dalbergia; species Dalbergia cochinchinensis. The sequence goes on along the minus strand of CM062375.1, from coordinate 31,080,985 downwards.
AAACCGTAAAAACAAGATTTCTAGAACTCTAAGGAATGAAATTTATGCATTCTATCCAGAATCTTTAGCAACGATAAGAACCAGGTTTTATTATGTTTAAATAAGGGAGAATGATTCATAATTGGTTTAGTAACTAATTTCAGCATCATAGGGAAAGCTGGTAACAAGAAAGGATTTAAAACATAACTTCTAGCATACCGTAAAACCTTAGGAACAACTTACTACCTATGCTACCCCATTTGATTTAATAGTGTTCTTAAGGCCTATAAATAATCGTAAGGATGGTAATAAATCCCTTAGGTGCATAACTAATTAGTTCTATAATTGATAATTCTATGTAAGTATTGGATGCTTATTAAGTATTTGATATCATTGAATGATTTCCTAGCTTGCATGTTATAGTTGCTGTTGCAAATAATGAGAATGCTTATGCATGAAATATTCTTTATTATGTAAAATTTACCTTTGTTGCTAGAAGAAAGTGTATCATTGTAAAAGTGTAATTTGGAAAGGTTCTGACTAAGGAAAGACTTGGTATTTAAGCGTGTCCATTGTGACCCACCTCTCTTTCCTAGGAATCTCCCAGATGCATGATTATAGTTGATATATATTATTCTAGCTTAAGACTATAAATGAGAAAATGCTATGTTATTTATGAATTGTATTGTGATATAACATGCAAAGATTTAATGGTGACTTAAACTTATAAGAAAATGATCCTTTGGAACCATCAGACTATAGGTGGTGAAAAGGTGATTTTTGCCCCCTAACCCGTTCTCTCAAAAGGGTAGAGTCGGGACTTTAGCTTATCAAAAGGGATAAGTATATGCTAGTGACGACTAGTAAAGTATGAGCTCATAACCTAAATTACTCCCAAAAGGGTGGAGTATAGGGTGGCCCAAGGAAAATAATGATGATGATAAGATTTTAAGTCACCTAAGGCACTAAACAAATGAAATATGTGCACTGTGTCCATGTGTAGCTAATATTATATGACGTTCTTTTATGCATGTTATTTTGATAATGATGATGAGGAATATGATGTAATGATAAAGGAAAAGTTCATTATAAATATGACATGTTAAGATTATGATGCATTATAAGACGCATGATTAAAAATTGACGAACCTCGGTTAAGTTTTTATCCGAACTTAAAATGAATCTTTGCATGCTCACTAATTTAGAATAATCCCGAGGTTCCTGGGGACTTTGATGATGACACTGTAGAAGGAGGTACCCTACTGAGAATTCTTTAGCAAGATTCTCACTCCCTTTTCTTTATTTCCGTCATTGTCTCCATATTCAAATGGCGACATTCGTCCTATTCGTTGATACCCCTACTTGGGAATTCCACTATGATCCGGTGCATCGCTCGTATCATTTTGAAGGGAGGTGCACAGTTCGTGTTTTTATTTACATAGGTCGTCCATTTGCACATCCTGTTCCTAGTTATCGATTTTCTCCTACTTCTCCCTATGGCGATGAAATGGTTTTCGAACATGCACGTCCACTTGATGAAAGGATGTTACGTTCTTATCCCGCTTCATCTGCTATCCATGGATTTCCAGAGTATGTTCCCGAGATGAGATATTCTGAAACTGATCCTTCAGAGGACACTCCTACTCATGTATATTCTGAGAGCTCTACTCCTACTCCCACACGTGTAAGAGAGGGTAGTGAGGAAACAGTTGTTCAGCCGAGGTTAGCAAGAAGGCCGTCCATGCGACTGACTGGTGCATCTCGTGTGTCCCCTCCCCAGGGAGCTCATCAGTGGATCGGATTTATTCCCCCATTTCTAGGACAGTGGCCGTAGAAGGTTCTTAGTAGATTTATGTGTGTTCATGCACCCTAGTTTTAGGATAACCTTCCCAGCTTATGGAGTTATCTAGTTTAGGGGCATGTATTTCCTTATGTATATTTTCTTTTATGGGTTTGCATAAGACAATGATGTATGATCATAACCCACCCTTTGAGTGAGGTTATTGTATGTAAATATATGTTATAATGTGCTTATGGATGTTATATGATGGAGCCAAAGTGATATGATGTGATATATTCTTAAACGTCTTATTATACTCCGCTTACTCGTTCACGTTGTACTCAGCTCATGTTTTCAATTATGTTTTTTTTTAAAAAAAATGGCTCGTAATTTCACTAAGTATTTTCAAATTATGAAGAAAGAACCAAAGCAACGAGTAAAGTCTAGTCATTAATCAGATTCAACCTAGGTGTATTTGGTTAATTACTAGGGTGTTACAAGTCAACTATCCTAAGTCTTAGAAGAAAAAGTCCAGAAATCATGGTTCAAAAAGTAAGAGTAATTTTTGAAATACATTAGAAACCTCTATTCCACAATGGCTTCTGCAAATTGATCTGACAGACAGGCAGGCAGGCTACACTTCTAGGCTATCTTTCCAAGACACAAATAGATGATCAATAATGCCCCTGGAAGAACAAATCATAGGCAACAGTCACAAAGAAAACCTTTTTAAAATAGAGATGTTGTGCTCTAATGTAAAAGAAAGAGACTCCGTGTTTAAAGAGGATATTCTGCAAAAATCTCTCCTCATTTCTAGTAAGGTTCAAATCATAATGTAATAAGATTCTTTACTTGTAAAAATCTTCTTTCTACATTCTTAAATAGATATATGTTCTTCCTCGGAAGAAATGATAGAAGGAAATCATTCAAGTTTTCCTAGGATCTTTTCAAGTATATGTTAAGGAAACTTGAGTGTAGGTTAATTTAAGTGGCAACCCAAACATTAAACCTTTATATCCTCGATCCGGTAGTGATCGCTATGAGATAGCTTGGAGAGGCTAGTAAAACTACTTACAACGCGATAGTGAGGTGTTCTTATTATTCACGGTTTAGCTTAGAGAGGCTTTATCAAAGACTACTCAACTTGTCACAGTCTCTGACTCTGTTTACTGGTCACAAGGTTCAGCTTGGAGAGGCTAGTAAATAACTACTCGGTTTAGCTTGGAGAGGTTGGTGAATCACTACTCAATTTGTAGCAGCAAAGGTTGTTTGTTAGTCAAAAATGAGAGCTTGGGAAGGCTAATGTAAAGACTATCTATTTGTTCTTTCTCTGGCTTGAGAAAGATGTGTAGTGAACCTCAACATTTGTTGAGTATTGGATGTAGGCAATTTTGACCAAACCAGTATAAAAATCTGCTGTCAAATCCTCTTCTCTTTGATCTTCTTTATTTCCTCTTTGTTATATTTTCTTGTGATACATATTCTGAAGGAATGCTTATCATCTTTATATTTCCTATTTTTTTCTTGGATGTGCTTCATATTGAACATAATCTTGCACAATGCTTTATAATTTCTGAATAATTGACAAAGATTCAGAAATATACTTCTTAAACTACTAACTATGTTTCCACTATACTACAAATGTCATACTTGATAGTATCTTTGTTAAAAGTTTCATATAAGCAAAAAGAAGGTATGGATGATTCAACCCCCTTCTTGTGCACATTTTCACCTACACCCTATTCCTGTCTCCACCACCAAACAAGTTTGTCTCCAGTGTCTCTATATTTTTGTCTCAGAGACAATAAACAACACTATCTAAGAGAGAGAAGAATAGAGAAGAAGATGGAGAGAGAAGATAGAGAAAGATGTAGAGAAAGAATAACAGCAACATAAAGTATGCAACCAAAGCTAGGGTAAAAATTCATCACAATTCCTTAAATACTACTTTATAAAATAGCCCAAAGTCAGATAAGTGATCTGATATCTCATCTATCATATTAGCACTGCAGTGCTCTCACAAAAAGAGTGGTCCCAAAAATTGATGGTTGTTGCTCTGCTGAGCACCACAACACTAAAATGAGTGCTGCAGCGCTCATCCGATAGTGAACTTTCACTGTTTTTCTTCTTTTTTGCTCCAAGTAGCCTCCAGAGAGTTTCTAGCCTTGTTCTTGATATTTTGCACTTAATTCAAAGCTCTTGTGCTCAAAACCATACTCAAAAAGACAAATGCAATAGGGTGTAATTACAAATTATTTCAAAATCAATACAAAAGCCAATAATTCTATTAAAATCACATAGTGATGAATAAATCAAAATCCCTATTAATTGCATTAATAATTCAGTAAAACCCATCCAAAAAAGCTAAGGTTTGGTAGCAAAATAAGTGGCATAAATGCCCCTTATCAAACTCCTCCATACTTAAGCTTTCACATGTCCTCATGTGAACTAAGATCAAGCCAAGGCATAGATGAGAAGTAATGTACAAGGATTAGCCTAGACTTCTAACTCTAAAAATGCATGATGCATAACCTATCCACTGAGCTTAGAGGCACAACAATAAGCTTTCACACCAACAATCAAGATAATTACAACAAGCAAGGAATGAACAAAAACATAGCACATAAGGTAGAATCCACATACATGATGTATGGCCCAAGTACAAAAATCCTCCTAAGGTCAGTATTTTGCCACTCGTTCACTCAAGTATTTGGGGTTATGATGCACCAATCACTCAGATGGAAATGAGTTATCATAAGCTTGCTACGAGTCTCATTCTCCATTTTGTTACACACATACATACTGAATCAAGAGGACTTACCTTTGGTTGAAATGGGCCTTAGGTGTAGATAGGTAATTAACTAGGCCATTCCTCTGGCTATTGCCTACCATAAAGGTGTGTAATTACCATTAGCTTGATACTCTAGTTAAGGATGCCAATTGTCATATCTAGATGACTTTGCCTCCAAGGGTAGCGCTTTCTCATCGAAGCAATAATGACTCCTATCATGGCACTTACATTGGGCAGCTCCGCCTCGACAACCCTTTCCATAGTGTAAGTTCTAGATGGATAATTATGCTCCGCCACCTTATTTGCACATGATGTAATACCTGGTGTACATGTGTCAGTGGACAAGTTCCGTACGACCTTAAGGTCCCCTGGGACCCACCCATGCTACCGAGTTCTGAATTTTGCTAAGTCTGGATCCTACAACTCCTTGAAAGGCTATATGTTAGAGTTATATTCTTGGGATCAAAAATCCCGGTAATTGTTACTAGAAGGAAAAATAAGTTAAATATTAATTTTTAATGAATTTTATGAGAAAATCTCAAAGATTCCCAGATTCAAACTAAAACCCAAAATTTAGATTTTGTTTTGTTGGGATTTTAATTTTTGTGATATTTTATTTGAATCCAAATGGAGGATATTTTCTTATTTTCATTTATGTTTTAAGAGAGTAATAAATGTAAATAAGTGAGTGTTGAGACAACCCAGATACAAGGAGCACCCAGAGGTGTTGAACCAATTTTATTGTCATCGCTATAGTGGTCTAGGATCGCTATAGCAGTCACAGTGTTTTTTGGGGTCTGAGGACAGCTATAGCAGTCCCTAGGACCACTATAATGGTCCCCAAGACCACTATAGCAGTCATAAGTGTTTTGGGCAATGAGCTTGACCACTATAAAGGTGTCGGTGGGGCAGAACAGTGTTAAACGATGCCGTTTCACTTAAGTGATCCCTACCCCCTTATTATACACCCCCAAACTCGGGTTTTACTCCCCATTTTCGAACCCTTACCCCAAAACATCATCTCCTCTCCTTCTTCCTCCCTTCCATTCTCATCCTCCATAAAATCTTCTTCCTCTAAGCTTCGAGGTGAGTTAGGTGTTGAGTTATGCTTCCTTTCTCTCATCTCTTTCACGTTCTAGTGTATGGGCTTTGTTGTTCTTTGATTGTTGTCAAGTAGGGATGCTCCCCTAATATTTCTAAGGTTATATTAGGGCTATCTAGAGATTATTAGAAATTAATTTACAATTATGGTTGCTCTATGGCAGTTGTTGGTGCCATCCAAGCTCTCCAGGTCAAGTTGGTAGTGCCCACATTCTCCTGGCTCCTAACAGTGAGTGGGTTCAAACTCATGACTTTATTTTAGCCATTATGATTATGTTTGATGCATGATATTTGCGAAATATGAAATTTAAGATGAGAAAAAGTAGAAAATATGATTTTACATAATTATGTCAAGCTAGAAAAATTTTGATTATGATGATAACAAGAAAGAATGAGTTTTACAAAACCATGGGAAAAATATTTTATATGGTCGAGAAAGAATTCAATAAGAAAATATATATCGTAGCAAGATACTATCTTATAGACTATGTTTATCTATGGATTTCTTTGATGTTACTATGATCTTAAGTTTTTAAGATTTCAAGCAATGTTTTAAGAATATTCAATTAATATATTTACATATGTTGGAGAAATGTGAAACAATAGTATGACCCAGCTTAACAAATAAATATGTTATATAATTTCCAAGTTTTATGATTTAGAATCCCGTGTTTTGAGCTATGATTTTAGATTTATCAAGTATATGGAAAATTATGTTAGCTAAAGATTTGAACTTAGAACTTCAGTTTTATGGTACCAAGAGGTATGAAATTCAGTATGATTCTTACCAACTACCAGATACACATTCTGTAGGCTTGAGATTGGGTTGCCTACAAAATGGTGATCCATTGGGCATAATTTTACAATCACAGTTATGCTAAAACCAGATTATTAGAGTTATACGAATCCATAACTCTTAGAGTACTTAGAATTTAGGGGCTCGCATTTACGAGAGACAGAGCACCCCTTTTCAATTATAGTTTTTAACAAACTAGTTTAGCCGATAGAGATAAGGAAACAGACAGTTAGTTAATGGCTGAATGAGATCATTAACCTGGGTACCAAGTTGTTTGTTAGAGGACAATATTGTCCCCTCAGCATATATAGAAACAGGACCTAGTTAGGTGCCCACAGCTTGTTCCGACACAATTCATAATTTACAGTTTTATTATTATATATGTATTTATTCAGCTCAGCAGTTACTGTTTCCCAATACTATGCCGCACCCTTAGTTAAAATGGTTTCATGATTGATCCTGAATTAATAAATGTTGTTATGAAATTATGAAATGAAAAGTGTTTTCTTATATAGCTACATATATAAATATCAAATTGTTTATGATTGATGCATGTATACTACTATATGGGTGATGGGTAAGAATTCATTCAATGAGTCCGTTGACTCACCCTTTTCCCTTCATTTTATTGTTGCAGGTGTAGATCTAGTTTCTTCATCAGTCCAGTAACTGCAGTGATTCCTTGGTGAGCTTTACATTGTTGTAAGTCTTAGTTTAGGCTTTTGTTAGCTTAGAGGGCTCCTGTAGGCTTGCAGGCAAGATTCGAGCCACGCATGTATTTTGAGATATTGTAGTTAATTTCAAAGTTTATGTATTTCCGCATATGTTACTAGCATTAAAGTATGGATTTCAATCACTGATTTTGATTTAGACTATGAAATAGATTAGTTAAGTAGTTATAATTCAATTTTCAAAGATTGAGCAGGTTTTCATGTTTATATCATATGATAAACTAGTTTATGATTTTATAATCATTGGATTTTACCTAGATGTTTTCAGAGTTTGGATATTAAATACCTTCATATTTATGAATTCAAATACTATGTTTTAATTAGAGGAAATGATAATAATTTAGAAGAAAGATCATATTTTAAGTATAATATCATATATTTTATGCATATAGAGAGACTCATAGGTCACAAGGCTTACGTGGGGATAGGATTCCACATGTGCCGTTCACAATCCAAGTGGGGTTGTGACACATGAGCTCTCGAAGATAAAAGGTGCTAAGTGTAAGCTTTCACCTTTGCTGTGTTTCTCTTCCTCTTGTATCTGACCTCAATGATAGCATGGGGGCTTATAGCCTTGTTTTTGAACTCCCTTACTCTCTATGCAAGCGTCATGCATAGAAGTCAAAACTACTTTATTCATGCATATAGCAAAAAAAAAATGAGAGAAGCAAGCATGGCATTTATATGTGTCATCCTCAACTAGCATGTTTCAATATTTACAGTCATGTTTATTAGCCACATGTTCATACTCTTAGTATGAATAAGTGCAACACATCACATACTTCGCATACAAGTCCTTCTACTTCTTCATGCAAATGCATCCACATACAATATTCAAAACTATCCCCATACACTCTAACCGGAGAAAAAGCATCCTAACATGGAAACACAACCTTTTTGAAAACATTTCATCTTAAACCAAGTCATTTGCACATAAAAAAAAAAAAACTATTTAAAAAGCTTGTATCTATATATCTTAAATCTACATAAGTAAAACATGTTCCTAATTTCTCCTTCTTTCATTTTTAAAAGTAATCATGGTAATGCAGTGTTAATAAAACTTCTTGAGAAAATCCTTTCGTCTAAAACCTTGCAAAACATTTATGAGAAATCTTTCATAAAACCTTCTCCAAAGGTACATACACAACCCTTAGTTCACATGTTAAGCTCATAAATCATGACAACATAATAACATTTAAGGTAATTGGATGTCACTAAACATGATTTTTCAACATCATGGGAAACTACTATACTCTTCATTCTAAAAGACATAATAGAATGAGCATGCACATGTATAAAACCATATGCTTAACTAACATAGATGTATCATTCATACACTTCAGTTCATTTAAGCTGATAGTAACATAACAAGCCTCTGTGAGGACAAAGGGAATCCAAATATCAAAATTTTAGTTGTCACTTAGTACATGTATAACATTCGATTCAATTCTTAATCCATGGAACTTGACACTAACCACTTGCATGCTTGCTTCAAATTAATAGCAATCATTATAGTGCGCACTGAAAACAAGGAATCTATCACTTTGCAATCAAAATATTTCTTAAAAATCATGTTTCCTTAGCCTACTCATACATGCACATGCAGTCATTAATTCCTATCACTTCTTCTTTCAAAGTTTAGCATTATCATGACAAATCAATCATTCATGCATTGATAAGGCTTCTAATAATCCATTCATGTAAATTCTAATCACAAGCAAGAAAACATTTAGAAGAGAACAACAAGTAGCAGTCAAAGTAATCAGATGCAACTAATATGCATGATGGTCCAAATGAATGTCCAAAATTAACCTAGCAACTCATACCACACTGATAACATATTCTTCATACATACTATATTCATATCATGCTAAAAACACAATCCTACACATAAACCATGGAGTCCTGTATCTTTAAAATGGGACATGCATGTGATTCATGGCGTCAAAATCACTTTAAGACATTTTAACACATCAAAGTCAACAATCAATCCTATGGTATGCCTACATGCATGAGTAATGGTTTCATCATGATTCTACATACTAACTCCAGGTCACTCGCATGTGACCCTTCATTAGCTAGGGTGACTTTATCATTCTCAACTATGGGGTGGATAAATTGTACCGAGGCATCGAGTTACTCTATCTTTTGACTTGTTACTTCCTGAAGTAGCAGGTAATCCTTATTCAGGTGCTCCTCCTGCTTGCATCCATAGCATGTGGATGAGCCCCTTAGGCACTAGTCTTTGTGGTATTTTCTGCACGGCTACTAAGATAGGGGTGGCTAGTTAGTTTGCATTATACTCTGCCTATGTGGCTAGTTGTTTCCTTGACTCTTGGGTTGAGCAACAATAGGATGCATCGGAGAGGGCACTAGGGAGGTGGCCCTAACCGATAGTACCTACTGCTGACCTCTGCTTGATCCAACCATGCTTGGTTGTGCTCCCTGTTGACTCACTCTAGCTCTAATATGCTCACTGACTACCTCTGCTAGACCTAAAATAGCTCACTCGAGGTGGATGCTATCGGTGCTAACTAATGTAGTGCTACGGCAATGGTAACAATGATGACAATTAGCGGGTGGCATAGTGATAAGGGGCATTTATGCCACTTATCTTACTCTAAACCTTAGCTTTTTGCACAAGTTTTGATGTGTTATTGATCAAAATAATAGTGATTGTTGACTTGCTCCTCATTGTACAATTTTATAGAATCATTGACTATTGCGCTAATTTTTGGAATTATTATGGAATAAAAGCTTGTTGCATTTAAACCGTCTTTTTAGTATGGTTTTTGTATACAAGAGCATTAGATTGAGTGCAAAATATCAAGAGCAAGGCTGGAAACTCTTTGGAATAAGCTTAGAGCCAAAAAAAAAAAGAATAAAAATCATGAAGTTCACTATTCTGGTGAATGCGGTAGTGCTCGGCAGAGCAACAACTAGGAAAATTTAGGCTAAGCCCCCCTTAGAGAGCACTACAATGCTTATTTAGCATTGTAGTGCTTGTGCAATGATATCAAAACAGTTCATTAATCTATTTTGGGCCCTATTTTTAGAGAGCAGTGTAACACTCCAATTTTTCTGTCTAAGAGAAAATGACCAAAATGTCCCTGAGATCATTTTCCACCCGGAATTCGAGGATAGTTGACTCGGCGGTCTTCTAAGGGTCAACTCAATGTTTGAAGGGGATTAGATAGTTTTTGAATGTTTTTGAAAACAAAAATCTCATTTTTTGAGATGTGGGGTCAAAATGATCAAAATACCCCTATAGCATTTTTACGAGGGTATATGTACCGTTTGATCCCGAAACTTTCTCAGAAGGTTTAAAATAATGTTTTTATATGTTTAGTGACCTATGTTTGAGTCCCGGTGGTCCCGAGTAGTTTTTGTACAAAATTACGATTTTGCCCCTAGAATAGTATTTTTAAGTTTAATGATGTGATTAAGCAAACCTAAATAATATTATACTCTAATCGAAGATTAATTAATTTCCATAATTAATCTAGAATCAAAATAATTTATTAAAACTAATTAGAACCTAAGATTGCTTAGATTAAACTTAAATCTCTTTTTAAAACTCAAGACTCCAAATAATGAAATCTTGAATAGTATTTGAATAGTATTTTCTCACTCCAATTTTCCTAAATCAAGGGATTGTGTTGGCATTGGATTCCAAGCTAATGAGGTTTGGCTTCATTAATTTAGAAAGATCACCTCCTAATCTAGTCAACAAGCCCTTGATTACCTACTTACTTACCTAAACACTTAGTTACAAACCCTTAATCTTTGATTTAATCAAACCCATACTTAATCACACCTCTAATCCACATTAAAAGAGATGATTTTTCCCTCCCCTTGGCTGCACAATTTAGCACCACCTCATCCCTCACAATTCATCACATGTTGCTTTATTCTCACCAAAAGAACCATGCCTACATTATACCTTGAACCATACCTCAAGCCATACCTTGGAATGACACTTTGTAAGAGATATTTTTTCTCCTCCATGGCCATGAATTTTGTGGTTCTTCCTCCCCATTCACTCATTCAAATTTTGTTCTTCTATAAATAGTTGTCTTGAGAGCACTTGGTCCATTTTTGCTTTTTTGTGCATCAAAGTTTCAAAGAGAATTGTCTTAAGTTTCTTTTCTTCCCCAAGAGCTCAAAAGTTCTTTCTCATTCTCTTCTTCTTCATCTTCCTCCTTTACCACAAAGAACCACCACTTCTCAACTATACACAACCTTCTAAACCCTTAGCCTTGCCTTTCCAAGGATCAAGTTCAAGAAACACAACTTTCTTCTTTTCTGTTTCCTCCTTGGCCGAATATACCATCAAGCTCCAAGGAAGATTTTCCTTTCACCCTCTTCTCAAGATCAAGTCCTTTTCATCTCCAAGAAAACATACCTTGGTAGGGAGTTGTTTTGATAATTATTTCTTTACTTTGATAAGCTTTATTCTTGTTGCTTCAATGCTTTACAAAATCGGTTTCTACCATTTCTTTTCTTTTAACATTTCGGCCTTCATTGGCTTGTTGGTTTCTCATGATAGATTGATGATAAGTGTCTCTAGATGATGACTTGAGTTCATCATAATGAGACCTCTAAAGCTTGAACTTTAGTTTTGATCTTGACACACTTTTGGTTTTTCCTTCCCTTTTCTTTAAACTTGGTTTCGGTTTCCTTTTTCCTTTTCTTTCCCCTTGGCTTTGGCCTTATTTCCTTTTCTTTGATGTTCAGAGGTTTTGTTTAAAGATAGTTATTGGATGATTTGATTCCTTTAAGTCCATTTCCTTGAGCTTGATGATGATATTCAAACCATAAGGCTTCTTTGAAACCTTAGTATAAAGAATTATAAAGATCACTTTGTCTTGTCAAGATATATGTGGGATTGAAGTTTATATTCCTTTAAAGTCTTGTATGAGCTCTAGTAAAGAATATAAAATGAACTTGCATTCATATTTACATTTCTTGCCTACCATGTTTTATTTTCCAAGCCATCACCTAAAACTTAAAGATTAAAACAAGAGCTCACATTTTCATATTACCGAATAATTAATCTCGAAGCTCACCTATTTCGGCCTTAAAGTCGATTGTTGTGGAGCCTAGAGCACTAAAATAAAAGAATTGGGCTTGTATTCACGTTTACGTTTTCTTGTCTAGCATATTTATTTTCTTTCAAGTCACCACCTAAACATAAAGATAAGAATGAAGTTGCATCTCATATTCATTTTGAGCCCTCACTTTACTTTTCTAATGAAGAATAAAATGAAGCGCATAGCACGTTTATATTCTTATTATCACCTAAAGATTCTAGAGCTCGAAGACTTGTCCCTTTATCTCAAGGAAAAGTTGGATATGGAAGCATTCTCTTGAATGCATAATTCAGCCATATGATGATGATGAGCTTGGTGTGAGTTTCATCTAGTCGCAAGTGCCAATAACCTATGTCTTAGGATTTTCTTAAGCATAGGTGAACTCAAAGAATGTCTCAAGCATGATTTTATGTTTTAAAGACCAACCATGGAAGATTTAAATTAGTTGCTATCCCTATTTATTTTATGATGATTTTGATGAAATAAGTTGGTTTCCAAAGAGTTTTAGAAGTCCTAAAATGAATCCATGAGAAACTAGTACTTATGTGTATTAAAAATGAAATTTTATGAATGATATGATGATGTATGACCACAGTTCTACCTTGATGATTTGCTCACCATTTGATGATAATTTTATTATGTTAAAAGGTGTGGAATCATGTATATTTGATGTTAGAATTGATTTGAGGAAGCTAGGAAAAACTAGTAACTAGAAAAAAGATGTAAAATAAGAATTTTTAGAACACTTGGAACATAGAGAATTTTGTTTCTATCCAGCAACCTTCTAAGGCGGTAATCATGGTTTAGAATTAGTTTATACGTGTAGGAACCTCTCATAATTGGTTTAGATTTAAGTTATAGCGCCTTAGGCGAAGACGGAACTTAAAAAGGGTCTAAAACGTAGATTTTAGAACCCCATAATCACATGAACTTAAAACTGTCCAAATCTGCATAGTGCTGTTTGGATTAGTTCCTAAGCCTAAAAATTATTGAGAATAATTAGTTGTGAACCTATAGGTGCATAAAAGGATAAAGACAGATGTTAGCATAATTAGTTTTCAAGATTAAGACCCATAAGGGTCAAAGCATAAGACACCATAGGTCCCAAGACATAATGAGCATTATGACTTTAAGTAGATATATGTTTAATTATGAGAATGACTTGAGCATAGCATATGTAACATCCTAATTTTTAACCCAATACTCTAGAACATATTTAGGTTAATCATTAGTCTATTACGTCATAGTTTCCTCTTTACTTAAAAATACTTAGCAGAAAATACAATAAATTTTTTTTTTTTGAAACGTAAGAACAAAGTGAGAGCCACGCATATAGTGAATGGTGAAACATGGAAGCAATAAAACACAATCCAAATAAACACCTCATGAACATCCCATCGTAAAGCATATAGTTGCACAGCATGATAAAACAACCCACATATATAGATATATAATATGCCCACTCAAAAGAAACGGGACTTAGTTTAGTACAACATGAAACGAATACAACTGAAATAGTAATACATGGAAACATGAAAAGGGGAAACACCCACACCCTAGTGCACCTAAAATGGGTAACCTTTCTGAACAAAAGAAAGCTACCCTAATCTACGTGTGGTGTGTACAATATCACTCCTCAAGCACATCTACTGCTGGTAGTTTGGGTAGGGTGGAACATAGCCGATCCAAGGACGAAGCTCATCTAGAGTGGGTACTCACTGTGGCTGGACATGAGCTCCTCGACGGGGATGCATGGACTGCCTCTGAGCCAGCCTCGGCTATGTAACCGTCTCCTCACTACCCTCAACCCTCAGCGGGGGAGTAGGGACTGAGCTCTCAGAGTAAGGATGGGTAGGCGGGTCCTCTGATGGATCGGTCTCCGAGAAGTATGTACACGGCACATAGTCGGGGTAGTCACGCACGGCCGAGGCGGCAGTGTGCATACGGAGCACCCTCTCGTTATGCATGCGAGCACGCTCAAAAACTCGATCATCATCGCCGTATGGTGCTATCGGGGAGAAGCGATGAGTATGTACAAGGTAGGCGAAGGGTCGTCCAATGAACATGAAGACACGAACAGTACATTGACCCTCAAAATGGTACGATCCATGCTCCGGATCATGGTGCACTTCCCATGTCGGGGAATCCACAAAAACCATGAACGTCGCCATTTGAAGACGTGATAGGAAGAAAAGATAAAGGGAGTGAGAATCTTGCTAAAGAAACTCAGTAAGGCAACGTCCTATCTAGGTGTCATCATCCACGTCTTCAGGAACCTTAGAGGTTTAGTGTATGAAATAAGTGAGCATGCATCAAGTTCATTTTTAAGCTTCAAAACATAGTTAGCCAAGGCCCGTTCATTTTAGAATGATTCTTAGTGTCATGAATGCAAAATGGTAAAGATTGTATGCATGGCGCTACTTAATGCAAGAATATTAATCATAACATCAAGAAACATCATAATTAGTGGCATAAAGTGACAATTTAAATCTCATGTGGGAAGACTTTTGTGACATAATCATCATACTTTACTTCCTCATGGGGCCACCCTAAAATATATTCGTTCTGGGGGTGCTCAGCCAAACCGGTGTCACCTAGAACGTGTCACATCTCTGGGTTATGAGCTCATACCTAACTATTCGTCACTAGTTCTTACTTATCCCTTACCGATAAGCGTATCATAAATAAATCTCGACTCTCTAGTACGGGCTAGGGGGCATTTTCTTGGGGGTGCTTGGCCGAACTGGTGTCACCCAAGAATACATCTTGGTACCGATGTCACATGAGTCCTTGGAGGTGCTCGGACGAACCGGTGTCATCCAAGAACACATCTTAGTACCTCATCTCTTTTAAAGAAAATCCTCATAGGTTTTTCAAAAACTTTTCTAAGTCCCCAAATTTGTCAGAAATTCGGCAGCATAACAGCAGCACGCCGGATTTCTTCCAAATTTGCTTTATGCCACGTAAACAAATAGAACATGTATCCTCAATCATAATTTCATACGTTGACATGATCATTCTCAAATAAAACATACATCCACGTGTAACATAAAAGCTCATTATATCCTTGAACTTACGGTATCTTATGTTTTGACCCTTACGAGCCTTAAACTTGAGATGTAATTATTCTATCGTTCTCTATTAACCTCTTATGCACCTAATGATTCACAACTAATAATCCTTACTAGCATTGAAGTTCATTAGTAAATCTGGGCAGCATCATACTCTAAGGGCTATATCTTTAAGATTACGGGGTTCTAGAGCTTACATTTTAGACCCTTTCTTGGTTCCATCTTCGCCTAAGGCACTATAAATTAGATCAAACCAATTATGAGGTATCCCTAAGCCTTTGAACTAATTATAAATCATGTTTACTACATTATAAGGGTGCTGTACAGAATCAGAAAATTAAATGTTCTAAGAGTTCTAGAATTGTATTTTTAAGGTTTTCTAGTTGCTATTTTCTCTATAGGCTCTAAAAATCAATCCTACATCAAATGTTACCAAGTTTTTCATATTTAAACAATCCTAAACTGAAGGTTAACATACTAAAATAGTTTTGGCAAAAGCTAAGAATTAATGGGTCAAAACTATGCTAGAATTCAACTTTACAGTTTTTCTATAACGCTAGTTTCTTCCCTAACATGCATAGGAAGGCTCCTACCTCCATATACATAACTTTTACACATTCTAACATGTCAAAACATCATCATACAGCAGCAAACATGTCATGGCAAAACCGAACTTATATACATACACATCATGCATAAAATCTCATTTTCAACAAGCATAGGTTGCTAGTTTCTCCTTGAAACATCTTAGGACTTTGAAAACCCTTTTGCAAAATATTTTATCTTGTAAAAGAGGCTAAGAACAATCATGGGGCAGCAACTAATTTAAAACACTCTTGGAAGAGGTTTAATTTACAAATCTTGTTGATCATGACCTTATAGAACTCTTAGAAACATAGGAAAACTTTTGAATATAGATTATTAGCCCTTGCAACTAGATGAAACTCATTTTGAGTTTATCAACATAACATGGCCGAAATTTGCATCTTTGGGGATGTTTCCATAATCAAACTTTAACTTGAGATGATGAGGGCAAGTCTTTGAGCTTTAGGTTCTTTAAGTGATGACAAAATATAAACGTGCTATGCATTCCATTTTATTCTTCATTATAAGGTAAAGTGAGAGCTTCAAAGTAAATATGAAATGCAAGAACTTGAAATTAAATATGCAAGGTTCAAAGTAAATATGCGAGTTCACTTCTTTATTTTAGTACTTTAGGCCCAGCAACAATCGACTTTAAGGCCGAAATAGAAAAGCTTCAAGATTAATTAGGTGATATGCGAGCTCTCATTTTAAATCTTTAAGTTCTTTAAGTGATGACTTGAAATATAAACGTGCAATGCAAGGGTTGAAACTTAAACGTGATAATGCAAGTCCTTTTCTTTAATCTTTAGATTTTAGTGATGGCATATGAAAGTAAATATGAGATGCAAGAGCTTGAAATATAAATATGAGGTGCTAGAAATATAAATATGCAAGTTCATTTTTTTATCTTTACTAGAGCTCTTACAAGACTTTGAAGGAACTTAAACCTCAACCCAAACTTATCATAGCAAGATAAAGTGAACTTTAGAGTTCTTTGTACCAAGGTGTCAAAGGAACCTTATGGTTTGAACATCATCATCAAGTTCAAGGAAATGGATTAAAAGAAACAAGTTAAATATTAATATTATTTAAAGAACCAAAAATGGATCAAGTTAGAAAACCAAGCTTGAGTTTTAGAAACCATGCCACCATGTCTTTGGTGACAAAACCAAGACACCAAAGAAAAGGTAACCATGACTGAAACCATGGAGGAAAAAGGATGGAACTTTGAAATTCTAGAGGCCATGATCTTGATGATACATCAACATCAACATCATGTGCTTTCATCCTTGAGTCATTTTTATCCAAAAATACACCCTCAAAATCAAAACCATCACAAGGAAAAGGAAAAGGAGAAAGAAAGGGATAACCCAAAATGTGTTGAGATTAAGACTAAGTTTCAAGTTTTAGAGGTTTCTCAAATGGTAATCATGAGTTTACTATCTTGAAACCTCATCATCAAGCCATGGTTTTTCTTCCAAGTTAGGCCATCATGGTCGAAACCAAGAGGAAGAAAAAGGAAACCAAGAAACCAAAAAAGAAGGAGAAGAAAAGGAAAGAAGAACTAAGAAGTTCAAAGGAAATCATGAAGCACATAACCAAATAACATCTTTTAATGAATGAAACACTTGAAAGAAATCCCTACCAAGTGAAATGAGGTTGAAGAATATGAAGAAGAAGTTGAAGAAGAGGAACTCTTGAAACTTGACAGAAAAAGAAAACCTTTGAGTGCTCTAGAAAACTAAAACTTGTCAAATGACTAAAGGTGTTTCAAGTTCACTCATGTATGCTATTTATAGAAGAACAAACATGGAGGGATGAGTGAAGGGAGGGGGTGGCCAAAATATTGAGAGGGAAAAGGAGGGAAAATATCTCTTGGTTGTGTCATTTCAAGGTGAGGTTGTAGGTAAGGTTATAGGTAAGATCATAGGTGAGGTGTGTCATACCTCCTTGAGTGTTTGAGTGAACAAACTTGTAAGGTATAGGGTATGAGGTGGCACCACATTTTGGAGAATCCAAGGGGAGGAAATTGTTTTATTAATTGTGGGTTAGTGATGTGTTTAGGTGTATTTTTGGATTAGACTTAAGATTAGAAGTTTATAGTGACATGTGTGAGTGAAAGGATAGGTAATTAAGGCTATGTAGGTTATAATTAGTGGGCATTCTAGCCTTTTAGGGGAGTCCATCTCTACTCATCCTATGCTTTTAATTACATCCTAGGCTTCCTTTTGAGGTGTAGAGGGTGAATAGTGAAAACACTATTCAAGATTCTATGTCTTGGAATTTGGATTAAGAAAAGGTTTAACTCTAATCTAAGCAATTTTAGGTTATAATTAATTTTAATAAATTATTTTGGCTCTAGATTAATTATGAAATTAATCAACCTTCAATTAGAGCCTAATATTGCTTAGGTTTGCTTAATCATGTCATTAGGCTCAAAATTACTATTCCAGGGGCAAAATCGTAATTTTGCACAAAAAAATGTCCGGGACCACCGGGACTTAAACAGAGACTTCTAAACTCATAAAAACATGGTTTTAAACCTTTGAGGAAAGTTTTGGGCTCAAACGGCACTTGTACCCGCATAGAGCGCTATAGGGGTATTTTGATCATTTTGACCCGAAACTGCGAAAAACGAGATTTTTGCTTTCCAAAACCACTCAAGGCCATCCAATCCCTTTCAAACGTTAAGTTGACCCTTCGAGGACTGCTGGACTGGCTATTCTCGAATTCCGGGCAGAAAATGACCTCAGGGGCATTTCGGTCATTTTCTCTCAGACAGAAAAATCGGGGCGTTACAGCATATTTAATAGCTGAGCCCGATCCTTGATTCCGACAAACTAGTTAGGAGCATGCTATCTTTCAAGAATATTAAAGTAATGATGTGATGATGCATATGCTATGATGAGTTTGACTATATGACTTGATGTCTTATGTTGATGTTGAATGGCTATGCATGCTCTATATGTTTCGTAGCATAAAACAAATTTGAGGAAATTTGGTTTACAGCCTTTATGCTACCGAATTTCTATCAAATTTGAGAACTTAGAAAAGTTTTTGAAAATCATGAGAACTTAAATGTGATATATTACCGAGATGCGTCCTGGGTGACACTGGTTCGGCCGAGCACCCCCAAGAACAAAACCGTGAGGGTATTGACATCGAGCTTGTCAAAGTGGACAATATTACTGTATGTCAGTAGATGTGTTTCGAAGAAGGAAATGATGTATTACCCCCTCTATTACCCCATATTAAATCTAGTGACGACTAGTTAGGATTGAGCCCATTCCTAAGCGATAGATGAGATGTAGTTTGGTGGCTAGATTATCGCCGGGGCTGGTGAGTCGGTTGGATTTTTGGTGAATACGCTAAGAGGGTGGTCTTTAAGAAAAAGAATTTAAAGAGTTTGACTTATGAGAGAGATGTCACATGAAAAGTACTGTGCCTTTTTGTTCCACGTATATGATTTATGTTTCTTTATGTTGTGCTCAAGTACTATGATTTTCATGTTAATGTGCATATGATATTGTCATGCATTCATCCAATATCTATTGCATTCATGTCTACTAAAAGACACCCACTTCAGATAAACAGATTTGAAAAGTCTAAAACCAAACCTTATGCATGTATACCTTTTGTAACGCCCCGATTTTCTATCCGAGTAGAAAATGACCAAAATGCCCCTGAGGTCATTTTCGGCCCGGAATTTGAGCATGACCGACCCGGCAGTCCTCGAAGGGCCAACTCAATGTTTGAAGGGGATTGAATGACCCTTGAGTGGTTTCGGAGGCGAAAATCTCATTTTCTGCAGTTTTGGATCAAAATGACCAAAATACCCCTGTAGCGTTTTACGCGGGTAAAGGTGCCATTTGAGCCCGAAACTTTCCCCAGAGGTTTAAAACAATATTTTTACATGTTTCAAAACGTCCGTTTGAGTCCCGGTGGTCCTGGGCAGTTTTAGTGCAAAATTACGATTTTGCCCCTAGAATAGTGTTTTTGAGCTTAATGATGTAATTAAGCAAATCTAAGCAATATTAGGCTCTAAACGAAGATTAATTAACTTCCATAATTAATCTAGAGTCAAAATAAATTATTAAAATTAATTAGAACCTAAGATTGCTTAGATTAGATTTAAATCTCTTTTCTAAAACTCAAGATTTCACTCTTGGAATCTTGAATAGTATTTTCTCTCTCCAATTCCTTAAATCAAGGAATTGTGTCTAGAATTGTTTATACACTAAAATGAGTTTATAACTCACTAATGATGCAAGAACACTCTTTAATTATGTCTTGAAAACCTTGATTACCCATTTTCTCACCTAAACACTTTTTTACAAATTCCTAATCTTAATCCTAATCAAAGATATACTTAAACACAACTCTAAACCATAATTAAAATGCAAGAAAACCCTCCCCATGGCTGATGCACTTCGGCCCTCTCTCTTCCTTTTACATCACATGTTGAATTGTTTCTCACTCAAAGAACCATGCTTGAAGCCATACCTTGAACCATACCTCACCATACTTTGAACCATACCTCACCATGCCTCAAGACCACATTATCTCATCTCATGGAACTCATGGGGGCTGCCCATGGGCTGTAATGGCTGAAGCCTCTCCCTTCATTTGCACCTTGCATTTGTTTCATTTCTCTATAAATAGCTTGTTTGGGTGAACTTGTATCATTTTGGGTTCATTTACTAAGTGTAAGTTTTCAAAGAGCACTTCAAAGTTTCCTTTTTCTCTCAAGTTCAAGTCTTCAAGTTCTTCAAGTTCTTCATCCTTTTCTCTCATCCCAATCTTCAAACCACTAGGTAGGGATTTTCTTTCAAGAGTTCTTTCATTTAAAGTTCTTATTCTCTTTATGTGTTCATAGTTTCTCTTGAATCTTTTTAGAACTTCTTTTCTTCTTCTTCTCCTCTTTATTTTCGGCCATGAGGCTTGAAGATCAAAGGAATGAGAGCTTGATGATGAGGTTTCATGATGATGTTCATCACTTGAACAATCTCTAAAGCTTGATCTTTGTTCTTGAAGTTAAAGATGTTTTTAGTTTTCTTCTTGAATCCTTGAAACCTTTCACTTTGATGATGTTTTAAAATGGTTACATGAACTCAATGATGAGGACTCATGATGTTGGTGTTAATGCATCATCAAGATCATGGTCTCTAGAGTTTCAAATGTTTCCTTTTCTTTTAAAAAAAAGTTTTCAGTTCCTTTTTCTTTTCTTCCTTCACATTTTCGGCCATGTTGGCCAATGAGGTTCTCAATGGCTTGATGATGAGAGCTTCTAGATGATGACTATGTGTTCATCACAATGAGGCCTCTAGAGCTTGAGTTTTAATAAAAGTGTTATTTATGTTTACATTTCAAGAAAAGAAACTTTGTGTTTTTAAGGAAACCTTGAGGTTCACCCTTGTTTTTACTTTATCTTGTCATGATAAGTTTGGGTTGAGGTTTAAGTTCCTTTAAAGTCTTGTATGAGCTCTAATAAGAAGTAAAATGGAGTAGCATTCATATTTAAATTCAAGCTTATGCATTACATATTTAGTTTGAGCTTTGCATTCATATTTATTTTCCAAGCCATCACTTAAAGTTAAAGGATAAAGAATGGATTACATCTCATATTTACATTCTTGTCTAGCATATTTACTTTTCATCACTAAAGAACATAAAGATTTAAAATGAGAATTGCACCATCACCTAACTAAACCTCAAAGCCTTTCTATTTCGGCCTTAAAGTCGATTGTTGCTAGACTTAGAGCACTAAAATAAAGAAATGAACTTGCATATTTATATTTTAAAGTTTTGCATATTTACATTTCAAGTCTTGCATATTTAATTCAAGCTTTGCATATTTACAATTCAAGTCTTGCATGTTTACTTTAAGCTCTCACTTTATTTTGTAATGAAGAATAAAATGAAGTGCATAGTATGTTTAAATTATGTCATCACTTAAAAGACCTTAGAGCTCAAAGACTTGCCCATTTTATCTCAAGTTAAAGTTTAATGTGGGAGCATTCTTTGAATGCATGATTTCGGCCTTGTAGTGATGATGAACTTGGAATGAGTTTCATCTAGCTTCAAGGACCAATGAGTCAAGTTTTAAGAATCATTTTAAATCTCATGAATTTGTTTGAGTTTAAGACCAACAAGGTTCTGTGAATCTAACTCTCTTTAAGGAGGGATTGAGTGGTCACTGACCTAAGGATGTTTTTAGTCTCTTTCACAAAATGAAATGGTTTGCAAAAGAGTTTTAAAGGTTCTAAATTGGTTCCAAGAGAAACTAGCACCTTATATGTCTTAGAAACATCAAGTCATGCACCTTCTTGGGGACTTGATGTTTCGGCCTTGTCAAGATGAGTTTGTTGTTGTGTGATGATGTTTTGATGTGTTATGATGTGTGGAAATTATGTATGATGAGGTAGGAACACTTCTATGCATGTTAAAAGAGAAACTAGCTTTCTAGAAAAATCGTAAAGTCAAAATTTAGCATAGTTTTATCCCATTTATTTATGGACACTGCCCAAACTGTTTCAATGGGGATATAATCAGATTAGGATTGATTAATCATGAAAAATTTGGTTACATTTGAAGTAGGAATGAATTTTAGCACCTATAGAGAAACTAGTAACTAGAAAACCGTAAAACTGCAACTCTGGAACTCTTAGAACATTTAATTCTTAGAATCTGTCCAGCAACCTTATAATGTAGAGAACATGGTTTATAATTAATTCTTATACATAGGAATGACTCATAATTGGTTTAGGTTTAACTTATAGCGCCTTAGGCGAAGACAGAACCAAGAAAGGGTCTAAAGCATAAGTTCTAGAACCCATAATTATAAGTTCATAATGCTGCCTCTAAGGAATGATGTGGTTCAGATTTAACAGAGAGCATAATTAATAATAAGGTTTGTTAGAAGAGAACCTTTAGGTGCATAAAAGTTTGATAGAAAATAATAGGTTAATTACATCACAAGTTTCAGGCCCGTAAGGGTCAAAGCACAAGATACCGTAGGACCAAGTGCATAATGAATTTTTAATGTTGCTTGTGAAAGTATGAGGATGATTATGTAAATGCATGAAATTATGATGGAGGATGCATGTTTGATTGACTTATGTGGCATAAAGAAGAATTTGGAAGAAATTCGGCATACTACAGTTATGCCGTCGAATTTCTGACAAATTCGGGACTCAGAAAGTTTTTGAAAACCTATGAGATTTTTATGAGGTACTAAGATGAGTTCTCGGATGACATCGGTTTGGCCGAGCACCTCCAGAGAACTCATGTGACATCGGTACCAAGATGAATTCTTGGGTGACACCGATTCAGCCGAGCACCCTCAAGAAATGCCCCCTAGCCCGTACTGGATAAGTCGGGATTATGTTTATGATTATGTTACGCTTATCGGGATTGATAAGTAAGAACTAGTGACGACTAGTTAAGGTATGAGCTCATAACCTAGAGATGTGATACGTTCTGGGTGACACCGGTTCGGCCAAGCACCCCCAGAGCGATTGTCTTTTAGGGTGGCCTATGAGGAAGTTATAATGATTATGTCACAAAGAGAATTTAATTGCCACTTTATGCCACTATTATGACGTTCCTATTATTGAGATTATTATTCTTGCATTAGGTAGAGCCATGCATACATTCTTTAATATGATTGCATCCATGTCATTAAGAATCATGCTAAAATGAACGGACCTTGACTAATTATGTTTTAGAACCTAGAAATGGACTTAATGCATGCTCACTTACTTCATTTACTAAGCCCAAGGTTCCTGAGGACGCAGATGATGACACCTAGGTAGTAGGAGACCCTACTGAGATTCTTTAGCAAGATTCTCACTCCCTCTATCTCTTTCTTTCCGTCACGTCTTCAGATGGCGACGTTCGTGGTTTTCGTGGACACCCCAACTTGGGAGGTACATCATGATCCGGGCCACGGGTCATACCATTTTGTGGGTCGCTACGTCGTTCGAGTGTTTATGTTCGTTGGACGGCCCTTTAGTCACCCCGTACATAGCCATCGATTCTCTCCTGTCTCACCCTACGGCGACGACTTCGTGTTCAAGCGTGCACGCCCTCGAGAGGAGCAGATCCGCCGCACCCCACCGACGGCCTCTGCCATCCGAGACTACCCACAGTATGTACCCCACTCGCCCTCATCATTCTCCGAGACGGACCCTTCGGAGGACTCTGCCACTCAGGTACCCTCCGAGGGATCCTCCCCCACTGTGCCGATGGATGTTGGGGAGGGTAGCGAGGCTTCTATCGCTCAGCCAGCACGTGGAGGACGGGTGAGGATGATTCCCCACCGCGGAGCTCATGCCCGACCGATGCAGCGTATCGCCACCCCGGCCGAGATAGCCCAGTGGATCGAGTACATCCCTCCTTTCCAGAGAGGCCCGCAGTAGGAGACGACCGTCACGGTTCTAGTGCTCAAGCTTGACTAGGCTAGGATAGCCTTCTTTTGTCCTTGGGGCTATCCATTTGTAGGCGTACTAGAGTTAGGAATGTTTTCTTTTATGCCTTCGCTGTACTTTCGTTTCCATGTATCTGTTGATGATGTATCAAACTAAGCCCCACTCTACACGAGTGGGCATATCATATATTATATAAATATGCAGTTCAATGTTATTGTGATGTGCCTTTACTTGTCTTATGATATGATGAGATGTTTGCTTTAAGTTTATTCGCGTTTTATTATTTATCGTATCGCACGGCTCTCACTTTGTTTTTATATTTCAAAAAAAAGATTTTACCAGTATTTCCGCTAAGTATTTTAAAGTAATAAGGAAGTTATGACGTAACAGACTAATGATTAACCTAATTATGTTCTAGAGTGTTGGGTTAAAAATTAGGATGTTACACCTTTTTCATAATTAAAACTGAAGTGGCTGGGGACGATGACGATGACACTTGTGTCAGAGTCGAAAATCCTTACTGAGAATCTTGATTGAGTTTCTCATCCATTTCTTTTCTTCCGTGTCATCTTTAGACGAGGATAACAATGAGGTTCGTGACTTCTTTTAAGGCTTGTGTTTAAGGGTCACACTAGCAAACGAAGCAGAAGGTCGCTGCGGAAACATAGATAGTTTAGCTTTTGGGTTAATACTTATCCAACCTCGTAGGTAGATAAGGAACACTTCATATATATGTGCATGTTTTGATGTGAATGATGGTACAATGATGCTAGTAATTTATGTATCTATGAAGATGTGATGATATTATGTTGTTATGTATAATACAATATTTCATGATTATATATGGTGTGATTACTTTTTCTTGTATGTTATGGTTATGACGAACGTTAGGTTAGCGCATAGCTCGCGTTTTGTTTTCAAGTTTCAAAAAGAAAAAAAAATTTATTCATATTTTTCGCTAAGTATTTTAATAAAGAAAGGTTTTAAAGAATGAGACTAAAAGAGTAATAGACTAATGGTTAACCAAAATATGTTCTAGGAGTATTGGGTTAAAAATTAGGACGTTACAAGCAGTATATATAGTAATGAGTCAGAATTTCAACCTAGTTTTTGCTGCACACTTTATGTTGGTATTATTCTCTCTCTACACCTCTCTCTATCTTTTTCTTCTCTACTCAATTTCAAGTACACTTTTAGATTCATTGTTGTAATCCTCTAGGGATGGAGGAGTATATCTTCTTACTAGTGTAAGGATTTTTAGATGGATTGGGATGATATTTGAGACCCTTTGTTTATATTGAATGCATTAGTTTTCTCAATGTTCTTCAGTTTCTATTCTTATAATTATTGTCGTGATTGATATACTTTTATTGAAATAACTAAATTGGTGATTGTCATTTAGGGAAACCCTTTGAGCATAAATTGATAGATCTATTAGTTTATATTTGAGGGAGAACATTAGAATTAACCTTCCGATTGGCTGTTAGGCTATAGCAATTGGTACTTTAAATCATTGTAATTTATAAATAAATTGAGATCTTGTTTATTGGTTATTTGCTTTGGTTAAATTCTAGGGATCGATTAATCACTAATAGAATTGCTAGTGATTAATTAGTAATAGCCGCTAATGGGTTCAATATTTGGTCAATGATAATTAATTTTAATCTTAGGAATACCTTGCACTAGTGCCTTTTCACTATTGCTATTATCTTTTAATTTCAATTGCTTTAATTTAATTCTTCAAAACCCTCAATTTTCCTAACTAATAATAAGGTATCCTTAAAAGATGACCTAGGTTGTGCCTTTTACTACATTTTCTTGGCACAACTTAGCATAAAATAATTTTCTAATTTGAGAAGGTAGGCGACAACCTCTGTCAAATAGCTCACTTGAGAAGAGGGGAAAACATAAGGTCGAATCAAGAGTTCCAAGAAATAACAAAGACTCTTAATGAACCTAGACATGACTAACTCTTTCTAAAGGCCTCAAATAACATTGCGTCAATGCAAATGGCTATTGTTCCATTTACATAAACACCATGCTATTTGTGGACACTTGCGCCAATACCATGCAGGGTAACCTATGGCTCTGATACTATTTTGTCATGACCTGATTTGAGAACATGACCGGCACGTGAGAAATCTCATCCCCACGTAAGCCTTCTAGGTAACGTGTCTCTCTAAATGCATGATTTATCGTAAATTCATACTTAAAATATGATTTTCGTCTACATCATTGCCATTTTTTATCTAATTAAAACATAATATTTAAATTCATAAAAACTGAAATATTTAACGTATGTAACTCTGAAAATGTCTTAATCAAATCTATTATCATGAAAGCATAAACTGTTTCATCACATGAACTTCATCTCAAATCTGAAAATCCGCTTATTACTTGAAAACTGAATGGTAAACACATCTCTAGCTGGTTACATCAATATTTGACCATACCCTACATGTCAAATACATACTTGATTTCTAAAAACATATAGAGAAATATATAAACTTTGTAAATAATTATAATATCTCAAAATACATATGTGGCTCGGATCTTACCTGCATATCTACTGGAGCATTCTACTCTAATATAATTCTAATATAAGCCTTACTGCAAAGTAAATCTCACCACTAGGAACAGTTGTGTCTACTAAACTGGTGATGTCACGGTGTTCATATCTGAAACTATGAGAGGAAGGGAGAGGGATGAGTTAATGGACTCAGTGAGTAGATTCTCACCCATCAACCACATGAGACAACCAAGAAATATACATAATGCAATATACATGAAGCAATCATAAACCATTTGATAGTTACATGTATAGCTTTCTAAGAAAACACTTTTTGTTCCATAATTTCATAAACAAGCATTTATAAACTCATAATCGATCATTAAATCATTTTACTAATGGTGAGGTAGAGCATCGAGAAATAGTATTTGCTGAACATGATAAATACATACATAATAATAAAAGCTATAAAATCATAAACTATAAAGTGGTGCTTAATCCCTGGAAAGTAAGAGCACCTACTGAAATCATAACGGTCCTTGGCAAACAAGCTGTAGGTACCTAACTAGATCCCGTTTTCTATATATGTTAGGGGCGTTATTATCCTTTAGCAAACAACTTGGTACCAAGGTTAACGATCTCATCACAACCATTAACTAACTGTCTGTTTCCTTATTTCTATCGGCTAAACTTGTAACGCCCCAATTTTTACTGTAATTTTTACTGTCATTAGAAATTACTCAATTACCGAATTACCGTAGGTAATTATTACATAAGATTTGAGGCCGAACAATCCTCAATAAAGGAATATAACATTAGAAGAGAGGTTAGGAACGATTCATGCGAGAGTCGCAAATCCCGAATTTACAGACGTATAAAATGACCAAAATGCCCCTGAAGTTATTTTACTCAGAAAATGAGGATCGTGGGCCCCACCTATTCTCAAGGGGATATTTTGAGGATAATAAGGGATTGTTTGTGTTATGTGTGTTAATAGAGCAGAAGGATCTCAATTTTGAGTTCGACGACGCGAAATGACCAAACGCCCATGCGGTTGTTTTAACTCTGATGTGCGTGCCGACTGAGCGCGAACCTCACTAAAATGTTTTAAAATGTGTTTTTAAGCCATGATTAACCCTTGGTTAAGCTCGGGTGGCCTCGGGCAATTTTAAGTGAAAGTACGATTTTGCCCTGTTTTTGGCGATTTATGAATTTGGGATTTTTGATTCAGATATCTGAAACCTAAGCAATATTAGGCTCAAATTAAAGCTTATTAAATTCTAAATATTAATCTAGAGTCAAAATTATGTATTTAGATTGATTAGAACCCAAAATTGCTCAAAAACACCCAAATTGCTTACTAATTCACTTAAACCCCTAACCGTAAATTCTCTAAATTACATGAATACCTTGCCTACACCTAAATAATGCATGGAACACACAAATTTCACTTCTTTGGGCTGTAATGGACGAAATTATTGATGCCATTATGCAGCTGAATTATTGCCAAAAGTTGCACTAAAACAAAATGCCAAAATGTCACCATAAGAGACATAATTCCTTAATTTCATACAACTTTGTCTAAAATGATTTTTTCCTCCCTTATTTCTCCTGCAAAATTCCGTCCACTACCTCATCATTTTGGCCAATTAGAAGCCTCAAAATCTTCTATAAATAGGCTTGCTTGAGTGGTCTTGGAATGCTTGGTTCATAACTAGTTTTTAGGAGCACCAAAAACTTTCTTTCTTCCTCCTCTTTGGCTGAATTCTTTCTTCAATTTTTCAAAGAGATTTTGTTTCATTTCACTTCAAGAAACCAAGTTCTCTTCCTCTTCTTCAACCCAGATTAGGTAGGGAGTAGTTTCTAAATTTATTTCTATGCTTTGAGGAGTTGTGTTTTTAGCTCAAAATGATGAAATTATGAACTTGCCTTAGCTTTTCATTTTGGTTTTCCTCTTCAATTTTTCTTTAACCAATTCAACCATATGGCCTAGGTGGAACTAAGATGATGGCTTGATGATGAGGACCTTGAGGGTGGGTTGTAAATCCATCACAAGTTAGGCCTCTAAAGCTTGAAAATTCCACTTGATGCAAAACCTTAAAGAATAATGCTTTATGATGCTAAAACAAAGATTTTTAGTTTAGAACTTGAAAGATGTATTTTTTCCTTTTATGTTTTATTTCTTGTTAAGATATGTATTGGGTTGAATTTATAATTCTTTTAAAGTCTTGAAGGAGCTCTAGTAAAGAAACAAAATGAATTTGCATCCATGATTAAGTTTATGCTTTGCATAACCATGTTTACCTTCTATGTCATCACTAAATTTTCAAGAATGAATAAATGAACTTGCATTTCTCATGTTTAAATTCCAAGCTTGTATTTCATGTTTATGTTTCAATTCATCACTTAATCTTTCAAGATAATAAAGAGGTTGCATCTCATATTTAATTTATGCTCTCACTATATTTTATAATGGCTAAAAGAATCAACGCATGACATGTTTATTTTATGTCATCACCTAAAGATCCTAGAGCTCAAAGACTTGCCCATGTATCACAAGCAAAGAAATATGATTATTGGAGTTAAAGAATTTATTCTTTAAAAAGTCTTGAGATTGGAGCTTAAAAAGATGTAATAATAATATTCTCTTCTCCCTCTCTTGGTCTGTGCGAGACTACGCGCTCCGGTTTCTTAATATTCTCTTCTCCTCTATCGGTCTGTGCGGACTACCACCGCTCCGGTTTCTTAATATTTTCTTCTCCTCTCTGGTCTGTGCGGATTACCGCCTCTCCGATTTCTTGTATCATGTTTATATTTCAAGTTCTTGCATCATGTTTAATTTTCAAGTCATCACCTTAAATCTTAAAGATAAAGAAATGGAATTGCATATCATGTTTATAATTCCAAGCTATCACCTTATAAAGATAAGATTAAAATAAGGTTGCATAGCATGTTTATAATTCTAAGATGTCACCTAAATCTCTAAAGCTCAAGACTTACTCCTTTTATCTTAAGTGAGAATTTTAATTGTGAAGATCCTCCCAAATTTGACAAAAGAACTAGTTTCTAAATGAGTTTTAAGGCTTTGCAAGGATTTTACTGGGAACTAGTATTTTATATGCACTTAAAATATGATTCTATGTAATTGCATGAGGTTCATGATTCGCCAGCGATCCGAGTTTAGTATCAATGTGTGATAATGATTTGATATGATTGAAGTTGTGATAATTATGGTTTATTGTTAAGAGAATGATTCATAATTGGTTTAGTAACTAATTAGTTCTATAATTGATAATTCTATGTAAGGATTGGATGCTTATTAAGTACTTGATATCATTGAATGATTTCCTGGCTTGCATGTTATAGTTCTTGTTGCAAATAATGAGAATGCTTGTACATGAAATGTTCTTTATTATGTAAAATTTACTTTTGTTGCTAGAAGAAAGTGTATCATTGTAAAAGTGTAATTTGGAAAGGTTACGCTAAGGAAAGACTTGGTATTTAAGCGTGTCCATTGTGACCCACCTCTCTTTCCTGGTAATCTCCCATATGCATGATTACAGTGGATATATATTATTCTAGCTTAAGACTATAAATGAGAAAATGTTATGATGTTTATGAATTGTATTATGATATAACATGCAAAGATTTAATGGTGACTTAAACTTATAAGAAAATGATCCTTTGGAACCATCAGACTATAGGTGGTGAAAAGGTGATTTTAGCCCCCTAACCCGTTCTCTCAAAAGGGTAGAGTCGGGACTTTAGCTTATCAAAAGGGATAAGTATATGCTAGTGACGACTAGTAAAGTATGAGCTCATAACCTAAATTACTCCCAAAAGGGTGGAGTATAGGGTGGCCCAAGGAAAATAATGATGATGATAAGATTTTAAGTCACCAAAGGCACTAAAGAAATGAAATATGTGCATTGTGTCCATGTGTAGCTAATATTATATGATGTTCTTTTATGCATGTTATTTTGATAATGATGATGAGGAATATGATGTAATGATAAAGGAAATGTTCATTGTAAATATGACATGTTAAGAATAAGATGCATTATAAGACGCATAATTAAAAATTGACGAACCTCGGGTAAGTATTTGTCCGAACTTAAAATGAATCTTTGCATGCTCACTATTTTAGAATAATCCCGAGGTTCCTGGGGACTTTGATGATGACACTATAGAAGGAGGTACCCTCTTGAGAATTCTTTAGCAAGATTCTCACTCCCTTTTCTTTATTTCCGTCATTGTCTCCAGATTCAAATGGCGACATTCGTCCTGTTCGTTGATACCCCTACTTGGGAATTCCACTATGATCCGGTGCATCGCTCGTATCATTTTGAAGGGAGGTCTTGTGATTCGTGTTTTTATTTACATAGGTCGTCCATTTGCACATCCTGTCCCTAGTTATCGATTTTCTCCTACTTCCCCCTATGGCGATGAAATGGTTTTCGAACATGCACGTCCACTTGATGAAAGGATGTTACGTTCTTATCCCGATTCATCTGCTGTCCATGGATTTCAGTATGTTCCGAGATGAGATATTCTGAAACTGATCCTTCAGAGGACACTCCTACTCATGTATATTCTGAGAGCTCTGCTCCTACTCCCACACGTGTAAGA
Source organism: Dalbergia cochinchinensis (assembly GCA_031216125.1). Classification (NCBI taxonomy): domain Eukaryota; kingdom Viridiplantae; phylum Streptophyta; class Magnoliopsida; order Fabales; family Fabaceae; genus Dalbergia; species Dalbergia cochinchinensis. The sequence continues at coordinate 31,049,491 of CM062375.1, read as the reverse complement.
GAGGGTAGTGAGGAAACAGTTGTTCAGCCGCGGTTAGCGAGAAGGCCGTCCATGCGACCCCAGCCTGGTGCATCTCGTGTGTCCCCTCCCGAGGGAGCTCATCAGTGGATCGAATTTATTCCCCATTTCAGGGACAGTGGCCATAGAAGGTTCTTAGTAGATTTATGTGTGATCATGCACCCTAGTTTTAGGATAACCTTCCCGGCTTATGGAGTTATCTAGTTTAGGGGCATGTATTTCTTTAAGTATATTTTCTTTTATGGGTTTGCATAAGATAATGATGTATGAACATAACCCACCCTTTGAGTGAGGTTATTGTATGTAAATATATGCTATAATGTGCTTATGGATGTTATATGATGGAGCCTAAGTGATATGATGTGATATATTCTTAAACGTCTTATTATACCCCGCTTACTCGTTCACGTTGTACTCGGCTCACGTTTTCAATTATGTGTTTAAAAAAAAAATGGCTCGTAATTTCACTAAGTATTTTCAAATTATGAAGAAAGAACCAAAGCAAGGAGTAAAGTCTAGTCATTAATCAGATTCAACCTAGGTGTATCTGGTTAATTACTAGGGTGTTACAGCCTAAGTGATATGATTTGATATATTCTTAAACGTCTTATTATACCCCGCTTACTCGTTCACGTTGTACTCGGCTCACGTTTTCAATTATGTGTTTAAAAAAAAAAAATGGCTCGTAATTTCACTAAGTATTTTCAAATTATGAAGAAAGAACCAAAGCAAGGAGTAAAGTCTAGTCATTAATCAGATTCAACCTAGGTGTATCTGGTTAATTACTAGGGTGCTACAAAACTAGTTTGATAAAAACCATAACTGAAGGATAGGTGCTCAGTCAACCCTTAATTAAGATCTTAAAACTCTTAAATTCCTAGTACTCTGAGAGTTTTGGACTTATATAAGTCTAACAACCTAACTTCAGCATAATTGTGGTTATGAAAATTGTGCCTAAGGGATCATTCGTTTATAGGCATTCAGATTTCAAGCACACAGAATATGTATCTGGCAATTGTTATGAATCATATTGAACACTGTACTTCTTAGTACCATAAGTTGAAGTTCTAATCATATATTAAGCTAACATGTTTTTATATACTTGATAACTCTAATATCATAGTTCAAAACATTATGGTTCGTAATCATAAAATTTGGAAATCATATATTTATTCAAAAACTAAATCATCCTCTATTATGTATCCTTTCATAATAATAAACATGATATTCTAAAATCTTTCTGAAATCTCTTAAAACTGTGGCAATACCATAAAACCATAAAATGTACTTAACTCTTATAAGCTCACTGAATCATATATTTTCTAATAATTCTCTTAAAAACATATAGAACATTTTTCATGGCATATTGTCACGACCTGACTTGGGCACGTGACTGGCACATGGGGAATCCTCATTCCCACATAAGCCTCGTGACCTCTGTGTTTCTCTATATGCATATTTTAATATAAAACCATTTGAGAAACATCATTTCATCTCTAATAAACCATTGGTTCCATGAAACATAAACAGAAACAAACTTTAACACAAATCTCTAGAGTAATAAAATCAATCATTTCCATTTTAACTGCTAAACATATTACTGGGGTTCAAAATACATGAGTTATTCTCTATACAAAATATACATAAAACAGGAGACCCTGCCCGTCATGTAACTGGAGCACTCTATCTTTTAACAAAAAACAAAGTAGAGTACTTCACACTAAGTGAAGCTCACCGAACAATAAATCTCTACTGCGGGGGTGGAGGTGGAACAGGAGAACCTGCAACGTCTACAACACCTGTAACGGGAAAGGGAGAGGGGCGAGTTTTATCTAAAACTCAGTGAACAGATCCTCACCCATAACCTTCCCATGGGACAACCAAAAAGATAGATAATCATATATAAATTATTAAAATCAGTTGATGCAATAATATCTGGAATCATACTAGTATACATTTGAATATAAAAGCTCTAAATAGAAACTTCTCTGAAATTATAATAACAATACTCTATGAGAAAAATAGGAATCTTTACTCTATGGTTCTTCAAGAACCGAAATATTATACTCTATGATCCATCAGGGATCTAATATGGACACCTAAATAGGTTCCATTCTCTGCTCTATGAGATTGTCCTCTCAAAACGACTTGGTACCAAGGTTAACGATCGGGGTCAGCCGTTAACTCACTATCTGTTTCTCTATAGCTACCGTTTCGTCTCTAAAACCAATGAACATATTATTTTCTCTAAATCTCTACTCTAATATTTCTCTAAGCACAACTCTAAAATTTGTAAATCATTCGTTCAAAATATTATCATGAAAATTTTATGGAAATCTTAGTTCAAGATATAATAGTAATACTCTAGCTCTTGTGATAAAATCCTTTAACAATAATGGTTCTATGAGTTTGCAATAACACAAATATTTCATGCTCTAGTTGGAATTCGTCATTTCAATAATTATAACAAATCAACAGAGACTCGAATATCTTGAAATCCCTTTCTAAACCATGCAATCAATAATAGTTTGACGGAAATTAACTCTAATGACCAACATAGGGGTCATGGGTTCCAAACCCACTCTCCTGGATGGGAGGGAATGGTGACGTCAACCCTAATGGAGCTTCAGGAAGGAGGAATGGCACCAACTTCTGCCATTGGAGCTACAAAACACAAAATTAGTCTCCGTTAACCTCTAGATTACTCAAATCTAACTCTAACAACATTGGAGTAGCACCCCCACTTAACAACAATGGAGACAAACAATAAATCCAAACTCGAGGATACAAAGTGAGAAGGATGGAGACAACAAAACCCATAAATCTCACCTTTAATCTCTTGGAGGAAGAATGATTGAAGTGGATTTGTGTGAGGAAGGAGTGGGAGAGAGTTGGGAAGAAAGAGGTTTCGGAAATGGGGAAAAATCCCAAGTTTGGAGGGTTTAAAAAGGTGTTGGGGGTCTCACTAACGTGAAATGTTTGCACTGTTTGTGCATGGTTAACATCGCTATAGCGATCTACCCCCCACTTACAACCGCTATAGCGGTCCCCAGAGGACCAACAACACTACTGCACCCACACATGACCGCTATAGCATCCCCAAAATGCCCAAAATACGCTGCCATACTCCCATGATCGCCATAACGGTCTTGGACCGCTATAGCAGTCCCCTGATACCCAAAATGCCACGGTCACCCCACTATGACCGCTATAACGGTCCTGGACTACTATAGCGATGACAGTTCACCACATCAGCTGCACTAAGGGTCATTCGGGCATCTCGGGGCTTTCCCAGCAACACGGGTGGGTCCCTTCGGACCCCGGGGTAAAACGAAACTTATTCGCTGCCACGTATATGCCGAGTATCACACATGTAACAATCCAATAATGGTCCCATGGTTTTCTGAAACACACTTTTCATGCTATTCTCATGAATAATAGATTTTGGTAGCTTTACCATAGCTTGTAAAATCATGTCTACATCATATTTTCATCTCTAATTTCATATTCAACAAACATCATGCATAAACATACTCATAATAACTAAAAATAAGGTCATGAGTTTGAATCCCTTACCGTTTAGAGTCAGGAGCGAGTGGGCACCAGTAACTTGACCTTGAGAGCTTAGAATGACACAAACAATTGCCATAGAGCAACAAAGACTCATGAATAATCTCTAACAACTCTAGAGTAACTCTAAACCAACTCCAATAACATTGGGGGGGCACCCTTACTTGACAACAATGAGAAACAAAGATACCCACAGCATAGGGAAGGAAGAAGATGGAAGAAACTAACCTAATCAATAACAATCCTTTACCTTTGAGCTTGGAGGAGAAGGATATGAGTGGGATTGAGTGGAAGAGGGTGAGAAAAGAGATAAGAGTGAGGATTTCGGGTTTTGGGGGTGATTTACAATTGGGAGGGGATATTTCTAGCATAGAGGGGTTCTTAAAAAGAAACAATGTCATTTTAACACTGTACAGTCATCGGGGGCAGTTGAGAGATCAGGAGAACCCTCTCGGGTAGAAATATGATTGCTATAGCGGTCGATTGCGAACCAAAACCCATAAAAATCATCCATTTGACTATTATAGTGGTCTTAGACTGCTATAGTAGTGTCAGAAACACTTACTCTATGTGCTAAGGGTCCTTTGAGCATCTAGGGCCTTCCTAGTCAACATAGGTGGGTCCTAAGGGACTCTAAGGTCGTACTAGACTTGTCTAGTGACAAGTGGACCTAAGATATTACAAGTAGGAAAAGATTTATGATGCCACTGCTTGCACCGTTCAGAAGCCTGTGAAAGTTGTACTAGTTCAGTTATCTTCATTTGACTTTGGCATTTTTAGCATGAAGGCAGAGTTAACATTCAAGTGTGAATCAGCGTTCCTTAGGAACTTTTAGGAGATACTTAAAATTATTGTACTCATATCTTATGACATATCTATGTATATATTTTTTACATTAATGGGCTATTGAAGGCCCATTAGTTCTATAAAATGGTTGATGTTAGATTTATTTCACTTTATTGTATGTTTCATGACTAGTATAAGTTAGAGAGAGAAAGTAACACACTTCTAATTACTGTGTAAATTCTCGAGTAATACGTAGTAGTTAGGAGGGTGTAACATAATTCGCTTTCTGAGGTATTTTTTACATTCTTAAGAACTTAAATATCTTTGAATGATATTTTTATCATGTTGAATTGTGATAATATGAAAAAAATTTGTTTTAAGCACTACAAAAGTTCAAGCAAACCATTAGTTTTTTCTTCAACATATTTTAACAAAATTTGTTTTGTTATCATTCAAAACTCAAATTATAATAGTTTTTTCAAGGGTTCTGGAGCTAACAGTTTTCTATTGGGATTGGGATGATCAAGTCCGTCATGTGTTGAGATTGGCCAACTCCATGGCTAATTTTATGGCTAAGTTAGGTTCTCAGGAGACTGTGGAGTTGCACCTTTGGGATGTTCCTCCTCTCGGGCTTGATTTGTTTTGGGACAAGGAGGTTGTGTAGGTTGGCCATTTGTTTCTCTTTCTTTTGCTGCTTTTCTTACCAAAAAAAAAAAAAAAAGTCAAATGCATTAAAAAATTTTGGTTGTCCCGAATTGAAACGTTTTTACAATTTCAACATTTCAAAATTGTAACTGTCACGCTAATCACAGTTTCATAAAAAATTAAAATGAGGATAAAATGGGAAACTAAATTTGGACACCAAAACATGGGATCGCCTTCATAAATGTAATAGATAATAGATATTGTAATGTTATTAATATTTTTATATAATGCTTTTGTCAAATGGTCATTCAATAAATTAAAATTTATTTTATTTTATATGTTCATACTTATTGTCCCTTGCATCGCATGGGTTATAATCCGTGTGTGTGGGTATATATATATATAATTATGATCAAGTTATACCAGTGTAACTCAAAATAATTGTTACATTATTAAATAAATTTTTATCGGATTAATTTTTAACAAAATCTATCATTAGATTATAAGCCCACTTCATATAGATTATTCTTATAAAATTTCAATTTAATCTAAAATCATGTGACATATTTTTCATGTATATCAAAATCAACGCTTAAAATGAACAAGAATAAGAGCTTCGTAATTATATTTTTATTGATATTTAATTTTTATAAATCTTGGCACAAATAATTTTTATGATAAGTAATTGTAACTTAACAGTTAGATTGATAAAAAATTATTTTAAAAAGAGTTATTAATAGTGTAACTTTAATTAAGGTTATAGTGGTATAACTTGATAATAATATGATTTCAATTTTCATTATTTATTCATTTTGATTTGAATTCATATGGAGCATCATGGTGCAAAAGTCAATCCGGACCAACACGGAACGCTCCCTAGCAGCAAATGTAATTTTAATTTTTAAAAGAAAAATGTAATTTTTGCCGTACAAAGCAAGATGTTCCGCCCGGGAAAGTTAAGCAACCGCCGGAAAGTTGAGTCTCTGGACGAGAAGAAGAAAAGAGTCAGGGAGCAAAACGTGGGTTTCTCTTCTGCTTGATCCTCCGATCTTGTGTTGAATGCGGACAGGTTCTCATTCTTCTACTTCATCTCCACTTATTCTTTCGATATTCAACGACTAAAAATGTATCTTTCAAATTTCAGTAATCCATATTATTGTGGGGCCAATATTTCGGTGGATTTGTGGAGGGCAATGAAATCATTGAAATCTTGGTTTCACGCTAGCTCTTCCAATATGAGAACCTACTTGGTGGATTAACCTGGATTACCAGTTTAACCATAATAAAGGGCTCCTTGATTCCAATTTCTTTAAATACTTATATTAAAATGGAAGCAAACATAATTGTCCCTAAAACTCAATTTTGATTGTGTGAACTGGAACCTGTGTACAGATAAGCCTCCAAAGGTGCTTTTTATTTCAGCTTTCTTGTCTTCGAATTTGGAATTTTGTGTTTGAGTTTGATCTTATATTGTCATGCCTGGTTTAGTGTCTGATGCTTTCCTGACAATGTATTTGTCTTCCTTGGTTCCCTGAATTCTATTTTTCGGGAATTGTTTTCTTGATAGCAATGTCTTCACATGTAAGATAGTGCTGCTCAATTCACTTTCTATTTTGGTTTAGCTGGTCGGGGCAGAACGTATTCATTTTCTTCAAGAGGGTGAGCCTTGGCTTAACAGCAAGATTGCTGCCTTGTAATGAGGTCATGAGTTCAAATTCTGGAAACAGTTTCTCTGCAAAGCAAGAGTAAGGCTATGTACATCTATCCTCCCCAAACTTCACCAGGTGCGAGCCTGGGCTGCCCTTTCTTATTTATGTGTGATAAGGCATCATAAAATATAATGGTGAACTAGTGAGAGATTTAAACCATAGGATTCAAACTAAGTTAATGGATGAAATTAGGAGTGGTTCATGTGTTCTTTGTGATAGAAATGTGCCATTTAAGTTTAAGAAAAACTTTACGTTACATGATTTGCGATGTATGGGTTGGATAGTAAAAAGCCAATCAGAGAATAACTCCCTGTTACAGGAATGAGAATGTTGTGTAGATACACTAGACAATATATGATTTTGAATGAATGCATTAGAGAGAAAGTTGAATTTGTAATTAATGTAGAACAGATTGTAGAATGTGGCATTAGGTGGCTCGGTCATGTCCTCAAAGACTTAAAGCCCCAGAAAATAGACAAGATTAGATGAAGGGTATTCTAATAGATGTAGACAAAATCCAAGAATAAATATAGTCAAAACCCGTAAGAAAAACTTAGATTTAAAGGACTTGTATGTAGATGGCTTTTAAAAGTGCACAATGGCATTGTTTGATCTATGTTGCTGATCCCACTTAGTGAAAAAGGTTTGGTTATTTTTGTTGTCATTATTATACATATATGTGATAGGACAGTGTTTATGGCTCACTTTTGGTTTTGTGCTTTGTTCTTTTGGTGTGTCTCCCTCTCTGATGTGCTTAGGAATTAGACAGCTTTGTTGCAAACTTGCATTATGATTTTTCCTAACAAATATGAAATTTGTGAGAAAGGAAGAGGGGGGCGGGGGGGAGTGTGGGCGTAAGGACTAGGGATGAAGTGAGAAACAATAATTGGAGCGAGTTTGACTGTTTCTCCACCCTCATTGTTAATTTGATTCTTCCTTGTAGATTTCATGTTGGGAGTCTAATGCTCTTTCAATTGTTCGTTTGTTAGTGGGAACAACTAGGATGCACTTTAATGACTTGTTGTAATAGTATTGAGATTCATACATTTCCTTTATGCTTTTTTTAACCATCTTTTTGGTTATTTCCCAAAGCCATATTTCAACCTCTTAGCTCTCACCCTTCTAATTGGTCCCATAGGCATACTAAAATCTTCACCTTGCCCTATGATGATTTAATGTCCATTTTGTCCACTTGTGTTTGTATCATGTTAGAAATAAGAAAATATTTAGTAATATCTCCATTATATCCTAGAATATTTCCCATTATATATTAGATTGATTTTGGATTTATTTAGATTGATTCTATCATTATATTTAGATTTTATCTTTGCTTTATAAATAAGATTATCTCAGCGTATCACATTATCACAGTATATCAAATATACTTTCAACCCTTAATATATCACTAGGAGCTTTAAAATACTTATGAATCTTACTTTTGATGAGGTTGGAAGCATTACTGCAAGTGATGGATCTGAATTCATATTGGCAGAGCTTGGAAACATTTTTATGAAAGAGGAATCAAGCTTGGGGCAGTCAAAGGCGAAATATGTTTGCTTATTTCTTGAGAAGTTGAAGAAGGCTATTAAAGGAGAGTTTATGGAGGACTCTGTGGAAGGAACCATAATAGTCAATCCCAGATAACAGCTGACTCTGAAAACACTATAGCAAGATAGTGGAATGACTGCTATTTTAAGATAATAGATAAATATTATAGAATTTATTTATACCATATACATATAAGCGTTCAAAAATAAAATAAAAAATCCAAATTAAACTAATTTTTATCATAAGAATTAAAATTCATATAAAAACCCCAAACCCAAGGAAGAGACATCGAAAATAACAAAAGAAACACATCAGAGATAGGAGAGAGCCAATGGCAGAAGTAGAAAAACATGAAAAAAGACAAAATTGAGAACATAAAAGTAGAGGGTAGGTAAGAGTGGGGGGAAAATAAAGAAAAATGAGTGATGAGCATAAGTCATGGGAACCAAAAAAATAGAGGGCAAGAGGAAGAGAGAGCCAGCCGCTGGTTCTCAACAAAGCCCACTGGATCACTAGAAACTCACTCGTTAGAAGGTTGTCAGAAGAAAAGAGGAGTAGCATAGAGAGCAAGAAGGAGAGAGCAAAGCACAAGAGATGGTGTCTTGAGTAAGATCTAGAAGAATACCCTATGCTAGGTTTTCTAAGATTGAGATGAGGGTGAACTTACCCTTGACCCCCTTAGTTATTCACCAATGTAAAAAAACGGTGGGGGCAAAAGGGGGAGTGTAAAAAAAGGCTTTTCTTTGCTAGTATACGATAGTGGCCATGGCTTTAGGATTTGGGCCACAACGCAATGTTCTTTCCATTGTGCCCATCAGCTGCTCTGTGCCGCTACGGCGTGATAGTGGTGCGAAATGCCGCTATTGACTACTCTGGAAGGAACACTGGTTGAGAAAAATATATCACTGTCTCTTGATCGCGGTGTTTTGTCACTTCAATATCACTTAGGAATAGCCTAGTATCAGATACATGTTCTTGAAACTAGGCATGTATTTATTCCATAATGGCTATATATAGTGTCATTAGTACCAATGCTATGTAAGTATTTTGAACCTAGGTATTCTGACCACACACTATCATCTCGCTTACCCTCGTCTTTTATATTTTCTTCCCAATTCAACATGGTATAAGAATGATACCATCCTTTGTGACCTGTTCCATCACATTTGCTTTGTTGGGTTCCCTCAAAGAAAAATTCTGGAACTCCAAGTTTTTGAAGTGGAGTTACTCTCAGACCAATAAGAAAATGTGGAATTTCAGTGGTTACTATGCTTCATTTGCTCGCTTACCATTGCACCTATGCTGCTGTTATATCTTTGGCAAGCTAGTCATTATTGGCAATCCATTTTCTGGTGACTTATTATAACTTCTTCTTGTGGTTCTAGAGCCCTTTTTTCAAGAGACAACTGCATTTCTACCAATTGCACCATCTTCAGCAAGCTACCTACCATTGGCAACTCCTTCTAGTAATGACACCATTGTGTTTATTCTAGTGGCTCTTTCTCGGATTATAGCATTGTACCTATTCTTGTGCTTCTTTCTCTGAGAACAAAGAAAGTGCCTCACTAGCTACCTCAACACTAGCCTCTGCTACCACACATGCTGCAACGCACTAACATCTTCTGCCTTGTCTTTGATGTGCTGGTGTGTGCATCCTTCCTTTCTTCGACAACTACCATCGGTTTATCTCCTACCTTCCCATGCTCATCAACTTCTACTTAGCCATTTTTATGTTTTCTAGAGTCTATTGTATTTTGTTTTCTTCGTGAAGACTCCCACTTGTGGCAAGCATAATGGATAATTGATGGCTGTTGGTGTTTTAGCATGTGCTTCATGTGTGTCATTGGTATCTTGTAAACATCTTAGGAAATAGTTTACTGTTAATTGCATGTTCTTGAAACTAGGCTTATACTTATTCCTTTATGGCTATAGAAAGTGCTACTGGTACCTATGCTATGTAAGCATTTTGAACCTAAGTATTAGGTGCGTACTTCAATGAAGCTGCGAAAGCAGCTTCATAGATGAAGCTCTTATGTGGAGCTTGTTTATTGATGACACCTATCTTATTTACTGTGTCAGGCCTGTTTTATTGTACATCCTATTAAATTTGGTGCATCATGCACCCAACTGCTTTGTATTTTATAATCTTTCTTTCTTCGCCGACGACTTCATGCTCTTTGGCTTCTTCACTGGCATCGTTTTCTTTAAAAGTATATTTCATAATCTTTCTTTGGCTACCGGCTCCATCGTGTCTTTGGCCATCACTACCGCAAAGCAAGAAACTTGTTCTCTTAGTGGTTTCCCTCATTCATGACTATGGCTAATAACTCATTACGTCTAAGGCATAGTTTCCACTAGCTATGTCCCACACACCTCTTTTCAAACTCCCACTCTTTCGAAGCACTTCCAGCACTGCATCACAACCTCGCTCTTCTCTTGAAATTATGCGAAAAACAGCTTTGAATCTCGTCAATTTGATGCCTTTATGGTCAAAACCGCTCTCTCCAATGTCCCTTTCACTCTCAGCAAGCTTTTCATAGCTTCAATTGTTTATATGGACAATGCAGCCTTCATTTCTATTCAAACCCAAATCTTTTCTTGTTCAACACAATGATTAGAGGCTATTCTATAAGCAATTGCCCTAATAAGGCCTAGCCCATTTTCAATGAACTTCGGAACTGTTCAATTGTGATGGAGTAGTTCTCTTTCATCACTATGCTCAATTCTTGTGGTAAGGTGTTAGATATTGGTTTTGGCTAAGGGATCCATGGTTGCAATGAGGTTTGTGAATTTTTTTTTTTTCTCATTTGAGGAATACCCTTTTGCATTTCTAGTGTGTTCGTAAGAGATTTGGAGATCCCCACAAATTATTTGATGCGTTTCCTGAAGGAATGAACTGGTTTCATGGAACACTTTGTGCGTGTGTAGCGGTGGAGGAGGGAGGTAGGTGGCAGAGGGAGATGGTGATTATCTTTTACTTGAAAGGAAATATGGGTAAAATGAATTTGATTTTCTAATATCATTGTAGAAAAAAATGTTACAATATATAGATATCTTGCAATTATTACCTATTAATTGCCGGATACTAATTTCCCTAATTATATATATCATAATAAATGATAAATACAAAACAAAACTGTATAATATATATACAGATGTGTACAATGTATCTCAACATATCTCAACATTCCCCTTCAAGTTGGTGAATGGATATCTATCATTCCCAGCTTGCATGTAAGCTCTTGAAATTGCCCTGTGGGTTGGCCCTTGGTCAACACATCTGCTAACTGTAGTCCGGAAGAAACATGCATTGTGGTTATAAGTTCACTATCCAGATTCTCCTTGATAAAGTGTCGGTCAATTTCAATATGTTTTGTCCTATCATGTTGGATAGGGTTATAAGTGATGCTGATAGCTGATTTATGGTCATATAACATCTTTATAGGAGTCTCATTTTATTTTCAAGTCATCCAAGATAATTTTCAGCCACAACAGCTTGCAAATTCCTTCTTGAAATTCTGCTTCTACACTTGATCTAGCAACAACATTTTGCTTTTCACTTTTCCAAGTCACAAAGTTTACTCCAAAAGAAATACAATATCCGGATTTTGATCTTCTGTCACTAATAGAGCCTGCATAATTAGCATCAATGTAAACTTCTAGAGAGAGTTTGTCACCACTTTTAAATAGTAATCCCCTACCAAGTGTGACCTTAAGATATTATAATATTTTTTCTATCGTTTGCATTTATCTTACTTTTGGACCATGCATGAATTGACTAACCATACTCACAGTATATGCCAAGTCTAACCTAGTATGAGCCAAGTATATAAGCGTTCCCACCAATGTTTGATGCTTGTGCTTTATCAACAATGGGACTCTCCTCTTCACTTCCTATTCAATGGTTTTGTTCAATGGGAACACTAGCAGCTTTGCACCCAAGCTTCCCAATCTCCTTAAGTAGATCTAGGATATATTTCCTTTGAGAGATAAAGATGCCCTGCTTAGAGTAGACCACCTCTATTCCAAGCATTTCAATTTTCCTAGATTATTAATTGCAAATTCAGCGGCTAATTTCTCCTGCAAAAGCTTCTTCTCAATTGGGTCAACCTGATACACTGATGTCGTCCACATATACTAGAAGAACTATAAGTTTTCCTCCAACTGTATGTCTAAAGAGGAGAGTATGGTCACCTTGACTCTTCTTGTATCCAAGTGATATCATGGTTTTAGCAAATCTCCCAAGCCATGCACGAGGGGACTATTTCAACCGATACAAAGCCTTTTTGTGCCTACATACCTTGTTTCTTCCATTGGTGACGTTGTATTCGGGAGGAATTTCCATGTAAACTTCTTCTAAGTCTCCATGTAAGAATGCATTATCTACATCAAATCAATGCAAATCCCATCCAAAATAAGTTGCAAGAGAAAGCAAGACTCTGATTGTATTCATCTTTGCTGCAGAAGCAAACATCTCATCATAGTCAATTCCATAAGTCTGTGTGTACCCCTTTGCAACCAATCTTGCTTTATATCGGTCTAATGCGCTGTTAGACCGATATTTTAGAGTGTATATCCACCTGCATATGACTAGTCTTTTGTCTCCTGATCTCTCAATGATCTCCCAAGTTCCATTCTTTTCTAATGCACTCATTTCCTCATTCACGGCTTGAATCCAATTCTTATCTTTTAATGCTTCTTGGGCTGAGTTTGGGATTTGGATGGAATCAATGGCTGCAATGAAACTCTGGTGCTGCAGGGAAAGATGTTTAGTGGAGACAAATTGAGAAATAGGATACTTGGTACTAGTCCTTTCTCCTTTTCTCAATGCAATAGGTAAATCACCTGGGTTAGGTTCAAACTCATTCAAAGATTAGTTTTGAGAAATAGGTAAATCATCTTGGTTAGGTTCAAACTCATTCAAAGACTCATTATCAAGAACAAGAGAACTTGTACTTTTAGTATTTACAATGGGTTCAGACTCTTAGAGCTATTGCTAGACCACTTTAGGTTGCCTTTTCCTTTGGTTCACTTGAATTGGTGATTTCCAATGGTTTGTAACTGGTTGAGGTGGTGCTGGAGAAGGTGATAACTCTTGAGAGGAGCTAGAGGTAGGCATCAATTCTTGAGGTGGTAGTGTCTGTGTGGATGAAAAAGGAAAGGATGTTGGGATAACTGACTCAGCTTCTGAAAGACTCTCCCCATGAAGCTGAGGACTAGAGAATGACTATTTTTCATTAAATATAACATCCATGGAAGCAAAAAAACGGTGACTAAATGGGTGAAAACACTTATATCCTTTCTTGTCTGGAGCATAGCCTTAGAAAACACATTTGACAACTCTAGGATCAGGTTTGAATGATGTTGATGATGCACATGAACAAAGGCCATATAACCAAAGACCCGAGGCTTTAAACTTCGCATAATAGGGGTAGAGGGAAAGTGAGACAATAGGAGTTGAACAAGACTTACATTACCAAGAAGTCTTGACGGTACTCTATTAATTAAATAAGATGCAATTAAAACAGCTTCACCCCAGTATGACTTAGGAATAGACATTTAAAAAAGTAAAGACCTAGTGACTTCAAGCAAATGACAGTTTTTTCTTCTGCCACACCATTTTCCTGTGGAGCATCAACACATGTAAGTTCATGAATAATGCCATGTTCTTAACAAAATTTGAAAAATGATGATGCACATATTCCTTACCATTATGTGAATGTAAACGCTCGATAGATTCTCCAAATTGTGTTTGAATCAAGTGATAAAATTGAACAAACAATTGAAAAACCTCTGATTTCTCTTTTATCAAGAAAAGCCATGTAACTTCTAGTGCAATCATCAATGAATTAAACAAACCATTTTTTCTAGTGATGTTATAAGTAGATGCAAGACCCCAAACATTTGAATGAATTACTGCAAAGGTTCATGACTCCTACTAGAATAAGATGGAACGTAGGACGATGATGTTTTGCAAGCTGACAGACATCACAATGAAATGATTCAATTGACTCTTTTGAAAATAGAGATGGAAACATAGATTCAAGTAAGGAGAAAGGAGGGTGACCAAGACGTTTGTGATATAACTAGATTTGGGAAAAGGAAGACTCAGAGCTTGATTTGAGACAGGAAGCAAGCAACTTCTTTCCAGTACCACTTGCAGCCTGCACATTGAGGAGAAAGTACAACCCTCGATGTTCCTCAGCAACCCCAATCGTCTTCCTTGTGGCAAGCTCTTGAATAACACAATGCGTTTCAAAAAAAGTTACAGCACATTTTGAGTCTTTGATAAGTTTGTGAATAGAAATAAGGTTATGGGTGAGTTGGGGAACATGAAGAACATTTTTTAGCTGCAAAGAAGGGACAGGAGCAATACTACTAGTTTCTGCAACTGTGGCTTGAGATCCATCAGCTACAGTAATATGGTGTTTACCTGACAAGGGTAGGTAAGATAAAAATTTTGAGGAACAAAAGATCATGCAGTTAGTTGCACCAGAGTCCATTATCCATAAATCCTCAAAAATAGTACTAAATGCATTAAAGGAATGAGAAAAAAGACCCTTATCAGACAAGGGTAGTGGGCAAAAGTTAGAAGGGTTATCGAGAGATTTAATGAGTTGTTGACCCTAAAAAATGGCTTGATGTTGCTGCGTCTATCATATTAAAAAGAGTCTACTTTTCAGGCTCTATTTTGCCAGAGTCGTGGCCGAAAGTTGGTCAGAAAGTGCCGAGAGGGTAGGCAATGAAAGGGTAGCCAGAAACGATGCTACACGCGCGTGCATGCACTCAGAATGTGGCTACGCATGGCTCTACGCGTAGAGGAATGTAGTGGCACATCCGGCAACGGTTGAGTTGAGACTTGGTGGCCTGGTCAATTTGAGAGTGGCAAGTTTGATGGTGGTGGTGGGTGGTCAGAAAAGTCACCAGAAAGTCTGTCGGTGGTGATGACAGTGACTGACCAAGGAGGAAAAAGGAGGGGGGGGGGGGGAATAGGGCAAAAAGGTCGATTTCAATAATACAACAATGAAGGCTAGAGGCAGCACAATGGAGTCGAGCTCCCAGATCGGGAGCTCTAGTACCAACTTCAAAGGAAATATGGGTAAAATGAATTTGATTTTCTAATATCACTGTACAGAAAAATGTTACAATATATAGATATCTTGCAATTGTTACTTAATTGCTGGATACTAATTTGCCTAATCATATCTATCATAATAAATGATAAATACAAAACAAAACTGTATAATATATAAACATATATGTACAATATATCTCAATATATGTCAACATGTTTTGCTCTAAATTTAAATCAAAATAAAATAGTTAGGTGCATAATACACCCAATTTTATAGGGTGTGCCATAAAGCACACCTGGCACAGTAAACAAGCACCACGAAGAGCTTCTTCCATGAAGCTATTTCGGCAGGTTCACTGAAGTATCCAGCTAAGTATTATGCCCATACATATTACTAGTTCTAGCATTTTGAACCTAAGTATTCTGCCTACACATATCTAACTGGATATTCAGAAGGTTCAATCAGACCTTGGTGGAAATATTATGCTTCAGGCATCACTTGGTTATTATTAGGCTTTAAGCAGTGGAGCGATTGAAGTCTTCTCGCGATGGTATTGATAGGTGACCAGTAGTTAAACAGGTCTATGTTATGAAGAATCGTTGGGGGGATGGGCATGAGTAAACCAATCTAGTGCAGCATCACACACTATGTATTCAAATCATAGAAACGGTTTCTCCACAGGTGGGGGTGAGGCTACGGACGAGGAGGGAGCCTCATGTCCTGCCTGCCCTTTATAGTGTCTGATGAAGCATATCACAAGTAGACATAAGCATTCATATTTCTTCCTTGTACGTGAATCTAGTCTAATTATATACAGAATGTGATCCATTTTATTGGAGACATTGATCTGAAACACTCAAGGATTTAGGACAAGCTAAGAATGACATGCATCACAGTAGTGGTTGCGTAAATTAGCCTAATACTTAAGTGAATTTGATTAGATATTTTACTCACTCTCACCTTTGTGTTCTTTTGTTATAATTTCTGATTTTGTTTCTCCTGGACACTTTCAGTGATGAACAATAACTTGACTTTGGGAAGATGCATGGATTCTCCACTGTTGATGGTGTTGTGGAGATAAGTGATTGCTTGTCAGAGATGATTAAATACGTAGCTAATGAACCATCCCTTGGGCTTTACTTCATCCAACAGCATACTCAAAATGCAGTGCCCAATGTCATTAAACTTGAGAACAGTGTTTCTGAGAAGTCTCGTGAAGCACGTTTGCACACACAAGATTTGGAGGACTCTGTCACAATGGTTAGATCAATGAAGGAGTGTGGATTCCCCATATCTGATGAGATGATTGGAGACATCAAAAAATCTCTAGCAACCATAACAACAAAGCAACCTAGAAGAGGGTTAATCCATCGGCATGGATCGAATTTTCAGATTGATAGAGCAATGTTTTGGGGTAATTCTGCTGTTTATGCCCAGGAGAGCAGTGAGAAAAGGGGTAACTATTTTCCAAGTGTTTTTAAGTTTTCAAAACAGAAGGCATGGGAACTGACAAGCTCCCCGTGTCCCCGCAGGTTGAAGATGAATCTCAACCTCAACAGAGTGATATTAGTGATCTTGAGAAGTTATTGCTAGTATCAAAAAAATATGATGACTTCGAAACGAATAAAGAGGCAAGGCTTGAGGAGTGGCTAGAAGGTGTTAGCAACCATGATGATAATTGTCAAACAGGTGATGAGAAATATGCTTTCGCTTGGCTACCCTAAGCTTCAAATTTAAGACTGTATTATGTTGTGTAGTATCAAATTGTCCCAGACGAGTGAGTAAAGAGTAAAATAATTTGTTACGCCGTCAAATGTACTTTGAACAATATTGAACAGGTTCAAGCATTCTCTTTGCCGGGAACTTCAATTTTGATTCGCTCAGTCGATCAAGGGAGCAAAAGTTGCGGAGCATTTCAGCAATGATGCAACAATAAGACTTGGAGAATATTTTAATGCTTAATTTATAAAATACTGAGTTAATTTTTTTTTTCCTTTGGAGGACTAGTGTTTTGTACTTTATATGTCGATTCAATACTGTTCCCAAAGAGAACAGAAATGATTAACTGAAATTGAAGTTTGCTTGGTTGTATGGTCTTCCTTTCCATATGTGGTCTCTTTCTGCTTATAGAAGTCATTGGAAATGCTTTGGGTTTTTTCCATTTTAAAATGTGGCTATGCATTTAATAGAAACAAGTGATCAGGAAAAAAGAAACAAATTGTTATTCTAATAAACTGGTTTCCTCCCTGACTACTCAAATTTTGCTCTAGTTCTTGATAGCCCTGTTCGTTTGCTAAGTCCGCCTTTTTTAGTTTGTTACCGTCAATATGGCATTGAGGATAACATTATTTCAACTTCCTCAGCGAATTCTTTGAAAACATCTATATATATTACAAAAAGTAAAATAATTAAAATTCTACTGACAAGCTGATAATACGTAACGCTAATTTTGAATAGAACCTAATATAAAATAACAACAGTTAAGGCAAGTGTTGGTAAGAAAAAGAAGTTTATTAAACTAACAATGATAACAGAGAAATGATACTCACATCAAAATACATACGCCATGTAATTGTACCGCGCTAAAGGACAAAACTTTTGTACAGAGATGTATTGTATATGGAAGGGTAAAATTGGTAACACAAGAAAAGGAAAAAATTCAAAACCATGCACACGTGCACACACATTTGGCGACCCCCTCTCTCTTTCTCCCTCCCCAAAACAGAAGCTTTCACAACCCTACAACCCCATCTCTCCCCACAACTCCACCTCTCCCACGTTAGATCCCTATTTGTGCATAGTCTCAGTTAATCAAACAAGCCACAAAAACTTTCATTTCACCTACATTCGAGCTCACATTCTCTCCTCCTGATTGTGGTCTCTTAAGCTTTCCTTTTCCATTGGAATTGCTGACCCATTGTTCGCATTCTTGCTCTGACAAAGTTTGTGTTCTTCCTTCTGCCATTTGCATTGCAAATAGTAAAGAGTTATATTTTTTTGCAGAAGATTTAGTATTTGGTTTACGGTTTACAACTTTTATGTGTAGGGTTTACAATATTCTTGTACACAGGTTTACAGCATTTTTTTTTATGAACGTGTTTAGTGGGTTTGCTCATTT
Source organism: Dalbergia cochinchinensis (assembly GCA_031216125.1). Taxonomy (NCBI): domain Eukaryota; kingdom Viridiplantae; phylum Streptophyta; class Magnoliopsida; order Fabales; family Fabaceae; genus Dalbergia; species Dalbergia cochinchinensis. Next base: position 31,031,021 of record CM062375.1, on the reverse strand, counting down.
GGCTTGGAAGTTGTTTGAATATTTTTGAACAGATGCAGATCCATTTTTAGTATGGTTTATTGATTTTGTGTAGTAGTTATCATGAAAAAAGTTTAGGGTTTACAAAATTTTTCAAGTCCTGAAAATTTTTTGTTTAGGATTTACGGTTTGTGAGAAAGGTTTGCTATTTTTTTATACTAACTTAGAACTTTTCTATATTGGTTTACAACTTGTTATGTTTTGGTTTTGCAACGTTATGAACCTGGTTTACAACTGATTTTGGTGTGGTTTATAACATTTTGAACAATGTTTACAGCTTTTTGTTTGGTGGTTTACAATATTTTGAACAAAGTTTACAACTTTTTCTATATTGGTTTACAACATTTTGTATAAAGTTTATAACTTTTTCTTTGCAGGTTTACAACTTTTTCCAACTGGTTTCAACTTTTTCTTTGATGGTTTACAACATTTTTTACAAGGTTTAAAACTTTTTCTTTGCAGGTTTATAACTTTTTTCCAACTAGTTTACTACTTTTTCTTTGGTGGTTTATAACATTTTGAACAAGGTTTACAACTTTTTTCCAACTGGTTTACAACTTTTTCTTTGCTGGCTTGCAATTTTTTTCCCACTGGTTTACAACTTTTTCTTTGTTGGTTGACAACCTTTTTTCCCACTAGTTTATAGCTTTTATTAGATCAGTTTACCGCTTTTTGTCCACTGCTTTACAAATTTATGAAAAAGGTTTACACGTCTTGTGCATTGATTTACAACAATTTGTACATCGGTTTACAACTTTTTGTGCATGGTTTACAACTTTCAACCCCTAAATTGAAAAGTTTTTGTTCACATACTTTGAGGTTTCGTGTATAGTCATTTGTATATTTGCGTGTGTACTTGCTTAACTGTTTTGGGTGGCGCTGGCAGGAATGGATAAGCATATTTAAATTAGTGATATGATAGTGAAAAATTTTATCATTTTGTTTTTCAGCTACATCTCAGATATGGCTCCTCGCAAGAGTATTGAAGTTGCGCAGGACAGTAGTGGGAAAAAGGCTAGGCTTGTAAGTGTGCTGCCATTAGAGTATTTGTCAATGTTGTATATAATGGTTGTGTATGTTAGTTTGTTGCATTAGGCATAACTAATGGTGTGTTAGCTAATATTTTGTTTGTGTTGATTATGATGTGCAGCCTATATGCAGTAGCTGATGTAACATCCTAATTTTTAACCCAATTCTCTAGAACATAATTAGGTTAATTATTAGTCTGTTACGTCATAGCTTCCTTATTACTCAAAATACTTAGCGAAAATACTGGTAAATTTTTTTTGAATTTATAAAAGCAAAGTGTGAGCCGCGTGACACGATGATCAATAGAGCATAGATGGAAGTAAAGCAAACATCTCATCATAACACATAGCATGTAAAGGCACATCACAATAACATTGAACTGCATATTTATATAATATATGATATGCCCACTTGTGTAGAGTGGAGCTTAGTTTGATACATCATAAACAGATACCACTAAAAGAAAATACAAGGAAATACGATGAAAACATAAAAGCAACTCCCCTACCCAAGTGCAACTAAAGGGGTAACCTCTAAACAAAAGGAGATCCATCCCCATCTAAGTGGTGTGTGCTCTACCCGGGTACTCCATCAGTCGTACGTCACATCCTACTGACGTCCATCTCGCGAGCGAGGCACATAACCAGGAAACTGGGCGAGCTCCTCTGGCGTAAAGAGGCGGAACGGGGATCGAGAGTGATCCCCGCGACGTGGCTACATCTCCGGTCGTCGTGCAAGCCGTGGCTGAGTCACGGTATCCTCACTGCCCTCTCTCATCAGTGGTGGAGTGGGGGCGGAGCTCTCGCTGTACGGATGGGTAGGTGGGTCCTCGGACGGGTCGGTCTTCGAGGAGTAGGTCCGGGGCCCGTAGTCGGGATAGTCATGCATGTAACGCCCCAATTTTTACTGTAATTTTTACTGTCATTAGAAATTACTCAATTACCGAATTACCGTAGGTAATTATTACATAAGATTTGAGGCCGAACAATCCTCAATAAAGGAATATAACATTAGAAGAGAGGTTAGGAACGATTCATGCGAGAGTCACAAATCCCGAATTTCTGTACGTATAAAATGACCGAAATGCCCCTGAAGTTATTTTACTCAGAAAATGAGGATCGTGGACCCTACCTATTCTCAAGGGGATATTTTGAGGATAATAAGGGATTGTTTGTGTTATGTGTGTTAATAGAGCAGAAGGATCTCAATTTTGAGTTCCGACGCGCGAAATGACCAAAACGCTCAGCTTTGTTTAACTCCGATGTGCGTGCCGACTGAGCCCGAACCTCACTAAAATGTTTTAAAATGTGTTTTTAAGCCATGATTAACCATTGGTTAAGCTCGGGTGCCCTCGGGCAGTTTTTAAGTGAAAGTACGATTTTGCCCCTATTTTTAGGCAGTTTTGCGAATTTTGGGATTTTTGATTCGTATACCGAAACCTAAGCAATATTAGGCTCAAATTAAAGCTTATTAAATTCTAAATATTAATCTAGAGTCAAAATTATGTATTTAGATTGATTAGAACCCAAAATTGCTCAAAAACACCTAAATTGCTTACTAATTCACTTAAACCCTTAATCGTAGAATTCTCTAAATTACATGAATACCTTGCCTACACCTAAATAATGCATGGAACACACAAATTTCACTTCTTTGGGCTGTAATGGACGAAATTATTGATGCCATTATGCAGCTGAATTATTGCCAAAAGTTGCACTAAAACAAAATGCCAAAATGTCACCATAAGAGACATAATTCCTTAATTTCATACAACTTTGTCTAAAATGATTTTTCCTCCCTTATTTCTCCTGCAAAATTCCGTCCACTACCTCATCATTTTGGCCAATTATAAGCCTCAAAATATTCTATAAATAGGCTTGCTTGAGTGGTCTTGGAATGCTTGGTTCATAACTAGTTTTTAGAAGCACCAAAAACTTTCTTTCTTCCTCCTCTTTGGCTGAATTCTTTCTTCAATTTTTTCAAAGAGATTTTGTTTCATTTCACTTCAAGAAACCAAGTTCTCTTCCTCTTCTTCAACTCAATTAGGTAGGGAGTAGTTTCTAAATTTATTTCTATGCTTTGAGGAGTTGTGTTTTTAGCTCAAAATGATGAAATTATGAACTTACCTTAGCTTTTCATTTTGGTTTTCCTCTTCAATTTTTCTTTAACCAATTCAACCATATGGCCTAGGTGGAACTAAGATGATGGCTTGATGATGAGGACCTTGAGGATGGGTTGTAAATCCATCACAAGTTAGGCCTCTAAAGCTTGAAAATTCCACTTGATGCAAAACTTTAAAGAATAATGCTTTATGATGCTAAAACAAAGATTTTTAGTTTAGAACTTGAAAGATGTATTTTCCTTTTATGTTTTATTTCTTGTTAAGATATGTATTGGGTTGAATTTATAATTCTTTAAAGTCTTGAAGGAGCTCTAGTAAAGAAACAAAATGAATTTGCATCCATGATTAAGTTTATGCTTTGCACAACCATGTTTACCTTCTATGTCATCACTAAATTTTCAAGAATGAATAAATGAACTTGCATTTCTCATGTTTAAATTCCAAGCTTGTATTTCATGTTTATGTTTCAAGTCATCACTTAATCTTTCAAGATAATAAAGAGGTTGCATCTCATATTTAATTTATGCTCTCACTATATTTTATAATGGCTAAAAGAATCAACGCATGACATGTTTATTTTATGCCATCACCTAAAGATCCTAGAGCTCAAAGACTTGCCCATGTATCACAAGCAAAGAAATATGATTATTGGAGTTAAAGAATTTATTTTTTAAAAAGTCTTGAGATTGGAGCTTAAAAAGATGTAATAATAATTCTCTTCTCCTCTCTTGGTCTGTGCGGACTACCGCGCTCAGGTTTCTTAATATTCTCTTCTCCTCTCTCGGTCTGTGCGGATTACCGCGCTCCAGCTTTCTTGTATCATGTTTATATTTCAAGTTCTTGCATCATGTTTAATTTTCAAGTCATCACCTTAAATCTTAAAGATAAAGAAATGGAATTGCATATCATGTTTATAATTCCAAGCTATCACCTTATAAAGATAAGATTAAAATAAGGTTGCATAGCATGTTTATAATTCTAAGATGTCACCTAAATCTCTAAAGCTCAAGACTTACTCCTTTTATCTTAAGTGAGAATTTTAATTGTGAAGATCCTCCCAAATTTGACAAAAGAACTAGTTTCGAAATGAGTTTTAAGGCTTTGCAAGGATTTTACGGGGTACTAGTATTTTATATGCACTTAAAATATGATTCTATGTAATTGCATGAGGTTCATGATTGACCACTGATCTGAGTTTAGTATCAATGTGTGATAATGATTTGATATGATTGAAGTTGTGATAATTATGGTTTATTGTTAAGAGAATGATTCATAATTGGTTTAGTAACTAATTAGTTCTATAATTGATAATTCTATGTAAGGATTGGATGCTTATTAAGTACTTGATATCATTGAATGATTTCTGGCTTGCATGTTATAGTTCTTTGTTGCAAATAATGAGAATGCTTATACATGAAATGTTCTTTATTATGTAAAATTTACCTTTGCTGCTAGAAGAAAGTGTATCATTGTAAAAGTGAAATTTGGAAAGGTTTTGGCTAAGGAAAGACTTGGTATTTAAGCGTGTGACCCACCTCTCTTTCCTGGGAATCTCCCATATGCATGATTACAGTTGATATATATTATTCTAGCTTAAGACTATAAATGAGAAAATGTTATGATGTTTATGAATTGTATTATGATATAACATGCAAAGATTTAATGGTGACTTAAACTTATAAGAAAATGATCCTTTGGAACCATCAGACTGTAGGTGGTGAAAAGGTGATTTTAGCCCTCTAACCCGTTCTCTCAAAAGGGTAGAGTCGGGACTTTAGCTTATCAAAAGGGATAAGTATATGCTAGTGACGACTAGTAAAGTATGAGCTCATAACCTAAATTACTCCCAAAAAGGGTGGAGTATAGGGTGGCCTAAGGAAAATAATGATGATGATAAGATTTTAAGTCACCTAAGGCACTAAAGAAATGAAATATGTGCACTATGTCCACGTGTAGCTAATATTATATGACGTTCTTTTATGCATGTTATTTGATAATGATGATGAGGAAAATGATGTAATGATAAAGGAAAAGTTCATTGTAAATATGACATGTTAAGATTATGATGCATTATAAGACGCATGATTAAAAATTGACGAACCTCGGTTAAGTATTTGTCCGAACTTAAAATGAATCTTTGCATGCTCACTATTTTAGAATAATCCCGAGGTTCCTAGGGACTTTGATGATGACACTGTAGAAAGAGGTACCTTACTGAGAATTCTTTAGCAAGATTCTCACTCCCTTTTCTTTATTTCCGTCATTGTCTCTAGATTCAGATGGCAACATTCATCCTGTTCGTTGATACCCCTATTTGGGAATTTCACTATGATCCGGTGCATCGCTCGTATCATTTTGAAGGAGAGTCTTGTGATTCGTGTTTTTATTTACATAGGACGTCCATTTGCACATCCTGTCCCTAGTTATCGATTTTCTCCTACTTCTCCCTATGGCGATGAAATGGTTTTCGAACATGCACGTCCACTTGATGAAAGGATGTTTGGTTCTTATCCCGCTTCATCTGCTGTCCATGGATTTCCAGAGTATGTTCCCGAGACGAGATATTCTGAAACTGATCCTTCAGAGGACACTCCTACTCATGTATATTCTGAGAGCTCTGCTCCTACTCCCACATGTGTAAGAGAGGGTAGTGAGGAAACAGTTGTTCAGCCGAGGTTAGCAAGAAGGCCGTCCATGCGACCCCAGCCTGGTGCATCTCGTGTGTCCCCTTCCGAGGGAGTTCATCAGTGGATCGGATTTATTCCCCCATTTCCAGGACAGTGGCCATAGAGGGTTCTTAGTAGATTTATGTGTGATCATGCACCCTAGTTTTAGGATAACCTTCCCGGCTTATGGAGTTATCTAGTTTAGGGGCATGTATTTCCTTAAGTATATTTTCATTTATAGGTTTGCATAAGATAATGATGTATGAACATAACCCACCTTTTGAGTGAGGTTATTGTATGTAAATATATGCTATAATGTGCTTATGGATGTTATATGATGGAGCCTAAGTGATATAATGTGATATATTCTTAAACATCTTATTATACTCCGCTTACTCGTTCACGTTGTACTCGGCTCACGTTTTCAATTATGTGCTTAAAAAAAAAAAATGGCTCGTAATTTCACTAAGTATTTTCAAATTATGAAGAAAGAACCAAAGCAAGGAGTAAAGTCTAGTCATTAATCAGATTCAACCTAGGTGTATCTGGTTAATTACTAGGGTGTTACAATGCATGGCTGAGGCGGCGGTGTGCATGCGGAGTACTCTCTCGTTATGCGTACGCGCGCGCTCAAAAACCCGCTCGTCATCGCCATAGGGTGCTGTCGGGGAGAAGCGATGGGTATGCACGGGGTGAGCGAAGGGACGTCCAATGAACATGAAGACTCGCACCGTGCACTGTCCCTCAAAATGGTATGATCCGTGATCCGGATCATAGTGCACCTCCCATGTCGGGGTGTCCACAAAAACCACGAACATCGCCATCTGAAGACGTGACGGAAAGAAAGAGATAGAGGGAGTGAGAATCTTACTAAAGAATCTCAGTAGGGCCTCCTACTACCTAGGTGTCATCATCTACGTCATTAGGAACCTTGGGTTTAATATACAAAATAAGTGAGCATGCATAAATGTCAATTTTTAGGTTCTAAAACATAATTAGCCAAGGTCCGTTCATTTTAGCATGATTCTTAATGACATAGATGCAAACATATTAAAGAATGTATGCATGGCTCTACTTAATGCAAGAATAATAATCTCAATAATAGGAACATCGTAATAGTGGCATGAAGTGACAATTAAATCCTCATATGGGAAACTTTGTGACATAAACATCATAACTTCCTTATAGGCCACCCTAAAAGACAATCGCTCTGGGGATGCTCGGCTGAACCGGTGTCACCCAGAACGTGTCACATCTCTAGGTTATGAGCTCATACCTTAACTAGTCGTCACTAGCTCTTACTTATCAATCCCGATAAGCGTAACATAATCATAAACATAATCCTGACTTATCCAGTACGGGCTAGGGGGCATTTCTTGGGGGTGCTCGGCCGAACCGGTGTCACCCAAGAATTCATCTTGGTACCAATGTCACATGAGGTCTCTGGAGGTGCTCGGCCAAACCGGTGTCATTAGAGAACTCATCTTAGTACCTCATAAAAATCTCATAGGTTTTCAAAAACTTTCTGAGTCCTCGAATTTGTCAGAAATTCGACGGCATAACTATAGTATGCCGAATTTCTTCCAAATTCTTCTTTATGCCACATAAGTCAATCAAACATGCATCCTCCATCATAATTTCATGCATTCACATAATCATCCTCATACTTTCATAAGCAAAATTAAAATTCGTTATGCTCTTGGACCTACGGTATCTTATGCTTTGACCCTTACGGGCCTTAGACTTGTGGTGTAATTAATCTATCATCTTCTATCAAACTTTTATGCACCTAAGGGTTCTCTTCTAGCAAATCTTATTATTATCTATGCTTTCTATTAAATCTGAACATCATCACTCCTTAGGGGCAGCATTATAAACTTAAAATTTGCGGGGTTCTAGAACTTACGTTTTAGACCCTTTCTTGGTTCTGTCTTCGCCTAAGGCGCTATAAGTTAAACCTAAACCAGTTATGAGACCTTCCTATATCTAAGGACTAATTATAAACCATGTCTACCATATTTTGAGGTTTCTGGACAGATTCTAAAAACTAAATGTTCTAAGAGTTCTAGAATTGCGGTTTTACGGTTTTCTAGTTACTAGTTTCTCCATGGGTGCTAAAATTCAATCCTACTTCAAATGTAACCAAATTTTTCATGATTAAACAATCCTAATCTGATTATATTCCCATTGAAATAGTTTGGGCAGTATCCATAAATAAATGGGTTAAAACTATGCTAAATCTTGACTTTACAATTTTTCTAGAAAGTTGGTTTCTCTCCTATCGTGCATAGAAATGTTCCTACCTCATCATACATAATTTTTACTCATTCAAACACATCAAAACATCATCACACAGCAGCAAACTCATCATGGAAGAACCGAGACATTAAGTCTCCAAAAAGATGCATAACTTGATATTTTTAAAACATATAAGTTGCTAGTTTCTCTTGGAATCATTTTCAAGACTTCTAAAATTCTTTTGCAAACTATTTTATTTTGTAAAAGAGACTAAAAACATCCCTAGGTCAGTGACCACTTGACCCCTCCTTAAAAGAGAGTTAAATTCATAAATCTTGTTGGTCTTAATCTCATAGAATTCATGAGGCTTAAAGAGAATTCTTAAAACTTAGATTGTTGGCCCTTGTAGCTAGATGAAACTCATTCCAAGTTCATCATCACTACTTGGCTGAAATTGTGCATTCAAAGAATGCTCCCACATTAAACTTTAACTTGAGATAAAATGGGCAAGTCTTTGAGCTCTAAGGTCTTTAAGTGATGACATAATTTAAACATGCTATGCATTTCATTTTTATTCTTCATTACAAAGTAAAGTGAGAGCTTAAAGTAAATATGCAAGACTTGAATTATAAATATGCAAGGCTTGAATTAAATATGCAAGACTTGAAATATAAATATGCAAGTTCATTTCTTTATTTTAGTGCTCTAGGCCCAACAACAATCGACTTTAAGGTCGAAATAGAAAGGCTTTGAGATTTAGTTAGATGATAGTGCAAGTTCTCATTTTAAATCTTTACGTTCTTTAGTGATAAAAAGTAGATATGCTAGACAAGAATGTAAATATGAGATGCACTCCATTCTTTATCCTTTAACTTTAAGTGATGGCTGGGAAAATAAATATGAATGCAAAGCTCAAAGTAAATATGTAATGCATAAGCTTGAATTTAAATATGAATGCTAGTCCATTTTATTTCTTATTAGAGCTCATACAAGACTTTTAAGGAACTTAAACCTCAACCCAAACTTATCATGACAAGATAAAGTAAAAATAAGGGTGAACCTCAAGGGTTCCTTAAAAACACAAAGTTTCTTTTCTTGAAATGTAAACATAAATAACACTTTTATTAAAACTCAAGCTCTAGAGGCCTCATTGTGATGAACACATAGTCATCATCTAGAAGCTCTCATCATTAGGCCATTGTGAACCTTAATGGCCAACATGGCCGAAAATGTGAAGGAAGAAAAGGAAAAGGAATCGAAACCTTTAAAAAGAAAAGGAAACATTTGAAACTCTAGAGACCATGATCTTGATGATGCATTAACACCAACATCATGAGTCCTCATCATTGAGTTCATGTTAACCATTTTAAAACATCATCAAAGTGAAAGGTTTCAAGGATTCAAGAAGAAAACTAAAAACATCTTTAACTTCAAGAACAAAGAAGGAGGAGAAGAAGAAAAGAAGTTCTAAAATGAAACCTCATCATCAAGCTCTCATTCCCTTGTTCTCAAGGCCCATGGCCGAAACAAAGAAGGAGGAGAAGAAGAAAAGAAGTTCTAAAATGATTCAAGAGAAACTATGAACACGTAAAGAGATTAAGAACATTAAATGAAAGAACTCTTGAAAGAAAATCTCTACCAAGTGATTTGGAGATTGGGATGAGAGAAGAGGATGAAGAACTTGAAGACTTGAACTTGAGAGAAAAAGGAAACTTTGAAGTGCTCTTTGAAAACTTACACTAAGTAAATGAATCCAAAATGATGCAAGTTCACCTAAGCATGCTATTTATAGAGAAATGAAACAAATGCAAGGTGCAAGGAGGAGGGAAGGCTTCGGCCATTACAGCATCATGGGCAGCCCCCATGTGTTCCATGAGGTGAGATGTTGTGATCTTGACGCATGGTGAGGTATGGTTCAAAGTATGGTGAGGTATGGTTCAAGGTATGGTTTCAATCATGGTTCTTTAAGTGAGAAACAATTCAACATGTGTTGTAAATGAGAGAGAGAGGGCCGAAATTGCATCAGCCATGGGGAGGGTTTTCTTGCATTTTAATTGTGGTTTAGAGTTGTGTTTAGGTGTATCTTTGATTAGGATTAAGATTAGGAATTTGTAAGAAAGTGTTTAGGTGAGAAAATGGGTAATCAAGGTTGTCAAGACATAATTAAGGAGTGGTCTTGCATCATTAGTGAGTTATAAATTCATTTTAGTGTATAAACAATTCTAGACATAATTCCTTGATTTAAGGAATTGGAGAGAGAAAACACTATTCAAGATTCCAAGAGTGGAATCTTGAGTTTTAGAAAAGAGATTTAAATCTTAATCTAAGCAATTTTAGGTTCTAATTAATTTTAATAATTTATTTTGACTCTATATTAATTATGGAAATTAATTAATCTTCGATTAGAGCCTAATATTGCTTAGGTTTGCTTAATTACATCATTAAGCTCAAAAACACTATTCTAGGTGCAAAATCGTAATTTTGCACTAAAATTGCCCGGGACTGCCGGGACTCAAACAGATGTTTTGAAACATGTAAAAATATTGTTTTAAATCTCTGGGGAATGTTTCGGGTTTAAACGACACCTTTACCCATGTAAAAACGCTATAGGGGTATTTTGGTCATTTTGACCCGAAACTGCAGAAAATGAGACTTTCGCCTCCAGAACCACTCAAGGGTCATTCAATCCCCTTCAAACATTGAGTTGGCCTTTCGAGGACTGCCGAGCCGGCTATCCTCGAATTTCGGGCCGAAAATGACTTCAGGGGCATTTTGGTCATTTTCCACTCGGACAGAAAATCGGGGCGTTACAGCTGATGCTCCCTTGTGATGATTGTTGATTTTTGGGATAAGAGTTTAACTGTCGCTCAAAAAGAGGTAGTTCAAGTCATGGGCTTTGGAGGCCTTTTTGAACCGAAGATGAAGCAAAAAAGCAGGATGTTCATCTTGGAAGTTATAAAGGCATTCGATCATGTGAAGCAGTGCATCTGTTTGAATGACCACTCCGTACTTGTTATAGCCGAATCTGTGGGTTTAGTGCTTGGGCTTCCTTGTTGTGGTAATAAGTTACCTAAAGTTGGTACAAATGTTTCATATTTTATTTATTTTTGTTTTTCCAAATGTATGTTATGATTCCACGGAAATTGTTCGTATTTAAAGGTGAGAAAGTTAGACAAAATGCATCAAATGAGGAGTTGCAGTTCTGCAAGAGTTCCAGAAGAAAACTATCAAAGAGTTAGAGATAATCATTTAGGAAGGCACAACAGATGACAAGTTTAAGAGGGTCTTCATCCTTTATGTCCTCTGCACATTCCAAGCCAAAGAAGGAGCCCTCTTTCGCCAAGAAAATGGATGTTGCACTTGTTGAGTCACCCCCTCCACCAAAGAAGGCCCAATCCGGAGCTTTCGATGATGATGATTCCACTGATGCTCATAATACTACTCCTTTGGTTGAGTTTGCTGATGTAGCTGAGGACGTTGGAGATAGTTTGAGTGAGGGCTCAATTGCTGAAAAGGAGCACTTCTACCTTGAGCAATGTTCTGAAAACCGGATCGGATCAGCTGGTTGAACTAGAAATCGGCCTGCTGTTCGATCAGGGTTGCACCTAAAAACCTCCTTGCAAAGAACCGCTAAGAATTGCCTAAGAATTGGTAAATTGGGCAAACCGTCCTGGCAAAAAAACTAGTTCAACCATTTTTTTTAGTAAAAAAATACAAAATTGTATCATTTTGGGTTTTTTTTTTAAACAAAAGCCTAAAATCTCATATTTCCTATTTTTTTCCTTTTCTAATATGGAAAGTGGTAACTTGAGAGGTTTGATCCATATGGATAATGTTTATTTTGATTAAGAGATGAATTGTGTTATGTTCTATGGGTTTTGTTGACACCTAAGTTAATTTTTAGTTATTTTATGATATGTATTTTATTATATCGGTTGAACCTCTGAACCCTTTCCTCGACTAGTTTGATGTCCGGTCTGATTTGAGAACCTTGACCTTGAGGGTCCTTCCACAGTATGTGTACATTATGTACTTGTTTTGTTTATATTAATTTCATTTCGTGGAAATGGATAGCATGTCATGGGTTGGAGTTTATCATGTTTTCATATTTTGGTCTAAAATTAAACAAGAGATGCGCTCAGAGGAACGTGCAGATATGGAAGGTACTCCCTCCCAAGGTTTCCAACTTTTGGTTATAGCCAAGGATGTTGGCTTGTCCCATACCAGCATTGAGCTTCCATCATCTGAGGTAATTCATATTTTTTATAATGGATGTGAGTGTTAGTTTTTTCTCATGTTTTGTGTGGCCTGTGTTGCACATGATGTGTACAGTGCTTGGGTAATGATATACTGTGTGCTTTTTTAGGAGGTGAATGCATTGATTGTCAGCCCAATATCCGTGGACAAGGCTGGACAAGCTTCAGCTTCATCTTCTGCTTCCCAAATAATAAGCACCAGCAAGATTGAGGTTCTTGATGTCGTGGCCGGATGCCGTGTATGCTTACTGCATGAAGAACCATAGTAGGCGTAAGAAAGGCAAGAAATGAAAGAAGTCAGGCAAAAAAGATGAGTAAGTCCTATCTTTATGTTGATTACGATAGTTTGGAATTGCTTAATAGTTTAGTTTAGATGTTTAATAACTATGATTGACAACTTTGGCTGGGCTAGTTTATAGATTCTTTTGTGCTGGTTCACAACTTTTTATTCAGACGTTTACAACTTATTTTTCTAAGGTTTATAACTTATTACTCAGAGGTTTACAACTTGTTTGTAAGAGGTTTATAATTTTTTTAATAAGAGCTTTAAAACTTTTTATTAAGAGATTAATAACTTTTTTATAAGAGGTTTACAACGTCCAAGTAAGCGGTTTACAACTTTTTTGTTAGAGGTTTATAACTTTTTGTGTATAGGTTTACAAACTTTTATTTGGACATTTACAACTTATTTTTCTGAGGTTTATAACTTATTACTCACAGGTTTACAATGTAACGCTCGGAGATTGCAAAGTCGGGGAGTAATCGCCGGTGCAAGGAGGCACGGACAAAGAGCGGCTCCTGGCAGACTTCAAAAGCGGAGGGGTACATGAATGAACCAATTACACGTCCGAATGAGAGAGATCCTAAAGACTGTGTAGGTATGGGACTATATAGTCAAGGATGGGTTTATATGAATTGATTTGTACTACCTATACCAAAAAAATGCATTTTCTTTTCGGTAGCCCATCACTAAAGAACTCTACAGTTAAGCGTGCTTGGCTTGTAGCAATTTTGGGATGGGTGACCTCCTAGGAAGTTTTCCCAGGAAGTGTGTGAGTGAAGACAAAGCACGTTGAAAAGACCCGTGTTGGTTTGTGAGGACAGTCGTCAATCTATAAAGTAACAGGGGATGCTACATACAACTTGTTTGTAAGAGGTTTACAACTTTTTTAATAAGAGCTTTACAACTTTTTGTTAGGACGTTTACAACTCTTTTGTAAGAGCTTTACAATTTTTTTGTAAGCAGTTAACAACTTTTTTGTTAGAGGTTTACAACTTTTTAATAAGAGGTTACACCTTTTTATTCAGAGACACAAAGATCTTTGTTAGAGGTTTACAATTTTTTAACAAGAGGTGTACAACTTTGTATTCAGAGATTTGCAACTCTTTTGGCAAAGGTTGACAACTTCTTTGTAAATGGTTCACAAGTTTTAACAAGAGGTTGACAAGTTTCCCAGCTAACGTTTACAACTTTTTGCATGAGGTTTACAATTTTTTGCTAGAGGTTTACAACTTTTAAATAAGATGTTTACAACATTTTGGCCAGAGGTTTACAACTTTTTAAATCTCGTTTGCAACACTTCATTTTGGCCAAGTTGGCAACCTATTTTGTGCTGCTTTATCGCATCTTGTGTGCTGGTTTACAATTGTTTGTGTGTGCTAGTTTTCAACATTTCATGTATTAACTAGTTTGTTTGTCATTGCTTAGGAAAATTGTCAGTATTGATGGACATTTCCTTCACCGTGATGAGCTTCAAACTTTAGCACGAAGAGAATAGATAAGCAACTTTGTATGGAATGTGTAAATGACCATATTTTTCTGTATGATTATGCTGATCCGCTTTTGACCAATTGTCTTGTCCTTTGCTTGTAGGTTGTTTCCTTCTATGCCAGTTGCCTTAATTTCTTTGAGAATAAGAAGGCGAACCCTAACAGATTCTATTTGAGTTCTTGGTTTGCAGTATTTACAACGTTGTTTTAGCATTTCATGCTAATAAATGATAGTGGTGAACTTATGTGTTTTGGGCTATGGATATCAATGTTTTTGGATATGTTGTTGTAGGAAATAGTCGCTCGCAATGTGGATAAGCACAAGGAGGGAGAGGCTCCTCTATTGGAACCTGGTTTATGGAAGGCATATTTTGATGGGGATTTGTCAGCCCGAAATCTGGTATTTGGTGTTTTTCGAATTTGATGGTAAGGTAATTTGCCTTATTTAATTTTGAAAGATAAAGTTTCATGAGTGCCAGTGCATTGTGTTGCACACGGTGTTACAGATATTTGCTCCTTGTGCGTATAAAGAGCATTGGTGGTGCTATGTCTTCAATCGTGAAGCCAGACTAGTGTCTATTCTGGATTCACTGGGACGTGGATCCAAAGACTTCGATAACCCAGAGAAGGAGACTCCAACTGAAAAGGATGTCCTGGACTCTCTCATTATATGTTCATTATGTGGTAGAATTTATTTATGCATCCTTCTTTCAGCTGGATTCTAATTATATGATGCAATTCACACTATTGGTGATTCAATTTGGCAAGTTATACGGTTCAAAGAGTTGTTGGCATGACTAAACCCAAATCTGGACCCAGCATTTGGGCTTCGATTGAAGATAGAGCCCCTGCCTATACAATCAAACAAGTAAGTGATCATAGACCCTAACATTTGCCTTCTTAAGCAGTAAATATGTGTTCATTATTTAAACTTTTATTATCTCCACATTCCATCATAAAGAGACAATTATGGTGTATATGTGATTAAGTACATGGAGATGTGGCCAGGGTTAGTACATATGAGGGGGGTCTGACCATGCATGTATGGGATGAGGTAAGTTCCATGTTTTATTTGGAATCCCTTAAATTCCTACTAAGTTGTAGACCTGTATGGATAATTGTTGCTGTTTATTACCAAAGGTTCAGCTGGCGCACATTCAGCGTGACTTATTGGTTGGGTGGGTGATAGACAGGGAGAATAAGTTTAGGGATAAAGTCATTTTAGTAGTTGAACCCCAATTAAGGGTTGCAGGCTTTGTTCCTGCAGTTACTAATTTTCCAGCTGCTGAAGAGGCATCCAAACTCACTCAATCAGAAAAAAAAGACATATTCCCGCATGCAGGCCAGGCAACCCGGGCCTCAGCTAACCACCCCGTATACCACATCACATGTTAGACCCAGGACAAGAAGGAAGACAGCTAATGGTGATTGATTTCTATGTAAATTATGGGTTAACGTATTTATTTGTTTGGATATTTCCACCATTCTTTGTAACCGTGTATATAATCATCGCCTTAAATGTATATGTAAATGGGCTAGGACTTTGCATTTGTTTGTATATTTCCACCATTCTTTGTCGCCATGGATATATTTGTTGTAAAGCAGTCAATAAAAAGTTGTAAACCTCACATAAAGAAGTTGTTAACCTGTGGGGAAAAAGTTGTAAACCACACATTAAAAAGTTGTAAACATCTCTTTGAAAAGTTGTAAACCTCTAATTAAAAAGTTGTAAACCTGCGAAACAAAAGTTGTAAATTTTGTATTGAAACGTTGAAAACCTGCAAAAAAAAATTTGTAAACCTCACATAAAAAAATTGTAAATCTGTAGAACAAATGTTGTAAACCGTACATTAAAAAGTTATAAATCTCTCGTTGAAAAGTTGTAAACCTGTGCAACAAAAGTTGTAAACCTCGCATTGAAACGTTGTAAACTTGTGAAAAAAAGTTGTAAACCTCACATTAAGATGTTGTAAACCTCTAGTTGAAAAGTTGTAAACCTCGCATTAAAAAATTGTAAACCTGTGGAAAAAAGTTGTTAATCTCTGAATTAGAAGGTGTAAACCTGTGAATTAAAGGTTGTAAACCTCTAAATTAGAAGTTATAAACCTGTGATTAAGAAGTTATAAACCTATGGAATAAAGGTTGTAAACCTCTGAATTAGAAGTTGTAAACCTGTGATTAAAAAATTATAAACATGTACAACAAAAGTTGTAAACCTTGCATTGAAACATTGTAAACCTGTGAAAGAAAGTTGTAAACTTCACATTAATATGTTGTAAATTTCTAGTTGAAAAGTTGTAAACCTCGCATTAAAAAATTGTAAATCTGTGGAAAAAATTTGTAAATCTCCAAATTAGAAGGTGTAAACCTGTGAATTAAAGGTTGTAAACCTCTTAATTAGAAGTTGCAAACCTGTGATTAAGAAATTGTAAACCTCTGAATTAGAAGTTGTAAACCTGTGATTAAGAAATTGTAAACCTATGGAATAAAGGTTGTTAACCTCACATTGAAACATTGTAAACCTGTGAATTAGAAGTTGTAAACCTGTGATTAAGAAGTTATAAACCTGTGAAATAAAGTTGTAAACCTATCATTAAAAAGTTGCAAACCAATGCTTAGATGTTGTAAACGTCTCCATGACAAAATACATGGACATGAAATCTATTCTTATAAAATGATAAAGTAACATGGAAGGCCTACACATGTTCTAAACATAATGGCATTATACAACTGATTTAGTGCAGATTTTCATTAGATAAATCACTATCAGTAGCATAGTTCGGGCTGGTTTCTATGGCCTCCAAAAGACTAGCCGTTTCAGCGCCATCAAATGCACTTTTCTTAGACCTAGCTGAATCAAGGGCTTTTTTTTATTCAGCCTGATTTGCATCTAGTTGTTCTTGTGTCAAATCATATTAATCCTTCTCTAACATTAATGGGTTGTCTCTGATTATAGTAATGAAACAATGCTTTGGGACTTTTTGGTAATTGGTAATCAACTCAATCCTTAGCCTATTACTCTCCTTGAACCAATACGCCCATTCTTGCTCATATGTGTGGATGTTTCCCATAAAGGAGCGCTTTATAGGGTGCATACCATATTTGAACACATTCTTTTCTGGAGCCCACACTCGACCCATGCAATCAAAATATCTTATCAGGGGAGTAAAATAGCGTGAGAGGAATCTCTCAAAAGGAAGAGTTTATGCCATCCATGCATAACACGCTTACAGGAAGATATATGGCCACTAAGTCCCCAACAAGTGTAACATCCTAATTTTTAACCCAATACTTCTAGAGTGTATTTAGGTTAACCATTAATCTATTACTCTCTTAGTCTCATTCTTTAAAATCTTTTATTAGAATACTTAGCGGAAAGTACGAATAAATTTTTCTTTTTGAAACTTGAAAGCAAAACGTGAGCCGCATGCTAACCTATCATTCGTCATAACCATAACATGCAAGAAAAGTAATCACATCATTCATAATCATGAAACATAGTATTATACATAATAATCATAATATCATCACATCTTCATAGATACATAGATTACTAGCATCATGGTACCATCATTTACATCAAAACATGTCCGTATATATATGATGTGATCCTTATCCACCTATGAGGTTGGGTAAGTGTCAACTCAAAAGCTAAGCTATCTATGCTCCCGCAGTGACCCTCTGCTCCATTTGCTAGTGTGACCCTTGAGTGTAACATCCTAATTTTTAACCCAATACTCTAGACATATTCAGGTTAATCATTAGTCTATTACGTCATAGTTTCCTGTTTACTTTAAAATACTTAGCAGAAAATACAAGTAATTTTTTTTTGAAATGTAAAGGCAAAGTGAGAGCCACGTGACATGACGAACGATGAAGCATGAAAGGAATAAAACGCAAATCCAAATAAACACATCATGAACATCCGATCATAAAACATGTAATTACACAGAATAATAAAACAAACTGCATAAGTGGATATATATTATGCCCACCCAAGAAAGGTGGGACTTAGTTTAGTACATCATAAAGCGAATACAATTGAAATGGAAATACATAGAAAATGAATGTACAATAGAAGGCATTAAAAAAAAACTCTCCTACTCTAATGCGCCTACAAATAGATAACCTTAAGGCAAAAGGAGGCTATCCTGGTCTAGTCAGAGCTCGGGTACCAGAACACGACTGTCGTCTCCTACTGCGGGCCTCTCCGAAAAGGAGGGACGTACCCGATCCACTGGGCTATCTCCACCGGGGTAGCTATACGTTGCATTAGCAGGGCATGAGCTCCACGGCGGGGAATCATCCTCACCCATCCTCCACATATCGGCTGAGTGATAGAAGCCTCGCTACCCTTCCCAAAGTCCATCGGTACGGTGGGGGAGGATCCCTCGGAAGGTACCTGAGTGGCCGAGTCCTCTGAAGGGTCCGTCTCAGAGAATGATGAGGGGGAGTGAGGCACATACTGTGGGTAGTCCCGGATAGCAGAAGCTGATGATGGGGTGCGGTGGATCTGCTCCTCTCGAGGGCGTGCGCGCTCGAACAGAAAATCGTCACCGAATGGTGAGGCAAGAGAGAATCAGTGAGTATGTACAGGGTGACTGAAAGGTCTTCCAATGAACATGAATACATGAATGACACAGCGATCCACAAAATGGTATGACCCGTGGTCCGGATCATGATGCACCTACCATGTCGGGGTGTCCACAAAAATCATGAATGTGGCCATCTGAAGACGTGATGGAAAGAAAATATAGAGGCAGTGAGAATCTTGCTAAAGAATTTTAGTAGGGCCTCCTACTACCTAAGTGTCATCATCTACGTCCTCAGGAACCTTGGGTTTAGTGTATAAAATAAGTGAGCATGCATCAAGTTCATTTTAAGCTTCAAAACATAGTTAGCTAAGGTCCGTTCATTTTAGAATGATTCTTAATGTCATGGATGCAACATATTAAAGAATGTATTCATGGCACTAGAATTACATTTTTATGGTTTTCTAGTTACTAGTTTCTCTATAGGCTCTAAAAATCAATCCTACGTTAAACGTTACCAAGTTTTTCATAATTAAACAATCCTAATCTGATTATTATCCCACTAAGACAATTTGGACAGAAAATAAAGATAAATGGGTCATAACTATGCTAAAACTTGACTTTACAGTTTTTCTGTTAGACTAGGTTCTTTCCTAACATGCATAGAAAGGTTCCTACCTCAACACATAAATTTCACACATTCTAACATGTCAAAACATCATCATACAGCAACAAACATGTCATGGCAGAACCGAATTCATGCATATACATATCTTGCATAAAATCTCATTTTCAACAAGCATAGGTTGCTACTTTCTCCTTGAATCGTTTAAGGACTTCTTAAATTCTTTTGCGAACATTTTATCTCATAAAAGAGGCTAAGAACAATCATAGGGCAGTAACTAATTTAAAACACTCTTGGAAAAGGTTTAATTTACAAATCTTGTTGGTCATGACCTTATAGAACTTCTTAAAAAAAACATAGGAAAACTTTTGAACATAGATTGTTGGCCTTTGCAACTAGATGAAACTCATTTTGAGTTTATCAACATCACATGGCCGAATTTACATCCTTGGGGGTGTTTCCATAATCAAATTTTAACTTGAGATAAAGAGGGCAAGTCTTTGAGCTCTAGGTTCCTTAAGTGATGACAAAATATAAACGTGCTATGCATTCCATTTTATTCTCCATTATAAAGTAAAGTGAGAGCTTCAAAGTAAATATGGAATGCAAGAACTTGAAATTAAATATGCAAGGCACAAAGTAAATATGCGAAACTTGAAAATAAATATGCAAGTTCAATTCTTTATTTTAGTACTCTAAGCCCAGCAACAATCGACTTTAAGGCCGAAATAGAAAGGCTTCGAGATTGATTAGGTGATATGCAAGCTCTCGTTTTAAATCTTTAAGTTCTTTAAGTGATGACTTGAAATATAAACGTGCAATGCAAGGCTTGAACTTAAACGTGATAATGCAAGTCCTTTTCCTTAATCTTTAGAGTTTAGTGATAACATAGGAAGGTAAATATGGGATGCAAGAGCTTAAAATATAAATATGAGGTGCTAGAAATATAAATATGCAAGTTCATTTTTATATCTTTACTAGAGCTCTTACAAGACTTTGAAGGAACTTAAGCCTTAACCCGAATTTATCACAACAAGCTAAAGTAAACAAAATATCATTCCTTGAAGCAAGATCATAAATAGCATTTTTGTTAAAACTCATGCTCTAGAAGTCTTATTGTGATGAACACATGGTCATCATCTAAAAACTCTCATCATCAAGCTTCCATGTTGAACCATCAATGATGGCCGATTTTTTTGAGAAAGAAAAAGGAAAATGGGGCCGAAGCCATGAATAAGAAAAGAACCATTTTGAAACTCTAGAGACCATGATCTTGATAATGTATTAACACCAAGATCATGTGTCCTCATCATTGAGTTCATACACTTATTTTAGAACAACATCAAAGTAAAGTTTTCAAGATAAAAAGAAAGAAACTAAAAACATCTTTTCCCTCAAGAACTAAGATCAAGCTTTAGAGATTGCTCAAGTGATGAACATCATCATGCAATCCCCATCATCAAGCTCTCATTTCCAAGCTCCCCAAAGGCCTTTGGCCGAAAATGAAATAAGAGGAGGAGAAGAAGTTCTAAGAGATTCAAGAGAAACCATCAAGTCAATGACTAAATAAGAACTTTAAATGAAAGAAACATTTAAAATAAAATCCCTACCAAGTGAAATGATGTTGAAGAGGATGAAGAAGATAAAGAAGTTTGAAGAAGAAGAACTCTTGGTCTTTGAGAGAAAAGGAAAGCTTTGAGTGCTCTGAACTTAGCAAATGAACTAAAGGTGTTTCAAGTTCACTCAAGTGTGCTATTTATAGAGAAATGAAACAAATGAAAAGTGCAAAGAGGGAGGAGAGTTTTGGCCATGGTCAAGGTAGCCCATGAGTTCCATGAGGTGAGATGTTGTGATCTTGAGGTATGGTTCAAGGTATGGCTCAAAGTATGGCTCAATGAGTGTTTAAAATTTAAAACATGTAATGAAACTTAGATGATGTGGCTGAAATGCATCAGCCATGGAGGAGGTGGTCTTGCTAAATTAGAGGCTTGTAAGACTAGGTTTAGGAGGTGGTCTTGCTAAATTAATAGAGTCAAACTCCATTAACAAGGAATCTAATCCCAACACAATTCCTTGATTTAGGGAAATTGGAGAGAGAAAACAGTATTCAAGATTTCAAGACTAGGAATCTTGAGTTTTAAAAAGAGATTTAGGTTTAATCTAAGCAATTTTAGGTCCTAATTAATTTTATTAACTTATTTTGACTCTAGATTAATTATAGAAATTAATTAATCTTCGATTAGAGCCTAATATTGCTTAGATTTGCTTAATTGTGTCAGTAAGCTCAAACGACACTATCCTGGGGGCAAAATAGTAATTTTATACAAAACCTGGTCGGGACTACCGGGACTTAACTAGACACTACATGAAAACATTGTTTTAAACCTTTGGGGAAAGTTTCGGGCTCAACGGCACCTTTACCCGCGTAAAAATGCTATAGGGGTATTTTGGTCATTTTGACCCGAAACTGCAGAAAATGAGATTTTCGCCTCCGAAACCACTCAAGGGCCATCTAATCCCCTTCAAACATTGAGTTAACCCTTCGAGGACTGCC
Organism: Dalbergia cochinchinensis; assembly: GCA_031216125.1. Lineage (NCBI taxonomy): Eukaryota > Viridiplantae > Streptophyta > Magnoliopsida > Fabales > Fabaceae > Dalbergia > Dalbergia cochinchinensis. The sequence continues at coordinate 31,009,211 of CM062375.1, read as the reverse complement.
AGACCGGCCATCCTCAAATTCTGGGCAGAAAATGACCTCAGGGGCATTTTGATCATTTTCCTCTTAGACAGAAAAATCGGGGCGTTACATTGAGCATGAGCCTTAGAAGAAGTCATGAACCTCGTTGTTATCCTCGTCTAGAGATGACACGGAAAAAAAGGCAGGGATGAGAAACTCATTCAAGATTCTCAGTAGGGATTCCCGACTCTAACACAAGTGTCATCGTTATCGTCCCCAGCTACCTCGGTTTTAATTATGAAAAAGGTGTACGTGCATAAGGTTTGGTTTTAAGCTTTCCAAATCTATTTATCTGAATTGGGTGTCTTTTAGTATGAGTCTTAATGGCATGAATGCAATAGATATTTGATGAATGCATGACAATACCATATGCACATTAACATGAAAATCATTGCTCTAGGGCTCAACATAAAGAAACATAAATCATATACGTGGCATAAAAGGCACAGTACTTTTCATGTGACATCTTTCTTATAAGTCAAACTCTTAAGTTCTTTTCTTAAAGACTACCTGTAACATCCTAATTTTTAACCCAATACTCTAGAACATATTTAGGTTAATCATTAGTCTATTACGTCATAGTTTCCTTATAACTTTAAAATACTTAGCGGAAAATACTGGTAATTTTTTTTTTTGAATTATAAAAGCAAAGTGAGAGTCGTGCAACACAATAAGCAATGAAGCACGTAAGGAAATAAAGCAAGCATCTCATAAACATCATAACATAAAGCAGGTAAAGGCACATCACGATAAAACTGAACTGCATATATATATGATATGATATGCCCACTTATGAAGAGTGGGACTTGGTTTGGTACAACATGAAATGAATACATCTAAAAAGAAAATACAAAGGAAGGTGCGACGGAAAGCATAAAAGCAAACTCCTCTACCCAAATGCAACTAAAGGGATAACCTCTAAACAAAAGAAGGTTTATCCTCATCTAAGTGGTGTGTGCACTAGCCCGGGTACTCCATCGGTCATCCGCTACCTCCTACTGACATCCATCCTACGAGCGAGGCACATACCCGACAAACTGAGCAAGCTCCTCTAACGTGTAAAAATGAAGCGGGGATCGGGAGTGACCCCCATGACGTGGCCGTATCTGCGGTCGTCGTGCTAGCCGAGGCTGAGTCACGGTGTCCTTACTGCCCTTTCTCATTAGTGGTGGAGTGGGGGCAGAGCTTTCGCTGTACGGATGGGTAGGCGGGTCCTCCGACGGGTCGGTCTCCAGAAGTAAGTCCGGGGCACATAGTCGGGATAGTCGCGCATGGCTGAGGTGGCGATGTGCATGCGGAGCACTCTCTCATTATGAGTACGTGCGCGCTCAAAAACCTGCTCGTCGTCGCCGTAGGGTGCTGTCGGGGAGAAGTGATGGGTATGCACGGGGTGAGCGAAGGGACATCCAACGAACATGAAGACTCTGCGTGCCTTTGTCCCTCAAAATGGTATGATCCGTGCTCCGGATCATAGTGCACCTCCCATGTCAGGGTGTCCACAAAAACTACGAACGTTGCCATCTGAAGACGTGACGGAAAGAAAGAGATAGAGGGAGTGAGAATCTTGCTAACGAATCTCAGTAGGGCCTCCTACTACCTAGGTGTCATCATCTACGTCCTCAGGAACCTTGGGTTTAGTATGTAAAATAAGTGAGCATGCATCAAGTCCATTTTTAAGCTTTAAAAACATAATTAGCCAAGGTCTATTCATTTTAGCATGACTCTTAATGACATGGATGCAATCATATTAAGGAATGTATACATGGCTCTACTTAATGCAAGAATAATAATCGTAAGTTTAAGAACATCATAATAGTGGCATAAAGTGGCAATTAAGTTCTCATATGGGAAACTTTGTGACATAAACATCATACTTTACTTTCTCATAGGCCACCCTAAGGGTCCGTGTGGCAGCCAGTATCTTTTAAAAATCCCAGGAATATGGATATGGGAATGTAACTTTCCCGTGTTTGGCAGCCAGTATGTTAAAATATTCCCAGGTAAGTTTTTAACCCAGGAATGAAAAATTATCCAAAATCAAACCCATCTATTGGGTGGGAATATTTTATTCCCATGGGAAGGAAATGTACTCTAATCCTGTAAAATTACAAATTTAGCCCTCTCAATATCCATTTCCCCCAATTCATCGTGAGATTTTCCTCTGTGCCTCCTTTGTCTCGTGCCTCCTTCACGCTTTCAACCTAGCTTAACGCCGCCGCCACCGCTGCCGCGAGATTTCAGTCGCCGCCGCCGCTGCAAGATCGCCACCATCGCACGGATGGACCCAAGGTATGCTTCTCTTTGTTCCTCTTTTGTTCCTCTCTGATCCTCTCTTTGTTCTTCGCTGTTTCTCGATGCGAGATCGCCACCATCGCCGCGATCATGCTTCTCACCGTCTCCCCCATCCGATCTTGTGGCCGCCGCCGAGAGATCACCTTCCATCTTCTATATAATTTTTGTTTATTACTTTTTGAAAGAGGGAGATTGACTTAACAATTTTTTTGTGCAGTGCCCCCTTCAATTGGATTTGATGTAGCAATCTCTTGCTTGCAAATCTGGTTTCCACTTTCCTCTTGCTTGTTGTGTTTTGACTAATAAAATCTGAGAACATAATCTCTTGCAAAACCCTCCTGATTCCACCTTTTCTCTTTTAACAAATATACGCTACTGAATTCTTCTTTGTTTGCAGTTGTCTGATAATTGTGGGTGTGAATGCAATCCTTATTTAAAGAATTGACATTGTTGATTGTTAATCTCAAAAAGTGTTTTTAGTTGTATCCTCAGTTGTATCTTGGAAAAATGGATATATTATGATGGATATATTTCTTTTCTTGTTTCTCTTGATGTCTTGATTTCATTACAGATAGTAAGAATAAATGTTGTTTTCTTATATACAAAAAGAAATTTGTTGAACAGAGGAAAAGGATTGCACCTACTTCTACTTGCTCAAGATTGTCAAATTTGATTTTTTAAAAAAGTAAACTCGTCAATAGTGTATATATTTTAGAACTACATCTTGAGCATGTTAATTTTTTTAATATGAATGAATTTTCTTGCCATTACGTATGTAGTTTTAATGAGGTGATTACTTATATGTGAATAAAGAAGATAGAGTATATCAAACCTATTTTGGTAGTCTTTGTGAGTGAGGGGCAGCCAAAAGGGTTGAATTTTGAAGGGAAGGAAGCAAAAGGAGTCTCACTGTGGCTGTAATGGATATGTGAATATCATACTTTTAACTGAACGTAGATTTTAGTCATGTAAATGTCAAACAATTGATATATTCACTTCATGAATAATATTCACGAGCTTGAGCGGCCAGAACTTCATGTCATTTTGCAATCAAGAATACTCGAGATTAAACGTGGAATTTCATTCAAACGATAAATGCCAACCTTGGGATTAGTCTAGTCGAATTCCTATACGTGTTCAAGTGATCAACCAATCCAATCCCTTAGCAGAATTTCAATACAAAAAATGGCATAATAAACAAATAGTACCAATAAGATGGTGTCGTGGCTCTTTTGGCCGCGGTTGGTTGGGCATGGCACCAAGCCAGTGACACTGCCACACAAGCCTTTGTTACCTTTCAATGATTCAATTGAAGCGTTAAGAAAGGCTTGATTGTTTGGAAGCGACCCTTCTAACTGATTGTACGATATGTTGACAGATGTCAAGCTTGACATGCCATCAAAACTGGATGGGATTGTGCCAGAAAGAATATTGTGTGAGAGGTTCAGAAATTGCAATTGCTTCAACTGTCCAAGCACTGATGGTATTGTTCCATTCAACTGGTTCCCACTAAGATCAAGAGAATTAAGAGATTGCGAATGGCCAAACTCGAAGGGGATGCTTCCCTGTAGTTTGTTGCTGCTCAAGTTCAATTCCGATAGATACGGTAGCCCCACTACTTGTCTTGGAATGTTGCCACTCAACTCGTTCCCTCCTAAATCCAAGAGTTGGAGAAACTTCAATGATCCTATTTCTGTGGGAATGTTCCCTGAAAGATGGTTGTTGCTGATCTTGAGCTCAATTAAGTTTTTCAGGGTCCCAAGTTCTTTTGGAACCTTTCCAACCAATTGGTTTGAAGAAAGGTGAAGCCTGCCTAGCTTGCTGGCCTCAACAAGTTCTAGTAGTATACCACCAGAGACATTGTTGTTGGATATGATCAAGCTATCAAGATTATGGCACTTCCCCCAGTCTGGTGAAATTTGGCCGCGAAGTTTATTGCCACTCAGATCAATATATTCCAAATTCGGATATATGCCAAAAGCTTGTACTAAGTCTCCTTCCAATTGGTTTCCCCGTAACTTGAGTTGAACAAAACTAGAGCAGTTCTTCAAGCTTCTTGGTACTGGACCAGTAAAACGATTGTTATCAGCAGTAAAGTACTCAAGTAACCCCCCTTGGCAGATTTCAGGTGGCAGATGGCCGGTGAAATCATTTTCGGCTACTAGAAAGTAAACCATGTTGGTAATGTTATTCACGACCTGCGGAATGCTGCCATTAAGTTTGTTGAAGGATAATTCTAGGATGTAGAGCATTTTCAGCCTTCCAAATGTGTCGGGAATCGGTCCAGAGAGAGTGTTTTGTTGGAGACCGAGTCTTTCCAACTTAATCAGATTACCTATAGGGTCCGTGTGGCAGCCGGTATCTTTTAAAAATCCCAGGAATATGGATATGGGAATGTAACTTTCCCGTGTTTGGCAGCCAGTATGGGTTCTGAAAGTGAATCCATAGCTCCAGGTGCTATGTGTAACACCCTTATATTTAACTCAACACGCCTAGGACGCATTTAAGTTAATTATTAGTTGTTACTCTTTTGTTCCAGATTTTAATTCAAACTTCTTGAAAATACTTTAGTAAAAATATGGGTAAATTTTTTGAACTTAAATACCAAAACATGAGCCGCGCATGCTAAGTATCTAGCGTTATTCATCTTGCCTGTGTAAGAGATATTAGAGACAAATAACAGTTAAATACATAATACAATCATAACATAAACTCGAATAACACATTAATAACAATATCATAATAGTGATGTCCTCTAAACATAAGGACATTAATGTATATCCATTAATAGAATACAAACTGATAAATAAGATACGATCACTTTAAATATCCAAGGAAACTATCTCCGTAGCTCCTCGTCCAGTCTCAGGGTAAATCACGAACTACCCCGTCATTCCTATCTGGAAACGACACGGAAAAAGAAAAGGGGTGAGAAACTTATACAAGAATCTCAGTAGGGCTTAAGACTCTAACACAAGTGTCATCGTCATCGTCCCCAGGAACCTCGGGTTTAATTATGAAAATGGTGAACATGTATATAAGGTTCAATTATTAAGTTCTAAATATCATTAGCCGAGACCGGTATCTTTTAGCATGAATCTTAATGTCATGAATGCAACATATTAGTCATGAATGCATGTCAATATCATATACATATAATAATAAAATTCATAAAACAATGCATATGATATAAGGAACCTCATGATCATTATTCTTGCAGGTGACTTAGACTTCTTTATTCTCTTTTCCTTGGGGGCCGCCCTATAATCCTCTCTTTTCTCGAGAGTTCTAGGTTATGAGCTCATACCTCACTAGTCGTCACTAGCGTATTCTTATCCTTTTTGATAAGATAAATTCCCGACTCTTAAGGTACGGGATAGGGGGCATTAGGATCACCTTTCATAACCTTTAATTCGGGGAGTCTAAAGGATCATTTCCTATTTGGATCACCTCTCATAACCTTTAATTCGGGGAGTCTAGAGGATCATTTCCATGTGTCTTATGTCACCTTTAACCTTGGCATGTTATATAGAGATGCAAAAATGAATAACTCATCATTTTAACATTTCATGCTCATAAACTTCATGGAATCATGCATCTCAAGTTATCAAGCATAATTATAACATACCATAACTTAAACTACATAAACATGCATCATACTTCATTGCATATATCCATAAGCCATATAAGTTTCAACACATGAATATAGCCTTCACAAGATATCAACCGCATTCATCTCATCAAATTTATCAATATTTACACTTAAGCCCCAAAGGGTCAAATCACAATTTCTCAAAGGTTACAGGTCAAAATGCAAATACCCCTTTGTAACACCTTCTCACAAACTAGAGATCTTTAACATTAATCAATACTTTCAATAGACATATAACTATTAGAAACCGTTTTAAACTTATCTTAAAATCCTTTTAAGGCCATAAACCAAATTTCAATACATTTTAGGAGTCGAAGTGCAAAATCGCTTGTTTTTAATATTTAACAACGACCGAAATTTCTAAAATTTTATATAAACTTCATAAATGGTATTTTGGACTCATGGATACTCTCAACATCATTAGTAGTTTTAAATAAAATCATTTGGCTGAAATAACATAGTTGATAGTTCAAAACACAACTTTCTGCATTTTGTAAAACGGCCCAAACTAATACTTGTAACTACCCTTTTATGCATCTATGGTACCAAAAATAATTTTTACAATAACTATTAGCGATTTAAACTCATCTAAACATTCTAAATCAGTAACCTTTCCAGTTCTAAAAGATTAGATCAGAATACTAAAATTTTAGCATTTAAAATCATGAGAAAAACCGTATTCCTAATCCTTTATAATTTCTAGGTCATTCAAAATTTCTTTGTACAAATTTAAAGACAAGATCATACCTAAAAATAAAGTATATCAAGCTTTAAATCAGAATTATATAAGTGCCAAAAATAAATAGATGAGAAGTGTCCGTGATCAAAGTTGTCATTTAAGATAAAACAAGTAAATCTTGAACTTTAGGATTTAAGTGATAAATAGAATCATAAACTTGTCTTGTAACCTTATTATTATCATTATAAGGTGATAACTTGGAAATATAAATATGAAATGCAAGGCTTGAAATATAAATATAAAGATGCAAATTCATTCTTAGGTATTTGTGATTTAGGTGATAACTTGAAAGTAAATATGAATATGCAAGTTCATATTATTATCTTCAATAATTAAAGTGATAACTTGGAATATAAATATGATTATGCAAAGCTTGAAATATAAATATGATGTGCAATAACTTATAACATAAATATGGATGCAAGTTCATTTTTATATCTTATTAAGCTTAAAACTCAAGGCTTAGCAACTCCTTTAGAAATCTTTTGTCATCAAGAATTAAATCTTGGGCTTTAGAGGTCATTTAAATGATGGATTCACAACCACCACCATGATTCCTCATCATCAAGCCATGGTCATTATCAAATCATAAAAATCAAAAATATAAAGGAAGAACAAAAGAAAGAACATGAAATAAAATCCCTACCAAGTTGTTTCTTTGTTAAATAAAGCAAGAGCTTGATCTTGTATGAGATATCAATGACAAAAATATGATCTTAGTGATGTATATATTTGGCCAAGTGAAGATGAAATGGTGGGAGGATTTTTGTTGTGTTCTTGTGTTTGGATATGGAAAGTTTAGGTGCTTAGGGGTTGGTTTATGGTATGTATGTGTTTGTTTGAGCTTGGGAACTTGGATGGATATCAGGAATGGAGTCTCTTGGAGGTGGAGAAGGAAGAAGAAGAGAGCTTTGTATTTAGAGAGAGAAGAGAGGATTTTTGGCTAATTTTTGTGAGCAAGATTACAACCAAAAATGCAAATGGTAAGAATGAATGTTTGTGTGTGAATTAGGCTTGGAAAAACACATATTTATAGGGATTTTGGGGGGTGAGGCAGCTGCATTAATGGCTATAATGGGGAGTATTTTTTCAATTTTTGTGAGTGGTAGGACATATATTTGATGGGTATTTAATTTGTAATGGTTTAGAAATGATAAATTAGTGTAAGTGGCTTAACCATCAAGAGTTTAAAATTCCTCAAGACAAAATTAAATGGCCAACATTTATAGTGGAAATTTTAGTGCTAATAATCTGAAGTAATAAAATAAAAATAAATTTAAAATATATTTTATTTTGAGAAAAGAAATTGTTAGTGGAAAAGAAATTGATAAACTAAAGTAAGTGCTTAATAATCAAATATTTAAGGTGCTCCATTACAAAATTAAATGGCCAACATATGTAGTGGAATTTTTAGTGCAAATAATCTGAAGTAATAAAAAATAAATAAATCTAAAATATATTTTATTTTTAAGAAAAAGAAATTTAATACACTAATTTCCTATTATGTGTCTTAAGAACCCCTTTTTAATTAAGAAAGAAAAACAATATTTTCTAAAATAATTTTATGCTTTAAGATTATCTCAAATAATTATTTTGACTCAAGATAAATAAATAAAATTAATTTATCTTTAATTAGAAACCTAATATTGCCTATATTTACTTAATTACGTAAATAAGCTCATTTATTGTTAATTAGGGGCAAAATGGTAATTTCGCGTAAAAATTCCCCGAAACCACCCGAACATTTTCAAATATCAACTTACACATGTAATAAACATTTTGAACTCAGAGGCGATGACTAGGTTGAAATTCTTGAATCTCGTGTTAAATTACCACAGGGGGTATTTTGGTAATTTCACTTATGGTAAAATTTGAAGTTGATATTTTCACATCTACAATATCCATAACACACATAATCCCCTTCAAGCATAAAACTAACCCCTTGAGGATAGCCTACGCTCGCCGTCCTTGATTTCGGGGCAAAAATGACCTTAGGGGCATTTTGGTCATTTCCACACTGAAAAATTGAAAATCATGAATTTTGCACATATTGCTATTTAATCATCATATAATGTTATTCTAATATCAAAATATCCTATTGAAGATGGCCTGGACTATTTTGGCCTCAAATCTTGTGTAGAAATGACCTAGGGGTATTTTGGTCATTTTGTATAGCAGTAAAAATCGAGACGTTACATTTCTACCCTCCTTAAAAAGAATTTCGTCCTCGAAATTCATTACCTGTGAATAGCTCAGGATACTGAGTCTTCATTTCCGATTCCAATTCCCATGTGAAATCTTTTATCTTACCTTGTCCCCATGCCACCTTAACCAAAGGTACAACTTTATTTCTTAACTGTTTAACCTTTTTGTCCATGATCCTCGTAGGCGGTAAGTTGAAAGTCAAGTCCTCCCTTAATTGTACTTGTTCTGGCTCTAACACATGACCAGGGTCTGACTGATACTTCTTTAATTGGGAGACATGAAAGACATTATGGAGGTTGGATAAGTTGGGTGGTAAGGCTATTCGGTATGCTCTGGACCGACTCGACTAAGGATTTCAAATGGACCAAGAAATCTAGGATTTAACTTCTTGACTCTCATAACTCGACCTATGCCTGTGGTAGGGGTGATCCTAAGGAATACATGTTCTCCTTCTTGGAATTCTAACGGCTTTCGCCGTTTGTCCGCATAGCTTTTCTGTCGACTTTGAGCAGTGAGAATTCTATCCTTAATTCTCTTGATTTGTTCCGTTGTTTCCCTCACAATATCAGGTCCTAACAAGTTTTGTTCCCCGAGTTCATACCAGCATAAAGGTGATTGGCATTTCCGGCCATACAGGGCTTCATACGGTGCCATGCCGATACTTGCATGATAAGCTGTTGTTATAAGCAAATTCAATCAATGGCAAGTATTTATCCCAACTCCTCTTTGGTCCAACACACATGCCCTCAACATATCCTCCAATGTTTGAATGGTCCTCTCGGTTTGACCATCTGTTTGAGGGTGGTGCGCGTGCTTAAACACGACTTTGAACCAAGCGCCCTTTGAAAGGCTCCCAAAACCCTCGCGCAAATCACGGGTCTCGATCCGAGATTATTGTCGACGGTACCCCATGTAATCTTACGATCTCTTGAATATATAACTGAGCTAGCCTATCCAAGGAGTAAGTTACCTTAATAGGTAGAAAGTGGGCCGACTTGGTGAGTCGATCCACTATTACCCATATGGCATCATGACCTGCTTGGGTCCTCGGTAGTCGATCACAAAATCCATTGAGATACTTTCCCACTTCCACTCGAGGGATTGGCGGGGTTGCAACATTCCAGAAGGTTTTTGGTGCTCAATCTTCACTTTTTGACAAACTAAGCACTTACTAACCCAAGCGCACACATCCTTCTTCAATCCAGGCCACCAGAACATCTTCTTCAAGTCCTGATACATCTTAGTGGTACCAGGGTGAATGGTAAAATGGCTCTTATGAGCCTCCTTCAAAATCTCCTTTCGGAGGTCACCTCTTGCCGGTACACAGATCCGGCCTTTAAACCTCCACATACCATCAGCACCTTGGGCAAAATCTTTTAACTTTCCAGCCCGTACTGCCTCTAGAGTTTCCTGAAACTCACTATCCTCTCGTTGGGCTTGAGTGATTTCTTCCATGAAACCACTCGTCACACTAAGATGGCATGCCTTCATGCTCTTAGTGGTCAAGGTCATCCCTAGGTTCAAGTCTCTAAACCTTTCGATCAGCTCAACTTCCTTAACCATCATGTAGGATAGGTGCAACGATTTCCTACTTAAGGCATCGGCCACTACATTGGCTTTGCCAGGATGGTAGTTTAACCTAAAATCATAGTCTTTCAAAAATTCCACCCACCTCCTCTGCCTCATGTTTAGCTCCTTTTGATCAAAGAGGTACTTAAGACTCTTATGATCAGAGAACACTTCAAACTTTTCCCCATACAGATGGTGTCTCCATACCTTTAAAGCAAACACCACGGCTGCTAATTCCAGGTCATGGGTGGGGTAGTTTGCTTAAGTGAGGCTTGAGTTGCCTAGATGCATAGGCTACCACTTGCCTATTTTGCATCAATACGGCCCAATCCTTTCACTGAAGCATCACAATATACCTCGAAAGGCACATTAGGGTCGGAGTAATACTAACACTTTGGGGTTGTGGTTAACTTAAGCTTTAAGCTCTTGGAAACTCTTCTCACATTCAGAGTCCAAACAAAGGGCATTCTTCCTAGTAAGCTTAGTAAGGGGTAAGGAAATTTGAGAAAATCCTTAATAAACCTACGGTAATATCCAGCAAGTCCTAAAAAGCTTAGTATTTCCGTTCTTGTAGTAGGTCTCTCGACTCATCACAGCTTCTATTTTACTAGGGTCCCTTGCAATTCCTCCTTTTGATACTACATGCCCTAAAAACTTCACTTCCTCAACGAATTCACACTTAGATAGTTTGGCATATAGTTTCTTTTCCTTCAATATCTCCAAAATTGTCCTCAAATGATATTCGTGCTCCTCGTGGGTCTTTGAATAGATGAGTATATCATCTATGAAAACAACCACAAACTGATCCAAATAGGGTCTAAAGATCCTATTCATATAATCCATGAACACAGCAGGAGCATTGGTCAGTCCAAATGACATCACTGTGAACTCAAAGTGGCCATATCGAGTTCGAAAGGCCGTCTTTGGTATGTCCTCATCTCTCACTCTAATTTGATGATATCACGACCTCAAGTCTATCTTTGAGAACACCATCGCTCCTCTTAATTGATCCATTAAATCATCAATCCTAGGCAAAGGGTACTTGTTCTTTATTGTCACTCGGTTCAATTGCCTATAATCAATGCATAACCTCATACCTCCATCCTTTTTCTTAACAAATAGGACCGGGGCTCCCCATGGTGATACACTTGGTCTCACAAACTTCTTCTCTAAAAGTTCCTCTAATTGAGTTTTTAACTCAGTTAATTCTAGAGGTGGCATCCGATAAGGTGCTATATATATTGGTCCTGTCCCTGGAACCAACTCTATGGAGAACTCAATTTCTCTTTTTGCAGGGAACTTCGGGTATATCATCAGGAAACACCTCAGGATAGTCTCTCACAATGGGTATCTCATCAAAATTTTGCTCAAAGTCTACATCACTAGCAGCTAGGAGAACATACCCCTTACTCTCTTCCTCACCACAGTTTATTTCTACGGCATTTATGTACAGACTTAGAGGTTTTCTAGGTTCACTAGGAATAGGAAGAAAAATGATAGACTTGTCATAACAATTTAAGATTCCACGGTTGGCGTAAAGCCAATCCATGCCGAGAATTATATCTAGACCTTGCATGGGTAGGCAGGACTAAATCTAGAACAAAAGATCTACCTTCAACAATGAAATGACAGTTTAGGCAACATCTACAGTCCTATGAGGTTTCCCGATGAGGGTAGAAGCGATGAGATCAAAAGGAGTTCGACACATGCAATTTTAAGGATTGATACAAGTTTGGGATATGAATGAATGAGTAGCGCCGAGTCAAATAGTACAATTAAGGTTCTACCATTCATTTCACACTTACCTTCCATGAGGTTTCGAGATCTTGTTGAGTCCTCTGCACTGAGGGTGAAGACCCTTCCTTGGCGTTGTGGCTTGGGGTTGGGGGCTGTTGGGTTCCTCTCTATGCATTCCCGCGAGTAGTGACCAGGCTTCCCTTGCCGGTAGCAAACATTACGGCCCAACAAGCAAGGCCGATCACCATGTTGCTTCCCACACCTTGGGCATTGATGGCGAGGCGAGGTCTTGGAGAGTGCGGTGGGGTCCATTGGGGTGCCTTGCCTTTGGTTCCACTTAATCCCCCTTGATGAAAGTCCTTCCTAAGGCCTTGCGGCCTAAACTGTGGCCTAAACTGTGGTCTCGGTTGCGGTCTGGAGAGTGGTCGGTTTTGCGACTTAAACCTTGGGGCTTGTGGTGCCAACTTCTTCGCAAAGTTGTGTGCCCTTGATGTACTCGACTTCTTTTGACCATCTTCAATTATCGACATTTGTTGACCAGCGTAGGAAGTCACGATCTCCAAATGAGCCACACAATGTTGATTTGACTTTCAGCCGGATTAGTACTTCACACATTTCCAGTACTCATCGGGGTTTCCTTGATACATCCTCGAGAACTTAATGAGCTCCTCGAACTTGGCGGTATACTGAGCGACATTCATACCTCCTTGAGTAAGTTGCATGAACTCGATATCTTTTGCATTCCTTACTGATTCCGGGAAATATTTTTCATAAAAATGAGCCTTGAAACGACTCCCAATCTATCGAGTGCTGCTTGCCTCGGTAGTCTCCGAGTACCGGTCCACCAGAACTCAGCATCCGCTTCTAGCATGTATGTAGCAAAGGTCACCTTTTGTTCCTCAGAGCATATAACCACCGTAAAGATCTTCTCTATATTCTTTATCCATTCTTCAGCATGATTTGGGTTCAAAGCTCCTCTAAAAGATGGCGGATTAAGCCTCTGAAACTCCCCGAACCGTGCATTCTCCATAACCTCAGCATCAATAGGATAGCGACTCGCTTCGCCTTGACGGTCCATCCTTTCAAACAGCCTTTCCATGGCCCTTGCCATGCCCCTGAGAGCTTCAGCAGTTCCATCACCTTGTCTGTTTCCACTTGGAGTCCTATTTTGTCGTGATGGTGCCATTGGTCCCTGAGCACACAAAACAGAAAACACTGAGGTGATCAAGCTCAATACTTCATGTTATGTGAGCTAGCTACCATGGCATCTACACAAACAGAGTCATGTATTTCTATCTTATAACTCATCTTATCAACAAAGCAACTACACATGACATAACTATCGCATTATGCTTGAGAAGCATAGTCAGTCCAATCCTCAGGCTCCGTGAAGGTCGAATCGCTCACGATACCAAAATGTAACACCCTTATATTTAACTCAACACGCCTAGGGCGCATTTAAGTTAATTATTAGTTGTTACTCTTTTGTTCAGATTTTAATTCAAACTTCTTGAAAATACTTTAGTAAAAATATGGGTAAATTTTTTGAACTTAAATACCAAAACATGAGCCGCGCATGCTAAGTATCTAGCGTTATTCATCTTGCCTGTGTAAGAGATATTAGAGACAAATAACAGTTAAATACATAATACAATCATAACATAAACTCGAATAACACATTAATAACAATATCATAATAGTGATGTCCTCTAAACATAAGGACATTAATGTATATCCATTAATAGAATACAAGCGATAAATAAGATACGATCACTTTAAATATCCAAGGAAACTATCTCGTAGCTCCTCGTCGATCTCGGGGGTAAATCACGAACTAGCCCGTCATTCCTATCTGGAAACGACACGGAAAAAGAAAAGGGGTGAGAAACTTATACAAGAATCTCAGTAGGGCTTCCCGACTCTAACACAAGTGTCATCGTCATCGTCCCCAGGAACCTCGGGTTTAATTATGAAAATGGTGAACATGTATATAAGGTTCAATTATTAAGTTCTAAATATCATTAGCCGAGACCCGTATCTTTTAGCATGAATCTTAATGTCATGAATGCAACATATTAGTCATGAATGCATGTCAATATCATATACATATAATAATAAAATTCATAAAACAATGCATATGATATAAGGAACCTCATGATCATTATTCTTGCAGGTGACTTAGACTTCTTTATTCTCTTTTCCTTGGGGGCCGCCCTATAATCCTCTCTTTTCTCGAGAGTTCTAGGTTATGAGCTCATACCTCACTAGTCGTCACTAGCGTATTCTTATCCTTTTTGATAAGATAAATTCCCGACTCTTAAGGTACGGGATAGGGGGCATTAGGATCACCTTTCATAACCTTTAATTCGGGGAGTCTAAAGGATCATTTCCTATTTGGATCACCTCTCATAACCTTTAATTCGGGGAGTCTAGAGGATCATTTCCATGTGTCTTATGTCACCTTTAACCTTGGCATGTTATATAGAGATGCAAAAATGAATAACTCATCATTTTAACATTTCATGCTCATAAACTTCATGGAATCATGCATCTCAAGTTATCAAGCATAATTATAACATACCATAACTTAAACTACATAAACATGCATCATACTTCATTGCATATATCCATAAGCCATATAAGTTTCAACACATGAATATAGCCTTCACAAGATATCAACCGCATTCATCTCATCAAATTTATCAATATTTACACTTAAGCCCCAAAGGGTCAAATCACAATTTCTCAAAGGTTATGAGGTCAAAATGCAAATACCCCTTTGTAACACCTTCTCACAAACTAGAGATCTTTAACATTAATCAATACTTTCAATAGACATATAACTATTAGAAACCGTTTTAAACTTATCATAAAATCCTTTTAAGGCCATAAACCAAATTTCAATGCATTTTAGGAGTCGAAGTGCAAAATCGCTTGTTTTTAATATTTAACAACGACCGAAATTTCTAAAATTTTATATAAACTTCATAAATGGTATTTTGGACTCATGGATACTCTCAACATCATTAGTAGTTTTAAATAAAATCATTTGGCTGAAATAACATAGTTGATAGTTCAAAACACAACTTTCTGCATTTTGTAAAACGGCCCAAACTAATACTTGTAACTACCCTTTTATGCATCTATGGTACCAAAAATAATTTTTACAATAACTATTAGCGATTTAAACTCATCTAAACATTCTAAATCAGTAACCTTTCCAGTTCTAAAAGATTAGATCAGAATACTAAAATTTTAGCATTTAAAATCATGAGAAAAACCGTATTCCTAATCCTTTATAATTTCTAGGTCATTCAAA
Organism: Dalbergia cochinchinensis; assembly: GCA_031216125.1. Taxonomy (NCBI): domain Eukaryota; kingdom Viridiplantae; phylum Streptophyta; class Magnoliopsida; order Fabales; family Fabaceae; genus Dalbergia; species Dalbergia cochinchinensis. The sequence continues at coordinate 30,993,680 of CM062375.1, read as the reverse complement.
ATTTCTTTGTACAAATTTAAAGACAAGATCATACCTAAAAATAAAGTATATCAAGCTTTAAATCAGAATTATATAAGTGCCAAAAATAAATAGATGAGAAGTGTCCGTGATCAAAGTTGTCATTTAAGATAAAACAAGTAAATCTTGAACTTTAGGATTTAAGTGATAAATAGAATCATAAACTTGTCTTGTAACCTTATTATTATCATTATAAGGTGATAACTTGGAAATATAAATATGAAATGCAAGGCTTGAAATATAAATATAAAGATGCAAATTCATTCTTAGGTATTTGTGATTTAGGTGATAACTTGAAAGTAAATATGAATATGCAAGTTCATATTATTATCTTCAATAATTAAAGTGATAACTTGGAATATAAATATGATTATGCAAAGCTTGAAATATAAATATGATGTGCAATAACTTATAACATAAATATGGATGCAAGTTCATTTTTATATCTTATTAAGCTTAAAACTCAAGGCTTAGCAACTCCTTTAGAAATCTTTTGTCATCAAGAATTAAATCTTGGGCTTTAGAGGTCATTTAAATGATGGATTCACAACCACCACCATGATTCCTCATCATCAAGCCATGGTCATTATCAAATCATAAAAATCAAAAATATAAAGGAAGAACAAAAGAAAGAACATGAAATAAAATCCCTACCAAGTTGTTTCTTTGTTAAATAAAGCAAGAGCTTGATCTTGTATGAGATATCAATGACAAAAATATGATCTTAGTGATGTATATATTTGGCCAAGTGAAGATGAAATGGTGGGAGGATTTTTGTTGTGTTCTTGTGTTTGGATATGGAAAGTTTAGGTGCTTAGGGGTTGGTTTATGGTATGTATGTGTTTGTTTGAGCTTGGGAACTTGGATGGATATCAGGAATGGAGTCTCTTGGAGGTGGAGAAGGAAGAAGAAGAGAGCTTTGTATTTAGAGAGAGAAGAGAGGATTTTTGGCTAATTTTTGTGAGCAAGATTACAACCAAAAATGCAAATGGTAAGAATGAATGTTTGTGTGTGAATTAGGCTTGGAAAAACACATATTTATAGGGATTTTGGGGGGTGAGGCAGCTGCATTAATGGCTATAATCAGGAGTATTGTTTTCAATTTTTGTGAGTGGTAGGACATATATTTGATGGGTATTTAATTTGTAATGGTTTAGAAATGATAAATTAGTGTAAGTGGCTTAACCATCAAGAGTTTAAAATTCCTCAAGACAAAATTAAATGGCCAACATTTATAGTGGAAATTTTAGTGCTAATAATCTGAAGTAATAAAATAAAAATAAATTTAAAATATATTTTATTTTTGAGAAAAGAAATTGTTAGTGGAAAAGAAATTGATAAACTAAAGTAAGTGCTTAATAATCAAATATTTAAGGTGCTCCATTACAAAATTAAATGGCCAACATATGTAGTGGAATTTTTAGTGCAAATAATCTGAAGTAATAAAAAATAAATAAATCTAAAATATATTTTATTTTTAAGAAAAAGAAATTTAATACACTAATTTCCTATTATGTGTCTTAAGAACCCCTTTTTAATTAAGAAAGAAAAACAATATTTTCTAAAATAATTTTATGCTTTAAGATTATCTCAAATAATTATTTTGACTCAAGATAAATAAATAAAATTAATTTATCTTTAATTAGAGCCTAATATTGCCTATATTTACTTAATTACGTAAATAAGCTCATTTATTGTTAATTAGGGGCAAAATGGTAATTTCGCGTAAAAATTCCCCGAAACCACCCGAACATTTTCAAATATCAACTTACACATGTAATAAACATTTTGAACTCCCGGGCGATGACTAGGTTCAGAAATTACTGAATCTCGTGTTAAATTACCACAGGGGTATTTTGGTAATTTCACTTGCGGTAAAAATTTGAAGTTGATATTTTCACATCTACAATATCCATAACACACATAATCCCCTTCAAGCATAAAACTAACCCCTTGAGGATAGCACAGGTTTGGTAGTCCTTGATTTAGGCAAAAATGACCTTAGGGGCATTTTGGTCATTTGCACACTGAAAAATTGAAAATCATGAATTTTGCACATATTGCTATTTAATCATCATATAATGTTATTCTAATATCAAAATATCCTATTGAAGATGGCCTGGACTATTTTGGCCTCAAATCTTGTGTAGAAATGACCTAGGGTATTTTGGTCATTTTGTATAGCAGTAAAAATCGAGACGTTACACTATGGGTTCTTCATCTACCCAAGAAAAGAACAAAAGAAAGAGAGGAAACAAAGGCTCTGATGCCATGGATGCACTGAATGAAACAATAGGCAAGATCGTGAATGTTTATGAGAAATCATCGGATAACATTCTTGAACTTGTTTCTTGTTTCAAGCATGAGAAGGAGGGAGCTGAAAGAAGAATGAACATAACTACGCTACTGAGGGAAATTGATGGCTTGTCAAATCAACAAAGGATTAGAGCTGGCAGAATTATTACGAAGGACAAATATCTAACAGACTACTTTTACACGTTAGCATCGGAAGATAGGCTAGACTTGGTTTTGGATGTACTTGATGAGTCATAGTTTCTTATTTTAGAACAATTATGGGAGTTGAATCAAAACATTTTGTATAAATTGGTAGCTCTTATAGTGGGTTTGGCTTTAATAGTAGATTTGACATTTATATGGATTATGTATTTGAATTGGTATTCATACATTTAGCATTGTTAATTTTTTGAGGTAAAATTGTTATGTTTGAATTTGAATAGTTAATTTTTTAGTGAAAATTGTTAATTTTTGTGTAAAATTATTAATTTTTGAGTAACAATAATTAATTTTGTTTAAATATTTAATTTTGAGTTTAAATTTTTAATTTTTAATTTAAATAATTAATTTTTTAGTTGAAATTGTTAATTATTAATTAGAATAGTTAATTTTGGTGTTAGAATTGTTGACTTGTAGTTAAAATAGTGTAATTTTTAAGTTCAAGTTATTACTTTTGGCATTAAAATTATAAGGGGTATTTTGGAAATATCATACAATATTCCTGGGAATATAAATAACAACCAAACACAAGAATGTCAATTCCCGGACATATCTTATAACAACTAATACTTTTACCAAACACTCTTAAAATATTATTCCTGGGAATAACATTCCTGGGATTAGTATTCCCGGGAATACTATTCCCAGGAATATAAAATTAAACCTCCTGCCACACGCCCCCTAAAAGACAATCGTTCTGGGGGTGCTCGGCCGAACCGGTGTCACCCAGAATGTGTCACATCTCTAGGTTATGAGCTCATACCTTAACTAGTCATCACTAGTTCTTACTTATCAATCCCGATAAGCGTAACATAATCATAAACATAATCCCGACTTATCCAATACGGGCTAAGGGGCATTTCTTGGGGGTGCTCGGCCGAACCGGTGTCACCCAAGAATTCATCTTGGTACCGATGTCACATGAGTTCTCTGGAGGTGCTCGGCCGAACCGGTGTCATCCGAGAACTCATCTTAGTACCTCATAAATAAAAATCTCATAGGTTTTCAAAACTTTCTAAGTCCCCAAATTTGTTAGAAATTCGGCGGCATAACAGTAGCATGCCGAATTTCTTCCAAATTTTACTTTATGCCACATAAGTCAATTAAACATGCATCCTTCATCATAATTCCATGCATTCACATAATCATTCTCATATGTTCACAAGCAACATTAGAAATTCATTATGCTCTTGGTCCTACAGTGCATTATGCTTTGACCCTCACGGGCCTTAAACTTGTGATGTAATTCATCTATCATTTTCTATCAACCTCTTATGCACCTAAGGATTTTCTTCTAACAAGTCTTACTATTATTTGTGCTCTTTAATAAATCTGGGTAACACCATTCCTTAGGGGTAGCATTATAAACGTACAATTACGGGGTTCTAGAACTTACGTTTTAAACCCTTTCTTGGTTCCATCTTCCCCTAAGGCGCTATAAATTTGACCTAAACCAATTATGAGGCATTTCTATGCCTAAGAACTAATTATAAACCATATTATCTACATTATAAGGTTGCTGGACAGATTCTAAAAATTAAATGTTTTAAGAGTTCTAGAATTGTGGTTTTACGGTTTTCTAGTTACTAGTTTCTCTATAGGTGCTAAAATTCAATCCTACTTCAATTGTAACCAAGTTTTTCATGATTAAAAAATCATAATCTGATTATATTCCCATTGAAACAGTTTGGGCAGCATCCAAAATCAAATGGGTTAAAACTATGCTAAATCTTGACTTTACGGTTTTTCTAGAAAGCTAGTTTCTCTCCTATCATACATAGAAATGTTCCCACCTCATCGTACATAATTTTCACACATTCTAACACATCAAAACATCATCACACAACAGCAAATTCATCATGGCAGAGCCGAAACATTAAGTTCCAAAAAGATGCATAACTTGATATTTCTAAAGCATATAAGTTGCTAGTTTCTCTTGGAATCATTTTTAGGACTTCTAAAACTCTTTTGCAAACCATTTTATTTTGTAAAAGAGGCTAAGAACAGCCTTAGGTCAGTGACCACTTGATCCTTCCTTAAAAGAGAATTAAATTCATAAATCTTGTTTGGTCTTAATCTCATAAAGTTCATGGGGCTTAAAGAAAGTCATAAAACTTAGATTGTTGGCCCCCGTAGCTAGATGAAACTCATTCCAAGCTCATCATCACTACATGACCAAAATTATGCATTCAAAAAATGTTCCCACATAAAACTTTAACTTGAGATAAAATGGGCAAGTCTTTAAGCTCTAAGGTCTTTATGTGATGACATAATTTTAAACATGCTATGCACTTCATTTTTTATTCTTTATTACAAAGTAAAGTGAGAGCTTATAGTAAATATGCAAGACTTGGAATATAGATATGCAAGGCTTGAAATAAATATGCAAGACTTGAAATATAAATATGCAAGTTCATTTCTTTATTTTAGTGCTCTAGGCCTAGCAACAATCGACTTTAAGGTCGAAATAGAAAGGTTTTGAGATTTAGTTAGGTGATAGTGCAAACTCTCATTTTAAATCTTTACGTCCGTTAGTGATGAAAAGTAAATATGCTAGACAAGAATGTAAATATGAGGTGCACTCCATTCTTTATCCTTTAACTTTAAGTGATGGCTTGGAAAATAAATATGAATGCAAAGCTCAAAGTAAATATGAAATGCATAAGCTTGAATTTAAATATGAATGCTAGTCCATTTTATTTCTTATTAGAGCTCATACAAGACTTTAAAGGAACTTAAACCTCAACCCAAACTTATCGTGACAAGGTAAAGTAAAGACAAGAGTGAACCTCAAGGGTTCTTTAAAACACAAAGTTTCTTTTCTTGAAATGTGGTCATAAATAACATTTTTACTAAAACTCAAGCTCTAGAGGCCTCATTGTGATGAACACATGGTCATCATCTAGAAGCTCTCATCACCAAGCCATTATGAATCTCATTGGCCACATGGCCGCAAATTTGGAGAAAGAAAAGGAAAAGGAACCGAAACTTTTTAAGAAAAAAAGGAAACATTTGGAACTCTAGAGACCATGATCTTGATGATGCATTAACACCAACATCATGAGTCCTCATCATTGAGTTCATGTAAGCATTTTAAAACATCATCAAAGTTAAAGATTTCAAGAAGAAAGAACTAAAAACATCTTTAACTTAAGAACAAGGATCAAGCTTTAGAGATTGTTCAAGTGATGGACATCACCACCATGAAACCTCATCATCAAGCTCTCATTCCCTTGTCCTCAAAGGCCCATGGCCGAAATGAAGAAGAAAAAGGAGAGGGAAAGAAGTTCTAAAAAGACTCAAGAGAAATCATAAACACATAACTAGGATAAGAACTTAAACAAAGGAAATACTTGAAAGGAAATCCCTACCAAGTGATTGAAGATTGGGATGAGAGAAGAGGATGAAGAACTTGAAGAACTTGGACACTTGAACTTGAGAGAAAAGAAAACTTTGAAGTGCTCTTTGAAAACTTGCACTTAGCAAATGAACCCAAAATGATGCAAGTTCACCCAAGCATGCTATTTATAGAAAAATGAAACAAATGCAAGGTGCAAGAGGGAGGAGGAGTTTCGGCCAAGCAAGGGCAGCCCCATGAGGTCCATGAGGTGAGATGTTGTGATCTTGAGGCATGGTGAGGTATGGTTCAAAGTATGGTGAGGTATGGTTCAAGGTATGGCTCAAGCATGGTTCTTTGAGTGAGAAACAAATCAACATGTGATCTAAATGAAGGAGGAGTGGCCGAAACTTTCATCAGCCATGGGGGGATTTCTTGCATTTTATTATGGTTTAGAGTTGTGTTTAGGTGTATCTTTGATTAGGATTAAGATTAGGAATTTGTAAGAAAGTGTTTAGGTGAGAAAATGGGTAATCAAGGTTGTCAAAACATATTTAAGGAGTGGTCTTGCATCATTAGTGAGTTATAAACTCATTTTAGTGCATAAATAATTCTAGACACAATTCCTTGATTTAAGGAATTGGAGAGAGAAAACACTATTCAAGATTCCAAGAGTGAAATCTTGAGTTTTAGAAAAGAGATTTAAACCTAATCTAAGCAATTTTAGGTTATAATTAATTTTAATAGCTTATTTTGGCTCTAGATTAATTATGGAATTTAATTAATCTTCGATTAGAGCCTAATATTGCTTAGGTTTGCTTAATTACATCATTAAGCTCAAAAACACTATTCTAGGGGCAAAATCATAATTTTGCACTAAAACTGCCCAGGACCATCGGGACTCAAACATATGCTTTTAAACATGTAAAAACATTATTTGAAACCTTCGGGGAAAGTTTCGGGCTCAAACAGCACCTTTACCTGCGTAAAAACACTATAGGGGTATTTTGGTCATTTTGACCCAAAACTGCAGAAAATGAGACTTTCGTCTTCGAAACCACTCAAGGGTCATTCAATCCCCTTCAAACATTGAGTTGGCCTTTCGAGGACTGCCGGGCTGGCCATCCTCGAATTCCGGGCCGAAAATGACCTTAGGGGCATTTTGGTCATTTTCCACTTAGACAGAAAATCAGTGCGTTACACTACTTAATGCAAGGACATCAATCATAGCATCAAGAAGCATCATAATGGTGGTATAAAGTGGCAATTGAAAACTCATGTGGGGAAAAATTTGTGACATAATCATCAATATTTACTTTCTCATGGGGCCACCCTAAAAGACATTCATTCTGGGGGTGCTCGGCTGAACCGGTGTCACCCAGAACGTGTCACATCTCTAGGTTATGAGCTCATACCTAACTAGTCGTCACTAGTTCTTACTTATCCCTTACTGATAAGCGTATCATAAATAAATCCCGACTCTCTAGTACGGCCTAGAGGGCATTTTCTTAGGGGTGCTCGGTCGAATCGGTGTCACCCAAAAATACGTCTTGGTACCGATATCACATGAGTTCTTGGAGGTGCTTAGCCGAACCGGTGTCATCCAAGAACACATCTTAGTACCTCATCTCTTTTAAAGAAAATCTCATGGGTTTTTCAAAAACTTTCTAAGTCCCTAAATTTGTCAGAAATTAGCTGACATAACAAATGACATACCGAATTTCTTCCAAATTTACTTTATGCCACATAAACAAGTAGAACATGTATCCCCAACCATAATTTCATATGTTTACATAATCATTCTCAAATAAAACATACATTCATATGTAACATTGAAACTCATTATGCTCTTGATCCTACAGTATCTTATACTTTGACCCTTACGGGCCTTAAACTTGAGATGTAATTATTCTATCATTCTCTATCAACCTCCTATGCACCTAAGGATTTTCTTCTAACAAATCTTACTATCATTTATGTTCTTTAATAAATCTGGGCAGCACCATACTCCAAGGGCAGAGTTATATATCTATGATTACGGGGTTCTAGAACTTACGTTTTAGACCCTTTCTCGATTCCATCTTCACCTAAGGCGTTATAAATTAAATCTAAACCAATTATGAGGCATTCCTATGCCTGAGAACTAATTATAAACCATGTTTGCCATATTATGAGGTTATTGGACAGAATCTGTAACACCCCGATTTTTCTGTCCGAGGGAAATGACCAAAAATGCCCCTGAGGTCATTTCCTGACCCGAACTCGAGGGTAACCAACTCGGTCATCCTCGAAGGGTCAACTCAATGTTTGAAGGGGATTGAATGGCCTTTGAATGCTTTCGGAAGCGAAAATTTCATTTTCCTTGATTTAGTCAAAATGACCAAAATACCCCTATAGCGTTTTTACGCAGGTAAAGGTGCCGTTTGAGCCCGAAACTTTCCCCAGAGGTTTAAAAACATGTTTTCATGTGTCTAGAGGTCTCTGTTCAAGTCCCGGTGGTCCCGGGCAGTTTTAGTGCAAAATTATGATTTTGCCCCTAGAATAGTGTTTTTGAGCTTAATGACGTAATTAAGCAAACCTAAGCAATATTAGGCTCTAAACGAAGATTAATTTATTTCCCTGATTAATCTAGAGTCAAAATAATTTATTAAAGTTAATTAGAACCTAAAATTGCTTAGATTAAACTTAAATCCTTTTTAGAACTCAAGATTCCTAGTCTTGGAATCTTGAATAGTGTTTTCTCTCTCCAATTCCTTAAATCAAGGAAATGTGTCTAGAGTTGTTTAGACTCTAAATTGAGGATTTAACTCTCTAATGGTGCAAGACCACTCCTTAATTATGTCTAGACCACCTTAATTACCCATTTCCCTTACCTAAACACTTTCTTACAAATTCCTAATCTTAAGCATAATCAAAGATACACCTAAACACAACTCTAAACCACAATTAAAATGCAAACTAATCCTCCCCATGCATGATGAAGTTTCGGCCAGACCTCATCCCCATTGGCCACATGTTTAATTGTTTCCTCACTCAAAGAACCATGCTTGAGGCCATACCTTGAACCATACCTCACCATACCTTAAGCCATACCTCACCATGCCTCAAGAACACATTATCTCACCTCATGGAACACATGGAACCCTCCAATTCTGCACCTCTTGGCCGAAAATGCATCAGCCCACATACACCCTCCATTTGTTTCATTTCTCTATAGATAGAATGCCTTGAGGAGCTTGCACCACTTTTAGATCATTTGCTAAGTTTAGGAGCACTCAAAGCTTTTCCTTTTCTCTCAAAAGTTCTTGTGTTCTTCAAGTTCTTCAAGCTCTTCAAAGTTCTTCATCACCTTCATCTTCTTCTTCCATCTTCAAGTTCATCACACCAAGTAGGGATTTTCTTTCATGTATTCTTTCTTTAAAGTTCTTGTTCTAAGCTTAATGTTCATAGTTTCTCTTGATTCTTTTTAGAACTTCTTTTTCTTTCCTTTACCTTTCCATTTTCGGCCATGGGCCTTGGAGAACAAAGGAATGAGAGCTTGATGATGAGAGTTTCATGATGATGTTCATCACTTGAAACAAACTCTAGAGCTTGATTTTTGTTCTTGAGCAAAAGTGTTTCTAGATTTTCCTTTCTTGAACTTTTGAGAACTTTAACTTTGATGGTGTTTTAAAATGGCTCTATGAACTCAATGATGAGGACTCATGATGTTGGTGTTAATATATCATCAAGATCATGAACTCTAGAGTTTTAAAATGCACTTTTCTCTTCTTGGAGATTTCGGCCATTTCCTTGAGATTTTCTAAGTTTCATAGTTTGATTCCCAAAGATATTATGTTGAGTTCTAAGAACTCCAAGCTTGACTTTACCTTGTTTGAATGAACTTGGGTTAAGTTTTAAATTCCTTTAAAGTCTTGTTAAGAGCTCTAGAAAGATAAAATGAACTTGCATAATTTATTTTATGCTTGCATTCATATTTACATTCTTGCTATGCATCTTTACTTTCAAGCCATCACCTAAGAACATAAAGATTAAAATGGAACTTGTATCATCACTTAATTTAATTCTCAAGCCTTTCTATTACGGCCTTAAAGTCGATTGTTGTTGGGCCTAGAGCACTAAAATAAAGAATTGAACTTGCATTATCACCTAATTAATTTCTCGAATGCCTATCTATTTCGGCCTTAAAGTCCATTGTTGTTGGGCCAAGAGCACTAAAATAAAGAATTGAATCTTGCATATTTACTTTCAAGCTTGCACGTTTAAGATTATGCTTCGCATATTTACTTTCAAGCTTGCACGTTTAAATTATGCCTTGCATATTTAATTTCAAGTCATCACTTTACTTTGAAAGCAAGATTAAAAATGAAAAACATGAGCACGTTTAGTTTATGTCGTAACTTAAGGACCTAGAGCTCAAAGACTTGCCCATTTCATTCCAAGTTAAAGTTTAATGCAAACCACACTTTGAATGTATGTTTTTCGGCCAAGTAGTGATGATGGACTTGCAATGAGTTTTCATCTAGCTACTAGGACCAATAGCCTATGTTTTAAGTTTTCCTTAAAGTTTTACAAATTCATTATAAGGTTATGTCATTATAAGTTGTGATTCCAATCTCTTTTAGGGGATGGAATATGTTTTGGTCAGTGACCTAAGGCTTCACTTAGCCTCTTGATGAATTAAAATGTTTTGCAAAGAGTTTTAGAAGTTCTAGATTGATTCCGAGAGAAACTAGTTAACTTATGTACCTAGAAATGTCAATTTACTTCTCTTATTGAGGCAAGATGTTTTCGGTTCTGATGTGGTGAATGTGATGCTGTATGATGATGTTTTCATGTGTTGGAATGTGTGAAAATATCGTATGATGATGTAGAAGCGATCCTATGCATGATAGGTGAAAAACTAGCTAACTAGAAATACCGTAAAGCTAGAATTTAACATAGTTTTGACCCATTTGTTTATGGAACTAATCCAAACTGTTTTAATGGGGACATAATCAGATTTAGATTGTTTAGACATGAAAAACTTGGTATCATTTGAGTTAGAATTGAATTCTAGCACCTATGGGGAAACTAGTAACTAGAAAACCGTAAAAAATGCAAATATAGAACTCTTAGAACATTTAATTTTCTGGATTCTGTCCAGCACCCTTACAACATGATAAACATGATTAATAATTAGTCCTTAAGCATAGGAATGCCTCATAATTGATCTAGATTTAATCCATAGCGCCTTAGTAGCGGAACCAAGAAAGGGTCTAAAGCGTAAGTTCTAGAACCAGTATTCACATGTTAGGATTTCCACCCTATGCTTTTCAGATTTAAAAGTAAAATGAGAGGATTATGAATGATGTTTAATTATGAGCCTTAGGTGCTTAAAATATGAACGACGGGTGTAGAGAACTATATCTCAAGATTAAGACCCGTAAGGGTCAAAGCATAAGCTACCGTAAGGGTAAGCGTTTGGATGATTTATGATGATGCATGAAGTATGCTAATGATGACGATGTTATTCATATGAGGAATTTATGAGATTATATGTTAATGTGGCATAAAGCAAATTTGGAAGGAAATTCGTGTAATGACCGTTTTGGCGCCAATTTCCGACAAATTTGAGGACTTAAAGAGATTTTGAAAATTAAGGTACTAAGATGGGTTCTAGGATGACACCGGTTCTGGCCGAGCACCTCCATAGAACTCATGTGACATCGGTACCATTTTATACTCTTAGGTGACACCGGTTAGGCCGAGCACCCTAAGAGATTTGCCCTAACCCGTACTCGGATAGTCGGGATTTATGATTTATGATACACTTATCGTTAAGTGGTAAGTAAGAACTAGTGACGACTAGTTAAGGTATGAGCTCATAACCTAGATGTATGACACGTTGCAGGTGACACCGGTTGGCCGAGCACCCCATTCGATTGTCTTTTAGGGTGGCCCATGAGGAAGAGAAGTTCATGATTATGATTATGTCACTCAGTTTTGTCCCATATGAATGTTACTATTGCCACTTTATGCCACCAATGATGATGATGCTTGATGTTATGTTTTATGTATGTGCATTAGGTAGTGCCATGCATACATTTTCTATTATGTTGCATTCATAACATTAAGATCATCTTAAAATGAATGGACCTTGGCTAACGTATATTTTGAAGTTTAAAATGAACTAAATGCATGTTCAGACATTTCGTATAATTAAACCCAAGGTTCCTGAGGCGGTAGATGATGCCACCTAGGTAGTAGGAGGCCCTCTTGAGATTCTTTAGCAAGATTCTCACTCCCTCTATCTCTTTCTTTCCGTCACGTCTTCAGATGGCGACGTTCGTAGTGTTCGTGGACACCCCAACATGGGAGGTGCACTATGACCCGACTCACGGGTCATACCATTTTGAGGGGCAGTGCACGGTGCGGATTTTCATGTTCGTAGGACGCCCGCCGCTCATCCGTGCACACCCATCACTTCTCCCGATCGCACCCTATGGCGGCGACGAGCGGGTTTTTTGAGCGTCTTGCGCAGACGCATGGCGAGAGAAGTACTCGTAGGCACACCGCCGCCTTAGCCATGCGAGATTATCCCGACCACGTGCCGGACCTATTTCTGAGACCGACCCATCCGAGGACCCGCCTACCCATCCGTATAGCGAGAACTCGCCTCTCTCCACCACAGATAAGGGAGGGCAGTGAGGATACCGTGACTCAGCCACGGCTTGCGCGACGACCGGAGATGCGACCATACCGTGGGGGTCACCCTCGATCCCCGTTCCGCCTCTTCACGTCCGAGGAGCTCGCCCAGTTTCCCGGATATCTGCCTCGTTCGCGAGATGGACGCCTTGATGGAGGTGACGATCGTCGATGGAGTACCGGTTAGAGCACACACCACTTAGATGGGGATAAACCTTCTTTTGTTTAGAGGTTATCCTATTAGATGCACTTTCGGGTAGGGAGTAGATTATGTTTATGTTTATGTTGTATTTTCTTTCATGTATTTCCATGTACTAAATCAAGTCTCACGCTTATAAGTGGGCAAATTATAATTATATATGAGATGTTATTCAGTGTCTCTCATGATGTGCCCTTATATGCTTTATGCTATGACGTTATGAGATGTATGTTTTGTCCGTTGCAAGTTATATCGCATCACGCGGCTCTCACTTTCATTTTAAAAAAAAAATTTACCCGTATTTTCCGCTAAGTAATTCAAAGTTAAATGAGAACTATGAAGTAACAGACTAATGATTAACCTAAATATGTTCTAGAGTATTGGGTTAAAAATTAGGATGTTACATTATGGTATCAGAGCAGTTTGATTCTCATGGAGCCTGAGGATTGGACTGACTATGCTTTCTAAAGCGTAGTACGATAGCTATGTCATGCGTAGTGCTTAGTTAGAGATAAGCTATAGGATAGAAGTGCATGACCCTTTGTCTACTTGCGTGTGCCATGGTAACTAGCTCATCTTACATGGAATATTGAGCCTGATCACCTCAGTGTTTTATTGTCTCATGTGTTTAGGGACCAATGGCACCAAGGAGACAACCTAGGACCCCGACCGAGGGGGATCAAAGCGATGCCACTGCTGCTGTTCGTGACATGGCAAGAGCCATGGAACGAATGTTCGAGAGGATGAACCAACAAGGGAACACCGGACGTGCTCCCCCTACTGCCGAAATGATCGAGCAAGCAAGGTTTGGTGAGTTTCGCAAGGCGAACCCGCCCACCTTCCGAGGAGCCATGGACCCCGACCAAGCTGACGAGTGGATCAAAAACATGGAGAAGATCTACTCCGTGGTAGCTTGCTCGGAGGAGCAAAAGGTCACCTTCGCTGCTTATATGATGGAGTCGGATGCTGAGTTCTGGTGGACTGGCACCCGAAGACTGCTAGAAGCTTCTGGTACTGCTGTCAACTGGGAGCTGTTCAAGACCTACTTCTATGAGAAGTACTTTCCGGAATCGGTGAGGAATGCGAAGGACATCGAGTTCATGCAACTAACCCAAGGAGGGTCTATCGTCGCTCAAAGATTATCTGGCGGTTCGAGGAGCTGATCAAGTTCTCTAGGGTGTTTCAAGGGAACCCCGACGAGGTGTGGAAGTGCGTCAAGTATGAGGCCGGACTAACGGCAGAGCTCAACTATGCTGTAGCGCACATGGAGATTAGGGACTTTCCAACCCTAGTCAACAAGTGCGGGATCATGGAAGAGGGCAGAAGAAAATCAATGCTTTGCAAGGCAAGACGGAACAAGGGGCTAGCACCTCAAGCCCCAAAATTCAAGCCCCAATATCCAAACCAATCCCGAAATCACTATAATCCCTACCAAACCAACCAGTTCAGACCACAACAACAACAAAGAACCCCCTTCCACCAACAACCCAAGCAGCCATACCAACCACAATTCCAGAACAATAACAACCGCAACAACAACAAGAACAACAACAACAACCGACAAGGAGGGTCAGGCGGCCCCCGAAACAACCAAGGAGGACCAAGTGGTTCTAAGAACAAGGCACCTCAAGGAACCCCCGCCCAAGCTACCCCAGCCGTGCTATGTCCCAAGTGCGCGGAAGGGTCATGGCAACCGCCCTCACTGGCGAAGCGAATGTCCGCTCGATGCGCGGAAAGCCCGGCCACTACGCCAACAATCGCACTAATGGGAGGCCAGCAAGCTGAATTCCTACCGCAACACCATGGGAGGGTCTTCACCCTCAATGTAGACGAAGCGGACACATCCAACGGTCTCATAGAAGGTAAGTGCGAAATAGATGGTAGAACCTTAACTGTGCTATATGACTCTGGCGCAACACATTCTTTCATTTCGTATGCTAGTGTCGAGACTCTAAATTTGAGAACTTCCAAACTTCCTTTTGATCTTATTGTTTCCACCCCTACAAATCATCCTGTGAATATTTGTTATTGTTGCCTAAATTGTCACCTCATCACAGAAAATAGATCATATGTTGTGGATTTAATTTGTTTACCCATGAAAGGTATAGGAGTAGTTCTTGGCATGGATTGGCTTCACGCCAACCGTGTATTGTTAGATCTGTGACACCAAAACAGCTTGTCTTTCCTTCTCCCCTAGTGAAATAAGCCAACCTTTGAGACTTTATCTCAACGCTGTAGAGGTCCACCAGTAGTGGGAAAAAGACTAAGGGATATGTTCTCCTAGCCGCTAGCTAAGTACACTTTGAGCGATTTTAGAAAATATACCAATAGTGAGAGACTATCCCGAGGTGTTTCCGGAAGATATACCCGAGTTCCCTCCCGAGCGAGAAGTGGAGTTCTCCATTGAGTTGGTTCTGGGCGGGACCAATCTCCATTGCCCCTATAGAATGTCACCCTAGAACTAGCCGAGCTTAAAACCCAACTTGAGGAACTTTTAGAGAAGAGCTTTATAAGACCTAGTGCTTCACCATGGGGAGCCAGGTCTTGTTTGTGAAAAAGAAGGACGGGAGTATGAGGTTGTGCATAGATTATAGGCAATTGAACCGTGTGACAGTGAAAAACAAATACCCTTTGCCTAGGATTGATGATCTTATGGACCAACTGAGAGGAGCGAGTATTTTCCAAGATCGACCTAAGGTCTGGATACCACCAAATTAGGGTGAGAGATCAAGATATACCAAAGACCGCCTTTAGAACTCGGTATGGACACTTTGAGTTCGCAGTGATGTCTTTTGGGTTGACAAATGCTCCTGCAGTATTTATGGATTACATGAATAGGATCTTTAGACCCTATTTAGATCAGTTCGTGGTCGTTTTCATAGATGATATACTCATCTATTCGAAGACCCACGAGGAGCATGAGCGTCATTTAAGGATAGTTTTGGAGATTTTGAAGGAGAAAAAGCTATATGCAAAACTCTCTAAGTGTGAATTTTGGTTGGAGGAGGTCAAGTTTTTAGGGCACGTTGTGTCGAAAGGAGGTATAGCCGTTGATCCTAGTAAGGTAGAAGCCGTAATGAATTGGGATAGACCGACCACCGTAACGGAAATACGGAGCTTTTTGGGTTTAGCAGGCTATTACCGTAGGTTTATCAAGGGATTCTCCCAAATTGCCCTACCCCTGACCAAGCTAACTAGGAAGAATGCACCATTTGAGTGGAGCCCCGAATGTGAGAAGAGTTTTCAAGAGCTTAAGGAAAGGTTAACCACGACCCCAGTCTTAGTCTTACCTAGCCCCAATGTACCCTTCGAGGTATATTGTGATGCTTCGGGCAAAGGACTAGGGTGTGTGTTGATGCAAAATAGGCAAGTGGTAGCCTATGCATCACGACAACTCAAGCCTCACGAGGCTAACTACCCCACCCATGACCTAGAGTTAGCTGCCGTAGTGTTTGCCTTAAAAATGTGGAGACACCATTTGTATGGTGTAAGGTTTGAAGTTTTCTCGGATCATAAGAGTCTCAAGTACCTCTTTGATCAAAAGGAGTTAAACATGAGGCAAAGAAGATGGATGGAATTCCTCAAAGACTACGATTTCGGTTTAAGTTACCACCCTGGCAAGGCTAATGTAGTCGCCGATGCCTTGAGCCGAAAGTCGTTACACCTGTCCCACATGATGATCAAAGAAGTTGAGTTGATAGAGAAGTTTAGGGATATGAATCTAGGGATGTCAGCGACCGATAAAGGGATAAAAATGTGCTATCTTAGTGTGACAAGTGGATTTAAGCAGAGAATCATGTTAGCACAACAAGAGAATGAGGAGTTCGAGGAGATCATAGATGCTGTTAAGGCGGGAAAGTTGAAAGGCTTCGAAAGAGGTGAAGATTGGATATGGAGGTTCGAAGGAAGAATCTGCGTACCCCAAGATGGTGACCTCCAAGAAAAGATCTTGGAGGAAGCTCACAAAAGCTATTTCACCATCCATCCCGGTGTTACCAAGATGTACCAAGACTTGAAAAAGATGTTTTGGTGGCCTGGAATAAAGAAGGATGTAGTCGCCTGGGTTAGTAAGTGCTTGGTATGTCAGAAAGTGAAAATCGAGCACCAAAACCTTCAGGTTTGTTGCAACCCTCATCAATTCGAATGGAAGTGGGAATGCATATCTATGGATTTCGTGACAGGATTGCCTAAGACGCAAGCTGGCCATGATGCTATATGGGTGATAGTGGATCGACTAACCAAGTCGACACACTTTCTACCTATTAGAGTGACGTACTCTTTAGATAAATTGGCTCAGTTATACATCCAAGAGATCGTAAGATTGCATGGAGTACCGTCGACGATAATCTCGGATAGAGATCCGCGGTTTACGTCGCGTTTTTGGGGAGCCTTTCAAAAGGCGTTTGGTTCAAAGCTATGCTTGAGCACTGCTTACCACCCACAAACAGACGGACAATCCGAAAGGACGATCCAAACCCTAGAGGATATGCTAAGAGCTTGTGTGTTAGACCAAAGGGGAAGTTGGGATAAGTACTTGCCTTTGATCGAGTTTGCGTATAACAATAGTTATCACGCGAGCATCGGTATGGCACCGTACGAGGCGTTGTATGGAAGGAAGTGCCAATCACCTTTGTGTTGGTACGAGCCTGGGGAGCAAAGTGTCTTAGGACCCGATGTAGTGAGGGAAACGACGGAACAAATCAAGAGGATCCGGGATAGGATGCTCACCGCTCAAAGTAGACAAAAGAGCTATGCGGACAAGAGGCGCAAGCCCTTGGAGTTCGAAGAGGGAGAACATGTGTTCCTTAGAATTACCCCCACTACAGGCATAGGGAGAGCCATGAAAGTCAAAAAGTTGAGCCCCCGATTCCTTGGTCCTTTCCAAATTCTTCAAAGGATAGGAACAGTTGCCTACAAAATAGCCTTACCCCCTAATCTTTCTAATCTCCATGACGTCTTTCACGTCTCTCAGCTAAGGAAATATGAGTCCGACCCTAGCCACGTTTTAGAGCCAGAGCATGTTCAGTTAAGGGATATCCTAACTTTCAATCTTCCCCCTACGAGAATCGTGGACGCTTGAGTCAAGCGGTGAGGAACAAGTCCTGTTCCATTGGTAAAGGTAGCATGGGGACGCGACAAATCCGAAGAGTTTACATGGGAGCTAGAGTCAGAAATGCAAGACAAGTATCCCGAGCTTTTCCAAGGTAACGAATTTCGAGGGCGAAATTCTTTTTAAGGAGGGAAGTAATGTAACACCCCGATTTTTTTGTCCGAGGGAAATGACCAAAATGCCCCTGAGGTCATTTCCTGACCCGAACTCGAGGGTAACCAACTCGGTCATCCTCGAAGGGTCAACTCAATGTTTGAAGGGGATTGAATGGCCTTTGAATGCTTTCGGAAGCGAAAATTTCATTTTTCGCAGTTTCGGGTCAAAATGACCAAAATACCCCTATAGCGTTTTTACGCAGGTAAAGGTGCCGTTTGAGCCCGAAACTTTCCCCAGAAGTTTAAAAACATGTTTTCATGTGTCTAGAGGTCTCTGTTCAAGTCCCGGTGGTCCCGGGCAGTTTTAGTGCAAAATTATGATTTTGCCCCTAGAATAGTGTTTTTGAGCTTAATGACGTAATTAAGCAAACCTAAGCAATATTAGGCTCTAAACGAAGATTAATTTATTTCCCTGATTAATCTAGAGTCAAAATAATTTATTAAAGTTAATTAGAACCTAAAATTGCTTAGATTAAACTTAAATCCCTTTTTAGAACTCAAGATTCCTAGTCTTGGAATCTTGAATAGTGTTTTCTCTCTCCAATTCCTTAAATCAAGGAAATGTGTCTAGAGTTGTTTAGACTCTAAATTGAGGATTTAACTCTCTAATGGTGCAAGACCACTCCTTAATTATGTCTAGACCACCTTAATTACCCATTTCCCTTACCTAAACACTTTCTTACAAATTCCTAATCTTAAGCATAATCAAAGATACACCTAAACACAACTCTAAACCACAATTAAAATGCAAACTAATCCTCCCCATGCATGATGAAGTTTCGCCAGACCTCATCCCCATTGGCCACATGTTTAATTGTTTCCTCACTCAAAGAACCATGCTTGAGGCCATACCTTGAACCATACCTCACCATACCTTAAGCCATACCTCACCATGCCTCAAGAACACATTATCTCACCTCATGGAACACATGGAACCCTCCATTCTGCACCTCTTGGCCGAAAATGCATCAGCCCACATACACCCTCCATTTGTTTCATTTCTCTATAGATAGAATGCCTTGAGGAGCTTGCACCACTTTTAGATCATTTGCTAAGTTTAGGAGCACTCAAAGCTTTTCCTTTTCTCTCAAAAGTTCTTGTGTTCTTCAAGTTCTTCAAGCTCTTCAAAGTTCTTCATCACCTTCATCTTCTTCTTCCATCTTCAAGTTCATCACACCAAGTAGGGATTTTCTTTCATGTATTCTTTCTTTAAAGTTCTTGTTCTAAGCTTAATGTTCATAGTTTCTCTTGATTCTTTTTAGAACTTCTTTTTCTTTCCTTTACCTTTTCATTTTCGGCCATGGGCCTTGGAGAACAAAGGAATGAGCTTGATGATGAGAGTTTCATGATGATGTTCATCACTTGAAACAAACTCTAGAGCTTGATTTTTGTTCTTGAGCAAAAGTGTTTCTAGATTTTCCTTTCTTGAACTTTTGAGAACTTTAACTTTGATGGTGTTTTAAAATGGCTCTATGAAC
Source organism: Dalbergia cochinchinensis (assembly GCA_031216125.1). Lineage (NCBI taxonomy): Eukaryota > Viridiplantae > Streptophyta > Magnoliopsida > Fabales > Fabaceae > Dalbergia > Dalbergia cochinchinensis. The sequence continues at coordinate 30,974,182 of CM062375.1, read as the reverse complement.
TCAATGATGAGGACTCATGATGTTGGTGTTAATATATCATCAAGATCATGAACTCTAGAGTTTTAAAATGCACTTTTCTCTTCTTGGAGATTTCCGCCATTTCCTTGAGATTTTCTAAGTTTCATAGTTTGATTCCCAAAGATATTATGTTGAGTTCTAAGAACTCCAAGCTTGACTTTACCTTGTTTGAATGAACTTGGGTTAAGTTTTAAATTCCTTTAAAGTCTTGTTAAGAGCTCTAGAAAGATAAAATGAACTTGCATAATTTATTTTATGCTTGCATTCATATTTACATTCTTGCTATGCATCTTTACTTTCAAGCCATCACCTAAGAACATAAAGATTAAAATGGAACTTGTATCATCACTTAATTTAATTCTCGAAGCCTTTCTATTTCGGCCTTAAAGTCGATTGTTGTTGGGCCTAGAGCACTAAAATAAAGAATTGAACTTGCATTATCACCTAATTAATTTCTCGAATGCCTATCTATTTCGGCCTTAAAGTCCATTGTTGTTGGGCCAAGAGCACTAAAATAAAGAATTGAATCTTGCATATTTACTTTCAAGCTTGCACGTTTAAGATTATGCTTCGCATATTTACTTTCAAGCTTGCACGTTTAAATTATGCCTTGCATATTTAATTTCAAGTCATCACTTTACTTTGAAAGCAAGATTAAAAATGAAAAACATGAGCACGTTTAGTTTATGTCGTAACTTAAGGACCTAGAGCTCAAAGACTTGCCCATTTCATTCCAAGTTAAAGTTTAATGCAAACCACACTTTGAATGTATGTTTTTCGGCCAAGTAGTGATGATGGACTTGCAATGAGTTTTCATCTAGCTACTAGGACCAATAGCCTATGTTTTAAGTTTTCCTTAAAGTTTTACAAATTCATTATAAGGTTATGTCATTATAAGTTGTGATTCCAATCTCTTTTAGGGGATGGAATATGTTTTGGTCAGTGACCTAAGGCTTCACTTAGCCTCTTGATGAATTAAAATGTTTTGCAAAGAGTTTTAGAAGTTCTAGATTGATTCCGAGAGAAACTAGTTAACTTATGTACCTAGAAATGTCAATTTACTTCTCTTATTGAGGCAAGATGTTTTCGGTTCTGATGTGGTGAATGTGATGCTGTATGATGATGTTTTAATGTGTTGGAATGTGTGAAAATATCGTATGATGATGTAGAAGCGATCCTATGCATGATAGGTGAAAAACTAGCTAACTAGAAATACCGTAAAGCTAGAATTTAACATAGTTTTGACCCATTTGTTTATGGAACTAATCCAAACTGTTTTAATGGGGACATAATCAGATTTAGATTGTTTAGACATGAAAAACTTGGTATCATTTGAGTTAGAATTGAATTCTAGCACCTATGGGGAAACTAGTAACTAGAAAACCGTAAAAAATGCAAATATAGAACTCTTAGAACATTTAATTTTCTGGATTCTGTCCAGCACCCTTACAACATGATAAACATGATTAATAATTAGTCCTTAAGCATAGGAATGCCTCATAATTGATCTAGATTTAATCCATAGCTTTCAAGTAAAAACGAACCAAGAAAGGGTCTAAAACGTAAGTTCTAGAACCCCGTATTCACATGTTAGGATTTCCACCTATGCTTTTCAGATTTAAAAGTAAAATGAGAGGATTATGAATGATGTTTAATTATGAGCCTTAGGTGCTTAAAATATGAACGACGGGTGTAGAGAACTATATCTCAAGATTAAGACCCGTAAGGGTCAAAGCATAAGCTACCGTAAGGGTAAACGTTTGGATGATTTATGATGATGCATGAAGTATGCTAATGATGACGATGTTATTCATATGAGGAATTTATGAGATTATATGTTAATGTGGCATAAAGCAAATTTGGAAGGAAATTCGGTGTAATGACCGTTTTGGCCGCCGAATTTCCGACAAATTTGAGGACTTAAAGAGATTTTGAAAATTAAGGTACTAAGATGGGTTCTAGGATGACACCGGTTCGGCCGAGCACCTCCATAGAACTCATGTGACATCGGTACCATTTTATACTCTTAGGTGACACCGGTTCGGCCGAGCACCCCTAAGAGATTTGCCCCCTAACCCGTACTCAGATAGTCGGGATTTATGATTTATGATACACTTATCGTTAAGTGGTAAGTAAGAACTAGTGACGACTAGTTAAGGTATGAGCTCATAACCTAGATGTATGACACGTTCTGGGTGACACCGGTTCGGCCGAGCACTCCCAGATTCGATTGTCTTTTAGGGTGGCCCATGAGGAAGAGAAGTTCATGATTATGATTATGTCACTCAGTTTTGTCCCATATGAATGTTACTATTGCCACTTTATGCCACCAATGATGATGATGCTTGATGTTATGTTTTATGTATGTGCATTAGGTAGTGCCATGCATACATTTTCTATTATGTTGCATTCATAACATTAAGATCATCTTAAAATGAATGGACCTTGGCTAACGTATATTTTGAAGTTTAAAATGAACTAAATGCATGTTCAGACATTTCGTATAATTAAACCCAAGGTTCCTGAGGACGTAGATGATGGCACCTAGGTAGTAGGAGGCCCTACCGAGATTCTTTAGCAAGATTCTCACTCCCTCTATCTCTTTCTTCCCGTCACGTCTCCAGATGGCGACGTCCGTAGTGTTCGTGGACACCCCAACATGGGAGGTGCACTATGACCCGACTCACGGGTCATACCATTTTGAGGGGCAGTGCACGGTGCGGATTTTCATGTTCGTAGGACGCCCCTTCGCTCATCCCGTGCACACCCATCACTTCTCCCCGACTGCACCCTATGGCGACGCATTTGAGCGGTTTTTGAGCGCGGCGCCAGACGCATGGCGAGAGTACTCGTAGGCACACCGCCGCCTTAGCCATGCGAGATTATCCCGACCACGCGTGCCAGGACCTATTTCTCGGAGACCGACCCATCCGAGGACCCGCCTACCCATCCGTATAGCGAGAACTCTGCCCCCTCTCCACCACAGATAAGGGAGGGCAGTGAGGATACCGTGACTCAGCCACGGCTTGCGCGACGACCGGAGATGCGACCATACCGTGGGGTCACCCTCGATCCCGTTCGCCTCTTCACGTCCGAGGAGCTCGCCCAGCTTTCCGGATATCCGCTTGCGTTCGCGAGATGGACGCCTTGATGAGAGGTGACGATCGTCCGATGGAGTACCCGGTTAGAGCACACACCACTTAGATGGGGATAAACCTTCTTTTGTTTAGAGGTTATCCTATTAGATGCACTCGGGTAGGGGAGTAGATTATGTTTATGTTTATGTTGTATTTTCTTTCATGTATTTCCATGTACTAAATCAAGTCTCACGCTTATAAGTGGGCAAATTATAATTATATATGAGATGTTATTCAGTGTCTCTCATGATGTGCCCTTATATGCTTTATGCTATGACGTTATGAGATGTATGTTTTGTCCGTTGCAAGTTATATCGCATCACGCGGCTCTCACTTTCATTTCAAAAAAAATTTACCCGTATTTTCCGCTAAGTAATTCAAAGTTAAATGAGAACTATGAAGTAACAGACTAATGATTAACCTAAATATGTTCTAGAGTATTGGGTTAAAAATTAGGATGTTACAGAATCCAATTTAATTCTTCTTTAGAAGAGGATTAAAATGACAAATCTTGTTGGTCATAACTTTATAAAACTCATCAAGCTTAAAGAAAATCCTAGAACATAGGTTGTTGGCCCTTGTAACTAAATGGAACTCATTCCAAGCTCATCATTATTACTTGGCTGAAATTATACATTCAAAGAATGCTTCCATATTAAACTTTAACTTGAGATAAAATGGGCAAGTCTTTGAGCTCTAAGGTCTTTAAGTGATGACAAAATATAAACATGCTATGCACTTCATTTTTATTCTTCATTACAAAGTAAGGTGAGAACTTTAAAGTAAATATGCAAGACTTGGAAATAAATATGCAAGGCTTGAAATTTAAATATGCAAGACTTGAAGTAAATATGCAAGGCTTGAACGTAAACATGCAAGACTTGAAATAAATATGCAATGCAAGTTCATTTCTTTATTTTAGTGCTCTAGGTCCAGCAATAATCAACTTTAAGGCCGAAATAGAAAGGCTTTGAGAATTAATTAGGTGATAATGTAAGTCTTGTTTTAATCTTTGAGTCCTTAGGTGATGACTTGAAAATAAAGATGCAAAGCAAGAATATAAACATGAGTGCAACCTCAAAATAAATATGCAAATTCATTTATATCTTATTAGAGCTCATTCAAGACTTTAGAGGAACTTAAACCTTAACCCAAACTCATCATGACAAGATAAAGTGAGGTCTAGAGTTCTTAGAACTCAAGATAACATTTCTAAAGAATTAAACCACAAGTGAGCTATGTAACATTTTTATGAAAACTCAAGCTTTAGAGGTTTCATTGTGGTGAACATAAAGTCTCCATCTAGAACTCTCATCATCAAGCTATCATGTTGGACCACCCAAGTTGTTGTGCCGAAATCTTGAAGGAAAGAAACCGAAATCTTGAGAAAAGAAAAATGAAGGAACCGAAATCATAAGCAAGAAAAGATCCATTTTGAAACTCTAGAGACCATGATTTTGATGATATATTAACACCAACATCATGAGTCCTCATCATTGAGTTCACTAACTCATTTTAAATCAACATCAAAGTTAAGAATCTCAAGGTTCAAGAAGGAAAGAAACTGAAAACACCCTTTGCTTAAGAACAAAGATCAAGCTTTAGAGGTTGTTCAAGTGATGAATATCATCATGAAACCCTCATCATCAAGCTCTCATTCCTTTGTTTTCAAAGGCTCATGGCCGAAAATGAAGAAGGAAGAGAAGAAGAAAAGCAGTTCCAAAAAGATTCAAGAGAAACCATAAAACACATAACTAGGTTAAGAACTTAAATGAAAGAAACACTTGAAAGTAAATCCCTACCAAGTGATTGGAGGTTGAGATGAGTGAAGAGGATGAAGAAGTTGAAGAACTTGGACACTTGAACTTTGAGAGAAAAAGAAAACTTTAGAGTGCTCTTTGAAGACTTACACTTAGCAAATGAACCCAAAGTGATGCAAGTTCACCTAAGCATGCTATTTATAGAGAAATGAAACAAAATGAGAGGTGTAAATGGGGAGGAAAGCTTCGGCCATTTATAGCCATGGGGAAGAGAAAATATCTTCTCCAAGGTATGGTTCAAGGCATGGTGAAAAGCATGGCTAGGTATGGGTTCAAGTATGGGTGCAAGTATGGGTCAAGCATGGTTCTTTGAGTGAGAAACAAATCAACATGTGATGCAAATGAGGGAGGAGGTGGCAGAAATGCATCAACCATGGGGGAGGATTTCTTGCATTTTAATTGTGGTTTAGAGTTGTATTTAGGTGTATCTTTGATTAGGATTAAGATTAGGAATTTGTAAGAAAGTGTTTAGGTGAGAAAATGGGTAGTCAAGGTTGTCCAAACATGTTTAAGGAGTGGTCTTGCATCATTAGTGAGTTATCAATTCATTTTAGTTCATAAACAACTCTAGACACAATTCCATGATTTAAGGAATTGGAAAGAGAAAATACTATTCAAGATTCCAAGATTGGAATCTTGAGTTTTAAAAAGAGATTTAAGTTTAATCTAAGCAATTTTAGGTTATAATTAATTTTAATAGCTTATTTTGGCTCTAGATTAATTATGGAAATTAATTAATCTTCGATTAGAGCCTAATATTGCTTAGGTTTGCTTAATTACGTCATTAAGCTCAAAAACACTATTCTAGGGACAAAATCGTAATTTTGCACCAAAACTGCCCGAGACCACCATAACTTAAACAGATACCTCTAAACACTTGAAAATACCTTTTTAATCCTTTAGGAAAAGTTTCAAGCTCAAACAGCACCTTTACCCGTGTAAAAACGCTATAGGGGTATTTTGGTCATTTTGACCTGAAACTGTAGAAAACAAGATTTCGTTTCTGAAATGACTCAAGGATCATCCAATCCCCTTCAAACATTGAGTCAGCCCTTCGAGGATGGCCGGGATGACTTTCCTTGAATTCCGAGTAGAAAATGACCTCAGGGGTATTTTGGTCATTTTCCTCTCAGATAGAAAAATCGGGGCGTTACACCACCCTTTTAACGTATCCACCAAAAATCCAACCAACATGCCGGCCCTGGCGATAATCTGGTCACCAAACTACATCTCACCTATCGCCTAGGAATTTGCTCAATCCTAATTAGTCGTCACTAGATTTAATATGGGGTAGTAGAGGGGGTATACATACTTTCTTGGATCACCTATCTTAGGATCATTTCTCTCTTCGAAACGCTCTACTGGTATCTAGTACACAGCGAATTGTCCGCTTTTACAAGCTCAATGTCAATACCCTCACGGATTTATTTCCTCCCCGCCGTAGCGGGAGGAATGCGTCTCAGTGTTATGTCACATCTGTTCTGAGGGTGCTTGGCCGAACCGGTGTCACCCAAGAGTTTTCGCAAACTTTTCTCAAATCCTCAAGTTTGATGGGAAATTCGGCAGTGTAATTGCATACACCGGATTTCCTTTAAACTCGCTTTATGCCACAAAACATATAGAGCATGCATAGCCATTCAACATCACCATAAGATATCAAGTCATATAGTCAAACTCATCATAGTATATACGTCGTCACATCATTGCTTTAACATTCTTAAAAAACAGCATGCTCCTAATCGGTTTGCCGGAATCAAGGACCAGGATCAGCTAATGCACATGCCATGCTCAAGTCGTTCTCATAATTAAACATACATCTACTTGAAGTCATAAAGTTCATTATGTCTTGGGACCTATAGTGTCTTATGTTTTGACCCTTACGGGTATTAATCTTGAAAACTAATTATGCTAACATTAACTTTTATCTTTTTATACACCTATGGGTTCACAACTAATAATCTTTACTCATTTTTATGATCATAAATAAATCTGGACAATATCATGAGGATGTGGGCAAAATTAATATCATATATTTACGGGGTTCTAGAATCTACGTCTTAGACCCTTTCTAAGTTTCGTCTTCGCCTAAGGTGCTATAAATTAAATCTAAACCAATTATGAGGGATTCCTACACTTTTGTACTAATTATAGATCACTTTTGCTATGATTAATCATGCTGTAACAGAATCAGAAAATTATATTTCTAAGTGTTCTAGAATTGCGCTTTTACGGTTTTCTAGTTACTAGTTTTCCTATAGGTGTTAAAAATCAATCATACCTCAAACGTTATCAATTTTTTCATAATTAAACAATCCTAAACTGAATGTTATCCCATTAAAACAGTTTTGGCAGTGGCTAAAAATAAATGGGTCAAAATTATGCTAAAACTCAACCTTACAGTTTTTGTCTATAAGACTAGTTTCTTTGCTAACATGCATAGAAAGGCTCCTACCTCAACATATGTAATTTTTACACATTCTAACATATTAAAATCATCATCAAACAGCAACCAAATCATCAAGGCAGAACCGAATTCATTCATCATCACACCAAGCATGAAATTTCATTTTCAATACACGTAAGTTACCAGTTTCTCTTTAAATCGTTTTAGGACTTCTAAAACTCTTTGGAAACCAAATTATTTCATTAGACCATTATAAACTATACTAGGGCAGCAACCATTTGAGTTGGCACAAGATTGAAATTTTAAAACGTAAAATCATACTTGAAATATTCTTTGAGTTCTCTTATGCTTAAGAAAATCCTAAGTCATAGATTATGGGCGCTTGTGACTAGATGAAACTCACACCAAGCTCATCATCATCACATGGCCAAATTTTGCATTCAAGTGAATGCTTCCATAACCAAACTATAGCTTGAGATAAAAGGGAAAGTCTTTGAGCTCTAGGGTCTTTAAGTGATGACAAAAATAAACGTGCTATGCATTCCATTTTAGTCTTCATTATAAAGTAAAGTGAGTGCTTCAAAGTAAATATGAGATGTAAGAACTTGAAATATAAATATGAGGTGCTAGAAATATAAATATACAAGACTTAAAACTAAATATGCAAGTTCAATTCTTTATTTTAGTACTCTAGGCCCAGCAACAATCGACTCTAAGGCCAAAATAAAAAGGCTTTGAGATTAATTAGGTGATACGCAAGCTCTCGTTTTAAATCTTTAAGTTCTTAAGTGATGACTTGAAAGGTAAACATGCTAGACAAGAAACTTAAATATGAGATGCACTTCATTCCTTGTCTTTTACTTTAAGTGATAGCTTGGGAGGTAAATATGAATTCAATGCTCAAAAGTAAATATGCAAATGCAAAAGCTTGAAGATAAACATGAGTGCAAGTTTATTTTATTTCTTATTAGAACTCATCCAAGACTTTAGAAGAACTTAAACCTCAACCCAACTTATCATAACAAGATAAAGCAAGCTTTAGAGTTCTTGTACCAAGGTTTTACAAAGAAACCATATGGTGTGAACTTCATCATTAAGCTCTAAGGAAATGGACTTAAGAAGTCAAATCATCCAACAACTATCTTTAAACAAAACCTTTAAACATCAAAGAAAAGGAAATAGGGCTGAAGCCAAGAGGAAAGAAAAGGAAAGGAAAATCGAAACCAATGTTGAAGAAGAGGAAAGGAAATACCAAAATGTATTAAGATCGAAACTAAGTTTCAAGCTTTAGAGGTTTCTCAAATGTTAACCATAAGCCATTGTCTTGAAACCTCATCATCAAGCCAACCTTTTTCTTTTAAAAGAAAGGCTCCAAGGCCGAAAAACAAAGAGAGGAAAAGAAGTTCTAAAAGCCAAGAGAAACTAACAAAACTCATTTTTAACAAAGCTTTAAAAGACAAAACTTTAAAAAGAAAAAATCCCTACCAAGTGGTAAAGAGGAAAGCTTGTTTCTTGAAGTGAAAAGAGAAGAAAACTTGCTTCCAAGTGGTCCTTGAATTTTCGGCCAAAGAGGAGGAAAAAGAAAGGAAAAGTTTTTGTGTAAGCTTGATGGGTGAGGATGAAAGCTTATGTGTCTGAATGGTGATCTAGGGTGGTTGTATGGTGGTTCTTTGTGTTAGAGGAGGAAGATGAAGAAGAAGAGAATGAGAAAGAACTTTTGGAGCTCTTGGAGAAGAAAAGAAACTTAAGACAATTCTCTTTGAAACTTTGATGCACAAAATAAGCAAAAATGGACCAAATGCTCTCAAGACAAGTATTTATAGAAGAACAAAATGTGAAGGAGTGAATGGCGAGGGAGAACCACGAAATTCATGGCCATGGAGGAGAGAAAATATCTCTTACAAAGTGTCATTCCAAGGTATGGCTAGGTGTGCTTCAAGGCATAGTCCTAGGCATGGTGCAAGGTATGGTGTGGTATGGGTGGCCATGAGAGAGGTATGGGTGGCCATGCCTTTCTAGAAGAACTTAGGGAACAAGTTGCTCCTTAATTGTGGGTTAGGATGTGTGTTTAGGTGTAGCTTTAATTAGACTTAGGATTAGAAATTGCTAAGTGTTTAGATGAGGTAATGGTTAATTAGAGACTTGTAAGACTAGATTTAGGAGGTGGTTTTACTAAATTAATGAAGTCAAACTTCATTAACTTGGAATCCAATGCCAACACAATTCCTTGATTTAGGGAGATTGCAGAGAGAACACTATTCAAACACTATTTAAGATTCTAAAACTAAGAATCTAGAGTTTTAAAAAGAGATTTAGGTTTAATATAATCAATTTTAGGTTCTAATTAACCTTAATAAATTATTTTGACTCTAGATTAATTATGGAATTTAATTAACCTTTGATTAGAGTCTTATATTGCTTAGGTTTGCTTAATTACGTCATTAAGCTCAAACGGCACTATTCTAGGGGCAAAATCGTAATTTTGCACAAAAACAAACCGGGACCTTCGGGACTTAAACAAAAACTTGTAAACACATGAAAACATCATTTTGAACGTTTGGGGAAAGTTTCGAGCTCGAATGACACCTTTACCCATGTAAAAACCGTATAAGGGTATTTTAGTCATTTTGATCCGAAACTGCAGAAAACAAGATTTTCGTTTCCGAAATCATTCAAAAACCATCTAATCTCATTCAAACATTGAGTTAACCCTTCAAGGACTGTCAGGCTGACTATCCTCGAATTCCGGGTGGAAAATGACCTCAGGGGCATTTTGGTCATTTTCTCACAGACAGAAAAATCGGGGTGTTACATTACTCCCCTCCTTAAAAAGAATTTCGCCCTCGAAATTCGCTACATGTACAAAATGCTTACGAGGCTTCCACACCATCATAAGCTACAACCAAAAAGATTTTACCATATATCGCATCCATACCTTGAGCGTCAGAATGGGAGGTATCTCCAACATTAATCCACAGGAACAAAAGTAAATAATAATCCACAGTCTACTGTATAATAAATATAATTTACCAAGCACAATTATAGTATACAAGGTGAAAGAAATAGTATTACCAATACAGTAATGAGTTCAATCTAACAAATGAACAACATAATATGCAATCCACATCAATTGGAATGCAATATAACCACTACGGAGTGGTGATTTACATCCAATAGTCATGGCAACATGCATGGCAAATTAATGAATACAAATTAATATATGGCATTATTATTGAAGGGTATTATGACAACTGCATAATTATGTCATCACACCCTAAATCAAATTTGCAAATTAAAAGTTACTTCAATCTGAACATACACCACTATCCTTTAATCAGTTACACTCCTACTGTCTCTGAACTCAATGTATGACTCTACTTGTAACACCCTAGTAATTAACCAAATACACCTAGGTTGAATTTGATTAATGACTAGACTTTACTCCTTGCTTTGGTTCTTTCTTCATAATTTGAAAATACTTAGTGAAATTACGAGCCATTTTTTTAAAAAAAAAACATAATTGAAAACGTGAGCCGAGTACAATGTGAACGAGTAAGCGGAGTATAATAAGACGTTTAAGAATATATCACATCATATCACTTTGGCTCCATCATATAACATCCATAAGCACATTATAGCATATATTTACATACAATAACCTCACTCAAAGGGTGGGTTATGTTCATACATCATTGTCTTATGCAAACCCATAAAAGAAAATATACATAAGGAAATACATGCCCCTAAACTAGATAACTCCATAAGCCAGGAAGGTTATCCTAAAACTAGGGTGCATGAACACACATAAATCTACTAAGAACCTTCTATGGCCACTGTCCTGGAAATGGGGGAATAAATCCGATCCACTGATGAGCTCCCTCGGGAGGGGACAACACGAGATGCACCAGGCTGGGGTCGCATGGACGACCTTCTTGCTAACCTCGGCTGAACAACTGTTTCCTCACTACCCTCTCTTACACGTGTGGGAGTAGGAGCAGAGCTCTCAGAATATACATGAGTAGGAGTGTCCTCTGAAAGATCAGTTTCAGAATATCTCGTCTCGGGAACATACTCTGGAAATCCATGGACAGCAGATGAAGCGGGATAAGAACGTAACATCCTTTCATCAAGTGGACATGCATGTTCGAAAACCATTTCATCGCCATAGGGAGAAGTAGGAGAAAATCGATAACTAGGGACAGGATGTGCAAATGGACGACCTATGTAAATAAAAACACGAACTGCGCACCTCCCTTCAAAATGATATGAGCGATGAACCGGATCATAGTGGAATTCCTAAGTAGGGGTATCAACGAACAGGACGAATGTCGCCATTTGAATCTGGAGACAATGACGGAAATAAAGAAAAGGGAGTGAGAATCTTGCTAAAGAATTTTCAGTAGGGTACCTCCTTCTATAGTGTCATCATCAAAGTCCCTAGGAACCTCGGGATTATTCTAAAATAGTGAGCATGCAAAGATTCATTTTAAGTTCGGACAAATACTTAACCGAGGTTCGTCAATTTTTAATCATGCGTCTTATAATGCATCATAATCTTAACATGTCATATTTACAATGAACTTTTCCTTTATCATTACATCATATTCCTCATCATCATTATCAAAATAACATGCATAAAAGAACGTCATATAATATTAGCTACACATGGACACAGTGCACATATTTCATTTTTTTAGTGCCTTAGGTGACTTAAAATCTTATCATCATCATTATTTTCCTTGGGCCACCCTATACTCCACCCTTTTGGGAGTAATTTAGGTTATGAGCTCATACTTTACTAGTCGTCGCTAGCATATACTTATCCCTTTTGATAAGCTAAAGTCCCGACTCTACCCTTTTGAGAGAACGGGTTAGGGGGCTAAAATCACCTTTTCACCACCTATAGTCTGATGGTTCCAAAGGATCATTTTGTTATAAGTTTAAGTCACCATTAAATCTTTGCATGTTATATCACAATACAATTCATAAACATCATAGCATTTTCTCATTTATAGTCTTAAGCTAGAATAATATATATTAACTATAATCATGCATCTGGGAGATTCCCAGGAAAGAGAGGTGGGTCACAATGGATACGCTTAAATACCAAGTCTTTCCTTAGCTAGAACCTTTCCAAATTACACTTTTACAATGATACACTTTCTTCTAGCAACAAAGGTAAATTTTACATAATAAAGAATATTTCATGCATAAGCATTCTCATTATTTGCAACAAGAACTATAACATGCAAGCCAGAAATCATTCAATGATATCAAGTACTTAATAAGCATCCAATACTTACATAGAATTATCAATTATAGAACTAATTAGTTATGCACCTAAGGGATTTATTACCATCCTTACGATTATTTATAGGCCTTAAGAACACTATTAAATCAAATGCGGTAGCATAGGTAGTAAGTTGTTCCTAAGGTTTTACGGGTATGCTAGAAGTTATGTTTTAAATCCTTTCTTGTTACCACTTTCCTATGATGCTGAAATTAGTTACTAAACCAATTATGAATCATTCTCCCTTATTTAAACATAATAAAACCTGGTTCTTATCATTGTTAAAGATTCTGGATAGAATGCATAAATTTCATTCCCTAGAGTTCTAGAAATCTTGTTTTTACGGTTTTCTAGTTGCTAAGTTCATTTTTAGTGTTCAGGATCAATCCTAGTCTAATTGATACCAAATTTTTCATGGCTAACTAATCCTAGACAGAATTATAACATACTAAAATAGATTTGGCATTGGCTAAACTTAAAGGGGTCAAAAACTAGGTAAATTATAGCTCATCAGTTGTTTTAAGGAGCTAGTTTTATCTCTAACATGCAGTGAATCATTCTCTTAACAATAAACCATAATTATCACAACTTCAAACATATCAAATCATTATCATACATTGATGCTAAACTCAGATCAGTGACTGAATCATGAACCTCATGCAATTACATAGAATCATATTTTAAGTGCATATAAAATACTAGTTCTCCGTAAAATCCTTGCAAAGTCTTAAAACTCATTTAGAAACTAGTTCTTTTGTCAAACTTGGGAGGATCTTCACAACTGAAATTCTCACTTAAGATAAAAGGAGTAAGTCTTGAGCTTTAGAGATTTAGGTGACATCTTAGAATTATAAACATGCTATGCAACCTTATTTTAATCTTATCTTTATAAGGTGATAGCTTGGAATTATAAACATGATATGCAATTCCATTTCTTTATCTTTAAGATTTAAGGTGATGACTTGAAAATTAAACATGATGCAAGAACTTGAAATATAAACATGATACAAGAAACTGGAGCGGCGGTAATCCATACAGGACCAAGAGAGGAGAAGAGAATATTAAGAAACCTGAGCGGTGGTAGTCCGCACAGACCTGATGAAGGGAGAAGAGAATTATTATTACATCTTTTTAAGCTCCAATCTCAAGACTTTTTAAAGAATAAATTCTTTAACTCCAATAATCATATTTCTTTGCTTGTGATACATGGCCAAGTCTTTGACATCTAGGATCTTTAGGTGATGGCATAAAATAAACATGCCATGTGTTGATTCTTTTAGCCATTATAAAATAAAGTGAGAGCATAAATTAAATATGAGATGCAACCTCTTTATTATCTTGAAAGATTAAGTGAAGACTTGAAACATAAATATGAAATACAAGCTTGGAAAAATACATCTACATCTTTCAAGTTCTAAACTAAAAATCTTTGTTTTAGCATCATAAAGCATTATTCTTTAATGTTTTGCATCAAGTGGAATTTTCAAGCTTTAGAGGCCTAACTTGTAATGGATTTACAACCCACCCTCAAGGTCCTCATCATCAAGCCATCATCTTAGTTCCACCTAGGCCATATGGCCGAATTGGTTAAAGAAAAATGAAGAGGAAAACCGAAATGAAAAGCTAAGGTAAGTTCATAATTTCATCATTTTGAGCTAAAAACACAACTCCTCAAAGCATAGAAATAAATTTAGAAACTACTCCCTACCTAATCTGAGTTGAAGAAGAGGAAGTGAACTTGATTTCTTGAAGTGAAATGAAACAAAATCTCTTTGAAAAATTGAAGAAAGAATTCAGCCAAAAAGGAGGAAGAAAGAAAGTTTTCGGTGCTCCTAAAAACTAGTTATGAACAAAGCATTCCAAGACCACTCAAGCAAGCCTATTTATAGAAGATTTTGAGGCTTATAATTAGCCAAAATGAGGAGGTATTTGGCGGAATTTTGCAGGAGAAATAAGGGAGGAAAAATCATTTTAGACAAAGTTGTATGAAATTAAGGAATTATGTCTCTTATGGTGACATTTTGGCATTTTGTTTTAATGCAACTTTTGGCAATAATTCAGCTGCATAATGGCATCAATAATTTCGTCCATTACAGCCCAAAGAAGTGAAATTTGTGTGTTCCATGCATTATTTAGGTGTAGGCAAGGTATTCATGTAATTTAGAGAATTTACGGTTAAGGGCTTAAGTGAATTAGTAAGCAATTTGGGTGTTTTTGAGCAATTTTGGGTTCTAATCAATCTAAATACATAATTTTGACTCTAGATTAATATTTAGAATTTAATAAGCTTTAATTTGAGCCTAATATTGTTTAGGTTTCGATATACGAATTAAAAATCCCGAAATTCGCAAATCGCCAAAACAGGGCAAAATCGTACTTTTACTTAAAAATCGCCTGAGGCCACCCGAGCTTAACCAATGGTTAATCATGGCTTAAAAACAAATTTTAAAACATTTTAGTGAGGTTCGGGCTCAGTCGGCCACATACATCGGAGTTAAAACAACCCTTGAGGGGCGTTTTGGTCATTTAAAGCGTCGGAACTCAAAATTGAGATCCTTCTGCTCTATTAACACACATAACACAAACAATCCCTTATTATCATCAAAACATCCCCTTGAGAATAGGTGGGGCCCACGATCCTCATTTTCTGAGTAAAATAACTTCAGGGGCATTTTGGTCATTTTATACGTACAAAAATTCAGGATTTGCGACTCTCGCATGAATCGCTCCTAACCTCTCTTCTAATGTTATATTCCTTTATTGAGGATTGTTCGGCCTCAAATCTTATGTAATAATTACCTACAGTAATTCGGTAATTTCTAATGACAGTAAAAATTACAATAAAAATTGGGGCGTTACACCACTGACAAGTTGCTGGCACATGGCTGGGAAATCATTGCCTCAATGCTTTAGCTGCTCATGGTGCTCAACTAAGACAGATGGAGGATCTTCAACACCAGATGTTTCAGTGGATGCAACGTGCATTTTCTGGCATACTTCCTTTTTGATGATGCCAAAAAGGGGAGAAGTTTGAGGTTGAAGAAAATTTGTGCGAAGGACTCAAGGGGAGTTATGCTGAGGGGGAGCCCAGAGATTTTTTTTTTTAGCATCTTTTCTGTATATCTTTAAACGTGTTTCATGTTTATACATGCTTCTTCTATCTTGATCTCCTTATAATCATTCGTGCCTTATCTATATTTGTCTTATCTTAATTGTTTTTTATGCATCTTTTTATCATGCTTTATATTTTGTTTTTATCTTAAGCTCTGATTCATATTGTAACACCCTAAAAATTATCTAAAAATTAATTTGAGCTTTATCAATCATAATTTCAAAAATTTGATAGTTTGAACAATGATGAAGACGATTCAACGGATTTGTAAAAAAAAATATGAATAGTATTTTGCAGGCCTCAGAGGCTCGGGACAAAGAAACCCTAGAATTGGGACCCGGAGATGCCCGAAATTGAGAAATTATATGATTATAGTTAGAAATAGGTAGAAATAAAGATTTTATACCCGAAATTATTTTTCGGGCAATGTTTGATTACCCAAGTACATTGTTTCCCTCGTTCGGTGAAATTTCGGTGTGCAAATTCTGACACCGAAAACTAGTTTGACCTTTACAAAAGGATAATGTTTATCCATTTATATCAAATGAATGGCTAAGATTCAATCTTGAATTACAAGATTCAATCCTAGCCAACCATTTTTCTTACTTGAATTAATGATGATTTAATTATATATTATAATATTACTATATTCATTACAAGATAAATATGACTTTTAACTTCTCCATGAAGCCATTTTTCTCGGGCAGCATCTTCAAACCAACCACCCTCCATTGTTGCTTCACCAACACCATGGAAACTTGATTTCAAACCCTCAAAAACCTAGTCTAAACTTTATAAAACCGCAAACCCCCTTTACAAAACTTGTTTTACTCATCAATACCTACAAAACCAACCGATTAGAATTTTAAATAATCTCCAAGCTGAACCCTGAGCTATCATTCTCTACTGTTTAAGGAAGGGTTAGGTGCTGTTTGGAAGGCTTGAAGTGAAGAAAAATCATTTTTGAAAGATCCCTTGGAGTTAGAAGCCTTAAAGCTTCACAAGTAGGGTTTTCTTTGGTCTTTTTCTTTCAAAATTTTTCTGAGCAATTCTTACTGGTTTCAATCCAAAATTTCTAGTTAATTTGGTTGGTATTATATTTTTATTGATGTATGAATTTTTCTGAAGTGTTTGGATGAGGTTAGAAAGATCATTTTGTCAAAAGATGTTGAGTGATACTTGATGGATTTTCAGTTTTCTGACAGGCAGTGTGCGATCACGAATTTTCTGGGCTTGTTGTGGGCATTTTTGTGAACTGAAAAAAATATATGTTGGATTTGACATCTTTAGCTAGTTTCATGAATTTTCTTGGGTTTTTATTTAGAGTCAAACTACCTTATAAAAATCAAGAATCGAAATTACGCATATGCTGCCTGAAATGTTGAATCTGAAGCTGTGAACTTGTGAAATTTTATTAACCTAGTAAATGATCGAATTATGAGCTGAAATGTTTACAGGATATTAGAAACATGTTGATTTTTATCAGGATTTTTATTTAAAATTTTCTGGGTTCAATTGCTAGGGTTAAAAATTATGAATTTTGGTTCTTGAGCTGAGGTTGAGTAGTTTCTAGCCATCAAATTTGTCTAATTTTGTTAACATAGTTAGAGAACTATTTTTACTCTGAAATGTTTACAGACCCTTGGGAATACATTGAGGTGTCTGGGATAATTTTTATAGCCTCTGAATTGATTGTTTGATGTGTAAATAAAATTGTGCTACAATGGTGTGAAATCTGCCCAATTGCTGGAAATGAGCCAAAGACTTGAATTGATAATGTAATGGTAGTTTGGTTCTAGTATGACATGAGTACCTGAATATGAGTATGAGTAATTGAGCATGTGAACTTATTGATGAGGTTAGGTACACAAAGATATGAATGATAATTACAATTGCTTATATGCGAAAGAAAAGCATAAGATTATGTTTCTTGGACTGGAGAAAGTAAATCCAGTTTGTTAGGGAAAGTAAACATAATTACCAAAAAGAGCATAAGATTTATAATCCTTGGGCTGGAGAAAGTAAATCTGGTCTGTCGGGAAAAATAAACTTGACTACCCTTGAATTGAGTCGGGGAAAGTAAACCTGGCTAGGAATAGGTCTGTGTGAGAATTGGAGAAAATAAATCCAATGATCATGTATAGAAATGAGCTCAGTCCTAAAAAGCAATCTACTACCCATTATTGCCACACTAGGGACGGCAGTACGTAACGCCCAGATGTGACAAGATTAGTCAAGGGCCAAGGCAAGTTTAAGAAGTAAATTTTCTAAGAAATCCTTTGTCTTATATGCCGAGTGAAAAAGTTTAGTATTGATATTGAGACCAATATATTTACGTGGAAAGTTAGTAGTATATGATATTGAGTAGTATGGTATATGTACATTAAGTGATTGAATGTTAAAAGTAACCCACTTCGGAAGTATGATTTGGAACTTTAAAAATAAACCGTTATTACATAATGCATGACCACTTTTTTTTAATAAATCGAAGTGGTTGGGGCGATGACGATGACATTATAATTGTGTTTGGGGGAGTTACCCTACTGAGAATTGTATAGTTCTCACCCCTATGTTTTTGTGTTTCCGTGTCGTCTCCAGGTTGATACAAAAAATCAAGAGACTGTTATGCAAAAGAACTCGAAAGTCCAATAGTGCAGTAGTTAATGCTTTTATTATGTTGTATTTAGTGGAATGGATATGTATGTATATATGTTAGAGGACAAAGGTGTGTTAAAGCTCACAAAAGAGCTTCCTTTATATACTAAACTTTGTATTAAATAAATATTTTGGTTTCATTGCTATATATTTCAGTAGAATTATGACCAAGTTATCTCGCGAATCAATCCAAATGGCTATAGATATTTAAGAAAGGTCCTCTAATTTATAAGTAACAACTCTCGAGTATGATGTCATGACTTAAAGATGACGTTATAATTCGGAGGATGTTACACATATCATAGTCTACCTAAGCTTAGCTAATCACATATATCTCTGACATATGTCTGCCTCTTATCTTGAATGCGTATGCTTTGTCATGTTTGATCATATATGCTAGATATTGGTTTATGTTTTCTTGTGTGATTAGTCTTGGCCATGTATCTTTAGGAGCACAAAGTGATTGTTGCTCTGATACTATTTTATAAGCTGAGTATTGATATATATGATGACCTTATTTGTTTTTCTTCATCCTTACTCTCTTTAAATATGCTTTTCTAAATTTCTATGTTTAACTTAATCGAAGTCTGAAAATATAGTTTCTGACTCATCTTTAGAAACCTACGTTTACATACAATAAAAGACCAAGATTAGTAAGCAAATTTCAGAAATCTCTCATAGAGTAATGTGTTCTTTATTTTTCACAAAACCTATTTAAAAAAAGGATCATACATCTTCTGTTTTCAAAACCAATGTTCTTCATAATCTGTTTCTTATGAGAAAAATTTCATAACTAAGTTCAAAAGCTCCTTCTTGTTAATTCAGGGATTGATCCCTATATGAGCTTTAGAAACATAGATAGCAATGTATTGATTTTATCTCTCCTATTTTTTCTCTGAGTATCAGAAACTACATAAGTTTCAGTTTGCTTTTCAAAAATTATGAATGCTCTGGTTCATTTTCTTTTATACCTTTGAGCATTCTTTTCAAGGTTCTATTGGTATAAGACTTGCTGAAAATGGATCTTACAAAGATAAAGTATCACAAGTATTATTTGTTGAATTTTTTTTTCAAGCATAAGGATCTTCAGAAAGTTCCTTCGTTTGACAAATGATCAAGCTAGTTGTTTATCTATAGCTTAACCGTCTTTCTCCTTAACATCTGTTCTCACCATTATCAGAAAGAATGCTTAAGTCTATCATATGCTTAAAATGAAACAACAGCAGTATTGATTAAGTGTCACTTATGGCTAAAAATGTTTTTATGATTCACATCATGCCTTAAGAAAAAGAAATTCCTGAAAATCTCTTGTTCTGATATCTTGGAAGAATATGCCTATCTTGTTTGCATTTTTGCAATAATTCTTTCAATAATCTCTTCAAAAGATTTTCTTCAAATTGGTTTGTCATCATCAAAAAGAGGGAGATTGTTAGCTCCAAAACCCTTGCACTCATGAATTTTGAATGACAACAAAACCAATTCAAAGAAAATACTTTGAAGAACAACTGATGTCTCTATTGGGTTTCTTGGCAAAGTATAACAGGTAAAATCCAGCTAGTATGTTACAAACTTAAAGTAAGAATAATGTTTCACTTTGCATGTAGAAGTATGATTTATCTTATGGCGAGAGATTGAGCCAAATAGAAAGTGAATATTATTTCAAGCAAAGCACATATACATACTTATGGAACAAAGCACAGAAACGGACTTGAATCGAGAATAATTTCACTACACATGTAATAAACATGTTTTATCTTGAGTAAAAAAATTAAGCTTAAAATGAAGTGATTATTATTTCGTGCGTAGAACATGTAAATGCTTAAGGACTACAAGAAATAAAGTCAAGAGCCAAGAAACCAAGGAAAGAGACTTCAAAAAGTAGCATAGAACATCAGAAAGTACTCTAAAGATGAAGATATTAGAATATGTCCATATGCAACATGATACTAAATCTTCGATCATCACAATCGCAAAGAAATCATCATCAAGAAGATTTGATTGAAGATCTAAAAGCAAAATAACTCTTCAGGGGCTGATTACGTATGTCAGAAAACTCACATGTGATTAGAGCAAAGAATGCTACAGGAAAGGGAGGGAAATTTGAAATTTGAAATTCAAATTATCAAGTCAAATCTAGATTTAAAATAGTACGTCATCTATTCTACCTTTTTGATCAACAACCTTAGCTTCATGAAAGAGGAGTTCAAAAAGCTCGCTCAAAAAGTAAAAGAATAGTTTCTGATGGGAGATCAGAAAGCTCACATATACAATGACTTCTGTAACCGATGTGACAATTCTGTCAACCTCTCTTCTGGATGCTTCTTTCAAGACACAACTGATGATCAACAAGTGTCACTTGAAGAATTGATCTATGGCAATGATCACAAAGAAAGACCATTATATAAAGAGATGCTAAGCTTGAAAAAAAGATATAGATTTGAAGATTCAAGAGAGAAAACTCTGTAAAAATCTCCTCCCACTTCCTGGAATATTCAATCCTTATCATGTAATTAGTTTTTATCCTTGAAGTGTAAAGAAAATCTTCCTTATATATTTTTAGATAGATTTATGTTCTTTATTTAGAAAAAGTAGAAAAAGGAAGTCATTCAAGTTTTTCCCATGATTCTTTTGAAATGTATCATCTGTAACTCAAACACTTAACCTTTGTATCCTTGATCCGTTAATGATCAAAGTGGGACATAGCATGGAGAGGCTAAGGTAAAACTACTGGCAACATGATAGTAAGATGTTCTTGCTTATCACGGTTTAGCTTGCAGAGGCTAGTCAAAGACTACTTGTAGCTTGGAAAGGCTGTGGAAAGACTACTTGCGACTTGGAAAGGCTGGGCAAAGACTACAAACAACGTGCTGAAGGAGTTGCCTGTCAGTCACAGGTTAGCTTTGAGAGGCCAAAGTCAAAACTACTCATGTTAGCTTGGAGAAGCTAGTACAAGACTACTCAAAATCCTTGGTTACGGGTGATTTGTAAAATCCTTGGATGATAGCTTAGGAAGGCTAATGAAAAGATTATCCATCCTTACTTTTTCAGGTTGAGAAAGTTGTTGTTATAATAGAACCTCAACAGTTGTTAAGTACTAGATATAGGCATGTTGGCCGAACCAACATAAAATCATCTGTGTCTTTTCTCTCTTACTCTAATCTCTTTTGTTTCCTTTATTGTTTATTTTTATCATCCACCATTTTATGCTATCTTTTTTAATATCGAGCATTTCAGTTAATAAGGTTGAGAAAGTAACTTTTTGAAGCTATTAACTTTGTTTCCACTGCACTTCAAGTTTTATACTTGATAGTAATCTTTTTCAAAAGCTTCAGAAAATGAAAAAGGATCAACGCATGATTCAACCCCCCTTCTCGTGCACATCTTTACCTACACCAGTGACCAATAAGTACAACTTGCTGTCACAACCTGAGTAGTCTTTAACCAGCCTCTCCAAGCAAAACCTGAGTAGTTTTTTACCGGCCTCTTCAAGCTTAACCGTGATAAGTAGCTAACTCTACTATCGCGTTGCAAGTAGTCTTTGACTAGTCTCTCCAAGCTAACTCGCACCAATCACTACTGGATTGAGGATACAAAAGTTTGTATTTAGGTTTGCCACTTAAACTAACCTACTCTCAAGTTTTCGTAAGATGTAAAATAACAGATCTAGAAAGAACTTAATTGACTTCTTTCTAAGGTTTTTCCTGGGAAAAACATATGATCTACTAAGAACATAGAAGGAATATTTTTATAGACAAAAATACTGATTACAAGATGTAATGAACTTTATAAGAGACGAAGAGAAATTTTCATAGCATTTAAGCTCTTATGCAACATCAAGATCTATTCTTTGTAAGCACAGTATCTCAATTTATAGATGGTCTTCATTTATGACCATTTCCTTTGATCAGTTATCCAAGTGACACATGTTGATCATCTAATTATGTCTTGGAAAAGTACTCTAGAGGAGTAGCTTGTTGTCTATCAAAGCTGTTCCAAAAGCCGTTGTGAGATGGAGGTTTCTGATGTTACCTTTAAAAACTACATTTTACTTGCTGAACAAGGTTTTTGAACTTTTTCTTCTAGAAGCTGGAGCGGTTGACCAGATTAACAGAAGAAATGACATGCTAGTCTGTAACTGGATTTGACTTTAAATTTGAAATTTAAATTTCCCTCCTTTTCCTTTAGAGTGCGCGTTTCACTATGAAGTAAACTTTCTGAAGTACGATATCAGTTTCTTGATATATATATATATATATATATATATATATGATCTTTTAGTCTTCAATCAAAGCTTATAGATGACGAGATGATCATGATCATGATGATTGAAGGTTGCAGAACACACTTGATTTAGAGCTGGTTTGAAATCTTCATTTCAAGTGTACTATCTGAAGTCGTGTCCTACTTTCTGAAGGTTTGTGCCTTGGTTTCTTGTATATGATGATTTTCTTTAGTCCATTAAACATGTATACGTTCAATTCACGATATAATTTTCACTTTCATTGAGTTCCTATCTTTTTAAACAAGATAAATCACGTTTGCACATGTAAAGTGGAATTACTTTCGCTTCAAGAAACGTGTTATACAAATGGAAGTACCTGTTTACTATTTCAAGAAAACTCAAGGGAAACAATGCATCCGCAATGAGGAGGTCATGTGCTACTCACTTGGCGTCTAGCTTAGGTGATTAGCTACATACCTCTATTTCAGGGATGTTGGCCATAGTTGTGGGTTAGAGCCTTGGTATCAAGCTTTGCATTCAATGGCTTTCATTTTGTGCAGTTGTCTTCGAGGTCACCTATTTATCCATCATAATAGGATTAGCTTTTAAGGATGTATACATGTTACTATTTTAGTTATGTTTCAGCTTTGTTTCATTTTGGATGAATGTTAATGAGAATTCAACCAAGGCCAACAAAGTACAAGATCAATTACAATGCATGGATGGACCAATGACTAGAGCTAAAAGAAAAAGGCTAAAAGAAGCTTTGCAAGGCCTAGTCATGGAAGCTAAGAGCAAGAGCAATCTAGGTGAGCATGAGCTCCCAAAATGGACTACTCTTATTCAATTTGAAAAATAGCCAAGTCCAACATGAAGAAGTCACTTGAAGACCCATAGATGAAGCCCAATTCAAGTGACCAAGTTGCAAACAAATTGGGTTGGAATAATTAGTTTAAATTAGGTGTAATTTATCTTATTTTCTTGTAATTTTCATGCACCTTTTGTTGTCTCCCATTTTAGATGCTTTTTAGTTGTTTTCAAGTCAGATTTAAGTGTTTTAAGAGTTCCTAGACAATTATGATAGATAGTGGGTGAAGTGGTAATGATAGTAGGACTTAAATGCTTAATGGGAATGATAGTGGGTGTAGAGGTTGCAACTTAATGATTAGTGGTTTTTGTAGTGGGACTTTTCTACAGTCCACTTAAGATTATAAATAGAAACTCAATGTAATACACAAGTCAGATTATGAATAGTTTTCTTTTGAGTTTTCTCCCCATTGTAAGAACTTTCCTTTTGTTGGGCAAAGAACTAAATATGATCTTATCAAGGCAACTTGTGGCGATCAAAACAAGACTTATCACTAACCTTCTCATCTTCTTTTGAGTGTGGCGTCTATATCTTTCTGAAACTCAAACACATCTCTAAACTTCAACCTAAAAGTGCAAGATGATCCAGGTTTATTCTAGTTGTTAAATCAAGCCATTCAACTCCAACCAAGTTGAATCATATCAAATGTATTGCCCAACCTTTGTTGTTGGGATTGGGATATTTATCATGCTATTAGGAGTGCCACTATATTATTATGATATGATATTTCAATTCATGTTGTACTATGTGCATATTATGTGATGACTTAAGGTGGCTGATGAGATAAGACATGTTAGGATTATATATCATATGACAAATGCTTATGCTTTTTATCTCGTGCATGAATGACTCAAAGTTTGGTTTTTAGTAAAGACAAAGAAAAAAAATTAGTCATATTTTCTATTACTATATTTTCAAAGGTATAATAAGTAAAGTTCTGAGATGAAAAATGTAACAATTAATAATTAACCATTATATGTTCTAGGCATATTGAGTTAAGAGTTAGGGTGTAAATCCTTGAATAGGATTATATTTGTGTAAGTACTAAGAGGTTATTTATTAATAACTGTCGCAACCGGGATCGCGACCGGGACGGCGAAAAAAGAAAGAAATTATGTTGAAAATATTGGAGTCGCCACCAAGTTTACTTAGAATTGGGAAAACGTTGGAAAAACCCATTTTTAGAGAAATAGTCTTTGAAACCAGTTTGAGCTCGGGAGTCGGTTATGTATAGGGAAGGGCAGGAATTTAATCCCACGCACCCTAGTACACCCGTCCTTGGACGGTACCTTTGATTAATTGTGCAAATTATTAATAACCTTTGGAATATTTATTTTATTCTATTTATAATGAAACTATAAATAAAAGAAACTTTAAAAGAAACTTCAGGAATACCAAACTGTCACAATTCAGGTATCCAAAAAATTAAGTCAACAAGCCGTCACGGCTAAATTAACATTTTTATTTGAATAAGAAATTTATTAAATAAATGAGCAAATTTAAATTGAAAATAAATATATAAATTATAAATATTTACAAATAAGAAAAAAAAAAGAAGAGAATTATTTTTTTATGTATTTTTATAAATCAATAGAAGCAAATATAAAAGAGAACAAACATTTTTAAGGAAATTTTCGAATCATTAAGCTGTCACAACTCAAATGTTCGAAATATCGAGCTAACAAGCCGTCACGGCTAAATTAACTCTTTATTTGCAATAACGGAAGTTAAATAAAATATTTTGAAATAAGATTATTTAAAAAAAACTTATAAATGAAACAAAATACATAAATAGCATAGAAAATATTACAAAAATTATTTACAAATAAATTAAGTGGTGAAAAGTTAATTTTAGAAAAAAAAGAATTTTAGAATATTAAGTTGTCACAGCTAAAATATTCTAAAAAACATAAAGTTAACAAACCGTCGCGGTCAAATTAACTCTATTTTGAAAAGACTTTGAATATCAAGCCGTCGCAGCTAAAATATTCTGAAACATGAGGTTAACAAACCGTCTCGGCTCAATTAACCTCTCTCTTTTTTTATACAATTCATCTATTAATTAAATATATAAATTCCAATAAAACACTCGAGTACTTATTTTGAATCATAAATGGATAAAACTTCTCTTTTTAGACAAAATTCTAATTTTAACGGGAACCTATAAAATTAAACACAATTAACTTAAATGAACATATAAACACATAAAATAGTTAAACCAAGAGAAAAAACAATAATTCACAACCTAATTACACATAAAACGCATAATCACATAAAATAACAAAACTAAATAAGTAATTCACAAACGCAAATACACAAGATATGTAAAATAATTAAACTAGAAATGCAAAATATTACAATTTACAATTAATTTTAATTTAAACACATAAACAAAAAATATTTAAACTAAAAAAGTAAAATAAACACAATTAAGTAATTAAATCAATCAAAATATATAAATAAAATATAATAAAAAAAAGATTAAACTCGTAAACATAAACGTAACATACCACAAAATATGTGAAAATAATTAAACTAAGAGAACAAAGGTTCTAATTACTATTTTTCTCTTTTTCAATCAATGGAAACATTAATACTAAATTTTCCCGAAATAATAAAATGAAGTAAAATGAAATTAAATCGAATAACTTGTTTTTTTTCTTCTATTTTTTTTTACAATTACCTAATTTCGTTCGAATAAAAATAAATAAAAGAACATATGTTACAAATCTCTCCTCTTCTTTGTCAAAATATTGAAATATTTATTACAAACTCAAAGTAAAAAAAAACTTTTATTTAGGTCTAAACTAAAACGAAATAAAAACTAATCAAGTAAACAAATCAAAAATCTAAATCATCAAAGTATAACAGCCTTAATCTAAGAACATAGATAAATAAATAAAATAACTAGTATATACAAACTTTAAATTTATTATCGTATATTTTTTTTGAGATACCTTTTTTTTTTTAAAAAAAAAAAGAAACACTTATATAAATTTAAACTAAATCTCCATCTTAGTCTAACATTCAAAATTTAAATCCGCATAATTAACACATACATATACTTGTATAAAAATAAAATAATAATAATAATAAAAAATCTCTCCCTCTCCACACTCACAGACACATTCACCCACACACAACTCACCCTCACCCACTCACTCTCTCACCACACGCACACAGCTCACGGATTCACTCTCACTTTCGCACACACGGCACTCTTCTTTCTCACTCTCTCTCTCACACACACACACACACACACGGGTTTTGTTCTTCTCACAATCACAAACACACATTAAATAAAAGACACAGAGCCTTAGAGAGAGAACAACTAAGAAATGGAGGGAGAGATGTCAAGAGGGGAAGACCGCAGAGAGAAGCCACTGGAGAGGAGCGGCCATCATGGCCGCAGGGAGAGGATGTGGGTTGAAGGGGGGCTTGAGGTTACGCGGGCATGACGGAGGAGAAAGAGGGCGGCGATCTTGGTGAGCTTGGCCGTGGTGGTGCAGCGAAAAAGGAGAGAGCTCGCAGAGACTTGCGGCGATCTTGGTGAGCTTGGCCGCGGTGGTGCAGCGAAAAAGAAGAGAGCTCGCAGAGACTTGCGGCGTGGCTGGAGGAACGATGGTCAGCGCGTGAGACCGCCACCGTACAGGGAAGGGAGGAGTTCCGTTATGGCTCGCGTGGTGGTGATGGGTGTGGTTGAAGGCTGTTTGCTAGATCTGTTGGCGGCGCAACAAAGCTGGAGCGGCGGTGAACACAGTATGGCATGGATCTGGGCTGCAGAGTTGCTGACCGGGCATGGCGGAGCGAGGAAGAGGAGCTCCCAAGCGGCGGTTCGAAGGCTACAATAGAGCTTCTTGGTCTTTGGTGGAGAGGGATTGAAGGTTGAAGGCGGAAGATTGAAGATAATGAAGGTCCATGATGATGCTGGAGATGGAAGAATGGCCGCGGGTTCATGGAGGCTTCAGGGGGTGATGATGTGATGGTGGCGGTAGAGAGGGGGGAGGCTGACGCTCACGGTGGAGGAAAGGATGAGCTTCGCGGCGCGATGGTTCGGTGTTGGGTTCGCGGCGGTGGGGTTCGGAGTTGGGGTGAGGATGATGAAGAGGGGTGGCGGTTGGAGGCTGTAGTGGTTATGGTGGTGGGAGGCCGAGCTTGGATGATGATGATGGTGACAAGCTAGAGGGAGAGGGGGAACCGGTACTGGTGGTCCATGGAGGGGAGGATGCAGGCGATGAAGATGGAGTTGAAAGAGAGGGAAGGTGGCGATGAAGGGTGGCTAGGGTGATGATACCCTGCGATGATGATGATGATGCACGTTGAGAGGCCGCGGCCCTGATGGGGGAGGCCGCGGCCTGCACCCTCCTTCCCCTCTTTTTTTTTTAAAAAAAAAAACTATGCTGCCATTACCTTCTCTTTTTGGTTGTTATTACTGGACTGGATCCCTTTTTTTTTGTGCAGGTTCTCTGATGAATGTTTTTAATTTTTGGTCTATGATGATAGCATCGAATTATTTCTCCTCCTCCGTTTATCCCTCCTCCCCTCAATATGTAAACATGTTCTCCCTTTGTTGAATTTTCCCTAGCTCCACCGAAAGAAAAATTACCCGTTGCTAGCCATGGAGTCAAAAACCTCATTATGATGTTTTTATTCCTTTTTTTTTTTTTTAAAAAAAAAGTTTTCCTGTCTCTATGTCTCACGGGCATATCTTGGGGGAAAGGAGAAAAGAGGACGAGGAATCCGAGAGGAGCCCGTGACTCCTCTGTTTTCCTTTTTTTTTTGAAATAAATAAAATTAAAAACTAGTAACTAATTAGCTTTTTTTTATTTTAGGAAGTAATTAAAGAGACTGTAAACTGTAAATAATAACAAAAGTAAATCAAATGCAAATTTTTGGATTTTTGTTAAAAGATCGAACAAAATCAAGTGTTCACAGTTGCCCCTCTTTATTCATTTCTTATGAAAGAATATGAAAAACTTTTATATTTTCTTCATAAGGAATGAATGAAGACATGAACATTGATTTTGTACGATAAATGCATGGAAAACAATCTAAATCTAAACAGCAAAAATAATATGCACATATGAGAAGGTGAAATACAATTGCACAAGTCAGCAAGAATCTAAAGCAGATGGTGCTGACCGGAATTTAACAACCAATAAGGAGTTGACTGGAAATGTAAAATAGCAAACTGAGGTCAACTGGGAACTAAAATTGGCAACTGAGGCCGATTGAAAACATAAATTGGCATCTGAGGCCGACTGAAAATGTGAATTGGCATCTGAGGCCGACTGAAAATGTAAATTGGCAACTGAGGCCGACTTGAAATGTAAATTGGCATCTGAGGCCGACTTGAAATGTAAATTGGCATTTGAGGCCGACTTGAAATGTAAATTGGCAGCTGAGGTCGACTTAAAATGTAAATTGGCATCTGAGGCCGACTGAAATGTAAATTGGCAGCTGAGGCCGACTGGAATGTAAAATTGGCATCTGAGGCCGACTGGAATATAAAATTGGCATCTGAGGCCGACTGAAATGTAAAATTGGCATCTGAGGCCGCCTTGAAATGTAAATTGGCATCTGAGGCCAGCTGAAAACGTAAAATTGGCATCTGAGGCCGACTGAAATGTAAAATTGGCATCTGAGGCCGACTGAAATGTAAAATTGGCATCTGAGGCCGCCTTGAAATGTAAATTGGCAGCTGAGGCCGACTTAAAATGTAAATTGGCATCTGAGGCCGACTGAAATGTAAATTGGCAGCTGAGGCCGACTGGAATGTAAAATTGGCATCTGAGGCCGACTGGAATATAAAATTGGCATCTGAGGCCGACTGAAATGTAAAATTGGCATCTGAGGCCGCCTTGAAATGTAAATTGGCATCTGAGGCCAGCTGAAAACGTAAAATTGGCATCTGAGGCCGACTGAAATGTAAAATTGGCATCTGAGGCCGACTGAAATGTAAAATTGGCATCTGAGGCCGCCTTGAAATGTAAATTGGCATCTGAGGCCGGCTGAAAACGTAAAATTGGCATCTGAGGCCGACTGGAATATAGAATTGGCAACTGAGGCCGACTTGAAATGTAAATTGGCATCTGAGGCCGACTTGAAATGTAAATTGGCATCTGAGGCCGACAAAATGTAAAATTGGCAACTGAGGCCGACTTGAAAATGTATTGGCAACTGAGGCCAGCTGAAAATGTAAATTGGCAGCTGAGGCCGACTGAAATGTAAGTTGGAAAAGAAAACAGTCTTTTTTCCATTTTTCAGATTACATGCAAAAGCCTTGAATTATCCACCTTCAGTTTATACAATATTGAAAAACTAACCGTAACTCAATTGAGCAAGCCTCGAGAAGAACTTTAACCGATCAACTCATAATCTCAGCATTGGACCTTCCGGCACAACAAAGGCTTTCACTTCTTC
Source organism: Dalbergia cochinchinensis (assembly GCA_031216125.1). Classification (NCBI taxonomy): domain Eukaryota; kingdom Viridiplantae; phylum Streptophyta; class Magnoliopsida; order Fabales; family Fabaceae; genus Dalbergia; species Dalbergia cochinchinensis. Next base: position 30,944,233 of record CM062375.1, on the reverse strand, counting down.
TGTGACCTTGCTCATTTTTATTCTTCTCCCATTCCCCTTTTCAGAAGGATGATTACTTTTCTGTCAAGCTTAGCTGAAATTTCTGAATTAATACTAATCATTGATGTATTGCTGCAAACATTGTTAAATCGTATAATTGAAGCTTAAATTTATCCTACTTGAGACATTATGAATAAACATGCATTCAAAGGGAAGGTAGAGGGATCAACTGAATAGGCATTTCATTGTTTGGTGTATTAAATGACAAAATGCTTTGAATAACAGAAATGCGAAAGATAAAATTTTGGGAGACACAAAATTTTTGCCCCAGTTTAGGTTCTTGGTGGCTCAATCAATTGACTTCTTAAAGCAAGTTGAATACCATAGCCATGATATCTGTCGCCACATCTTCAAATTCTTTTTCAAAATTGCCCCAGTTTCAGTCCTTATCTGCTTGGTTCGCTGGACTATCAAAAATTGCCCCAGTTTCAGTTGCCAGCGAAGATGCTTATCTTTTCTGCTCTAACTTTTGCCTAGGCCGCTCTTTTGAGTTTTCAACCTAGCGAGCTCTTTTGTTTTGTTGTTTTGCCCTAATTTTTGCTTAGGTCGCTCTTTCGAGTTTTCGACCTAACGGGCTTTTTAAGTATCTGCTTCGCCCTAACTTTTGCTTAGGTTGCTCTTTCGAGTTTTCGACCTAACGGGCTTTTTAAGCATCTTTTCAAGCATAAAATCTTTTAACCGCATCACTGTTGATTGGTTTAGGCAATTCTTGTCCCTCCATGTTTTGCAAAATCAATGCTCCACCTGAGAATGCATGCTTGACAATATAAGGACCTTCATAACTTGGAGCCCACTTTCCCCGTGTGTCCTCTTGATTAGGAAGAATTTTCTTCAGAACCAAATCTCCTGGATGAAAATCTCTAGGGCGGACTCTCTTATTAAAAGCCCTAGCCATTCTGCTTTGATACAATTGGCCGTGGCAAATGGCTGTAAGTCTCTTCTCTTCGATCATGTTCAATTGCTCATATCGAGCTTTCACCCATTCAGATTCTTCCAGCTCAGCCTCCATCAAAACTCTGAGCGAAGGGATTTCAACCTCTATAGGAGATACGGCTTCCATTCCATATACCAATGAAAAAGGAGTTGCCCCTGTGCTTGATCGTATGTTGGTACGATACGCATGCAGAGCATACGGCAGCATTTCATGCCAATCTTTGTAGTTCACAACCATTTTGGCGATGATTTTCTTGATATTTTTATTTGCAGCTTCAACCGCACCATTCATTTGAGGTCTATAAGGAGCTGAGTTGTGATGCTTGATCTTGAAAGTCTCAAAGAACTTCTGAACTTCGGCACCATTGAGGTTAGGAGCATTGTCTGTAATGATCCTTTCTGGAATTCCATATCTGCAGATGATGTCCTTTTTGATGAATCTGAGAAACACCTTCTGTGTGATATTAGCATATGAAACAGCTTCCACCCATTTAGTGAAATAATCTATCGCTACCAAGATGAAACGATGACCATTAGATGCTTTGGGATTAATCGGGCCGATAACATCCATGCCCCACATCGAGAAAGGCCAAGGAGACACCATGCTATGCAATCAACCGGGAGCATTAACTCGGTCTGCATATATCTGACATTTGTGACACTTCCGAACATAACTGATACAGTCATTCTCCATAGTGGACCAGTAATAACCGCTTCTTAAAATTTTGCGAGCCATCATATGTCCATTGGCATGAGTTCCACAGATCCCTTCATGAACTTCAATCATGATTATTCGAGCTTCATGAGCATCTACACATCTGAGGAGAGTCGTGTCATAGTTCCTCTTGTAAAGCACCTCACCATTCAAGAAGAAAGCCATGGCCAGTCTTCGAATTGTTTTCTTATCCACCTCATTTGCACCTGCTGGGTATTCTCCTTTTTGAATATACTGTTTGATATCATGATACCATGGTTGGCCGTCCGGCTCAATCTCCACATTGTCACAATACACCGGTTCGGCTTGCATTTCTACATGGATGGGTTGAACATTAGCATGGACCTTCAAGTTAGTCATCACGGCCAAAGTCGCTAAAGCATCTGCAAACTGGTTCTTGTCCCGAGTTAAATGAGAGAACGATATGTCATCAAAACGCTCAATTAACTGAGACAAATGCTTCTGATAAGGTACCAATTTCGGATCCTTCGTACGCCATTCTCCATTAACTTGATAGATTATGAGCGCAGAGTCTCCAAAGACTTTTAGTTCTTTGATTCCCAAGTCAATCGCAACTTGCAAACCATTTGCACATGCTTCATATTCTGCCATGTTGTTAGTACATTCAAAGTCTAATTTGATGGAAACGGATCGATTCCCAGCTGGTGAGACAACCACAGCTCCTATTCCACATCCATTCATATTGGCTGCTCCATCAAAGTACATCTTCCACACATTCCCCTCTTCTTCATCTTCTCTTTCTAGTGTCAACACTTCGTCATCAGGGAATTCAAGCATAGTGGGCTGTACACCCTCCATAGGGTTTTCAGCTAGATGATCAGCAATTGCACTTCCTTTGATAGACTTTTGAGTGACATATTTGATATCAAATTCAGACAGCATTACTTGCCATTTTGACATTCTCAATGACACATGAGGACTATCAAATATGTACTTTAACGGATCCATTCGAGAAATCAGCCAAGTAGTGTAGTATAACATGTACTGCCTCAACCTCTTGGAAGCCCATACTAATGCACAACAGGTCTTTTCAATTGCCAGATAGCGAGATTCGCATTCATTAAACTTCTTGCTCAAATAGTAAATGGCCTGTTCTTTCTTTCCAGATTCATCATATTGCCCCAACATTGCCCCGAGTGAAGTAGGTAACACTGTGAGATCTGATGATTAAAGGACGGCTTGGCGTAGGAGGAATCAGAACTGGAGGTTTCATTAGGTAAGTCTTTATTTTATCGAAGGCCTCTTGGCATTCCTCATTCCATTCTCCAGGTTGATGTTTTCGCAGCAACTTGAATATAGGCTCACAAGTACTAGTCAAATTTGCAATGAATCTAGCAATGTAGTTGAGTCTCCCAAGAAAACTTCTCACTTCCTTCTCGCCTGGGTGGCATTTCTTGTATAGCCTTCACTTTATCCGGATCCACTTTTATCCCTTCTCTGCTGACAATGAATCCCAGTAATTTCCCCGTGGAAGCTCCAAAGATGCATTTATTTGGGTTCAGTCGCAACTTGTATTTTCTGAGTCTTTCAAACAGCTTTTGTAAGACTGCTACATGGTTTTCTCCCTCTTTGGACTTAGCGACCATGTCATCTACATACACTTCAATTTCCTTATGCATCATGTCATGGAACAGTGCAACCATTGCACGTTGGTAAGTGGCACCGGCATTCTTCAACCCGAACGGCATGACTGTGTAGCAAAATGTTCCCCACGGAGTTATGAACGTAGTTTTTCCTTTGTCATGAACATCCATGAGAATCTGATTGTACCCGGAGTATCCATCCATGAATGAAAATCGATGATTCCTGGCGGTATTATCAACAAGGACATTGATGTGAGGGAGTGGAAAATCGTCTTTCGGGCTAGCTTTATTTAGATCCCGATAATCAACACACATCCTAACCTTCCCATCCTTTTTAGGCACAGGCACGATGTTGGCCACCCAATCCGTGTGTCTCGACACCTCTAGAAACCCGGCCTCTAGCTGTTTAGTCACTTCTTCTTTTATCTTTAGTGACATGTCAGGCCGCATCCTTCTCAACTTTTGCTTTTTCGGCTCAGCTTCTGGGTACAAAGGGATCTTGTGTGAAGCAATCTCTGGATCCAACCCTGGCATATCATGATAAGACCATGCGAAAATATCCAGGTATTCTTCAAACAAGGCGATCATTTCTGTTCGCTCAGGATTTTCCACTATTTTCAGCTCTTTCCTCTCTTCTTCGGTGCCCATGTTAATTACTTCGACCACCTCATTGTCTAAGTCAAATCCTTTATCCATGTGTTCTAGTAACCCTGAAAATCTCTCAACAGTTTCTTCATCTTCTTCAGATTCATAGCTATCGCAATCAAGTGCAGTAAGAGAATCAATTGATTGGCCTTCAAAATCCCTTTCATGTGGCAAAATTCCTACACTTAAATCCCTGGAAAGTAATTGCGGTGGGTTGGAATGCCAAGACAAATAATGGGTAAACATGAATAAAAAGGCGCAAATTAATGGTTTGAGGAAATAATGCTAAAGAACAAGAATAGCGGATAGAAAAGAGAACAATTGCTGGATGAACATGCAAGTTTATTCAAATGATGTCTCAAAGTAGCATCCATAAAAGCAAATACAATTAATACAATCCCGAATGATTACTTTGAAGTAACAACATCAAGCATTGGTTCGGCTTCCCAATTCATCAGCATCCCATCGCGGTTGACAACATAAGCGCTGTTGCGTTCTTCAGGCTTCTCAACATCCACCATACTGATGGTTGGACAACAGCTAGGGACACATCCTCCTTCAGCCATAATCACCTCAGCCGGATAAGGAAAGGTCTCTTTCAGATGAGGGATCTGCTTCAACTTCTTATTGGGTTTCTTTGGTTCAAGAGCCATGGTCTTGATCTGCTCCTCCAATGATGCTTCATATCCTAAACCAAATCGGTTAGGTTTCCCTGAGATAGATAGAGGTGTTTTGATACCCTGCAACCGTGGTCCCAGCCCTTTGCCGTGCAGATAACCATTTTTGGTCATGATATGGGCCACTACCTGATTGACATCTTGCCTTGGGAACTCATTCTGTTCTTGCTTCAGTCCTACTACCTCCGCATCGTGCCATAAGCTGTTTTCCACTAACTCCACATTTTCAACATATGGAAGTGAGACAGGTTTAGATACCATGATTTCGTTCTCTCCATGGATTGTAATGACTGAATCATTTTCAATGTATTTAACCTTTTGATGCAAGGTTGAAGGAACAGCACCAACATTGTTAATCCACGGTCTTCCCAGCAGCATATTGTAATCAGACTCAATCTCCATCACTTGGAATAAGACCTCAAATTGGCTCGGGCCGATTTCCAATGGTAGCATTATTTCCCCTAGGATGTTTTTCTTCGCTCCATCAAAAGCTCTTACGATCATCATTTGTGGTGAGATGTCGTCCTTGCTCATTGACAAATAGCTCAAAGTTGATGCTGGCAAGACATTTAATCCTGACCCTCCGTCAATGAGAACCTTAGGCACTATATAGCCTTTGCATTTGAGGGTTATATATAGTGCTCGTGGGTTGGCCTGTGATACAATTTCTTCATTTGAGAAAGTGATCATATTAACATGCTTTACCGGATCCACCATGTTCACCATATTCTCCAGTGAGACATCCGGTTTCACATAAGCATCCTTCAAGACCTTCAGCACTGCCTTTTGATGAGATTCAGATGACAAAATCAGTGACAACAGGGAGATTCTAGCAGGAGTCTTTTTCAATTGCTCCAGTATGTCGTACTCACTTTGTTTCATGATTTTCAAGAACTCCTCTTCTTCATTTTCTTCTCTTTCTTTTCTTTCCGCACCAAGACCCTTTCCCACATTCTCTTCTTCGACAAACTTTCCTTTTTCCAGCTCTCCGGGCCCATAAATTCTTCCACTTCTTGTTATTCCTTTTACCTCCGCTACCACTTCACCCGTTTGGGCTTTCGAGGTTTCCCTTATGTCTCCGTTTGTCTCCACATTAGTTCCATAGTTCCAAGGGACAGATGTGTATCCTCGTGAATCGAATGGTGCTGGTTTCCTCACGGTGATCACCATTTTCTTTGGTTTCGGAGCTCGATTCAGTGGAGGGATACGGAGTATGAAGCGATCAATCACATTCACCTCCTCAGGAAGATTCGATTTCCGTTTCACTTGAATCACTCCCAGGTCAAGTAATTCTTGTACTCGAGCTTTGAAATCCCCACAACTTTCTATATCATGACCAAAAACTCCAGAATGGTATATGCAGCTTGACCTTATGTCATCTTTCTCATTCTCTTTTATCATGGATGCAGAGGCTGCGATATGGTACCCTGCCTCCTTCAAACCATTGAACACTTTCTCCATAGGAGTTCGGAGACCCATAACCTTCTTAACTAGAGGTTCTTCCACCTCCAAGGTATTCACACGACTTCCTCCTTCGTGTTTTGGGATCGGGTTGTTAACAATATCCGGTTTTGAATCTTCTTGAAAGTCTAGCCTTCCACAAGCGATTAACCTTCTTACTGCTGTTTTGAAACTCTCGCAATCCTCAATGGAATGCCCTGCTATGTCCATGTGGTATTTACAGGTCAGGTTCGGGTTGTACCAAGCTGGGTATGGTGGTTCTAATGGGTGCACAGAATATGCCGAGATCAAATGAGCATCAACTAACTTTTGAAACAGATCAGCATTCGAAATAGATAGCTTTGGGAAAGGTGGGAAATTGGGGAATCGATTACGATTTTGGTTTTGGAAATTTGGTCGAGGTGCTGGGGTGTATGTTGGGCGGGCTGGTTGATACGGCCTTATGTGGAGGTTGTTAACTTGGGGTTGGAAATATGGAACAAAGATTTATGTTGGTGTGGTTTGATATGGTGGATAGTGAGGGATAGGGGTTTGGTATGATCGTGGTCGGGTTGGTGTGTATCGTGGGACGAATGATTGCTGACCATGCACATAATTCACATCTATCTCCTTCTTTCTGGGTGGGAAACTCTTTCTAGTGTCTTCACTGTTCACGGGAAGCTTGCCGGCTTTTGCTAAGCTTTCAATTCTTTCTCCAGCAGTTATCAACTCAGAGAAGTCTTTGTATGCTGCTCCTGCCATTGCCCCAATGTAAGGGGATCCTAGGGTTCCCAAGAAGTAAGAACACATCTCGGTTGGGATGAGTGGTGGTTGAACCTGAGCAGCCAAGGCTCTCCATCTTTGAGCGTATTGCTTGAATGATTCATCCTTCTTCTTCTGCATAGAGCTTAATTGCTCCCGTGTAGGTGCCACCTCAAGATTGAACTTGTATTGGCTCATGAACAGATCTGCCAATTCTCTCCAGCTAGAAATCTTTGAGTGGTCCAGTTGAATGTACCACTCCAGAGCAGGTCCAGTCAGGCTTTCATGGAAGAAGTTGATGAGGAATTTTTCATCCTTTGACCATATCGCCATCTTAGTACAATAACTCTTCAAGTGAAAAAGAGGATTACCCGTCCCGTCATACTTTGAGAAGTCAGGAACCTTGAAGTCCCTAGGGATTACTACATCAGTAGAAGGGCAGAGTTGTTCAACTTCCACATACCCATAGGGGCTAGGTCCTTGAATAGCCCGAATCTGCTCTTGAATATTCTCCATCCACTCTTCTTTGAACTTTCCCTTTTCTGCCTCTGCACGACTGTTCTCTGAGGAGGATGGCTGCTTCTGGATGACCACACGAGGTTGCTCCCAGACAGGGGTAACATGCCCATGCTCATGAGTTTGCACATTTTCTAAAGAACGATAACCTTCTCCGATAGGGATTACCAATGGTATCGCAGGCGGTGGTTGCCCATGGAGGTTTTTCGGGATTTCACCCATATCATTCATCCCCGGAGTGACATTTAGAGCTGCACCCGGTACCACAGGCATACCCAGTGTCGTGGTACTTGGTTGCACAGTTGCTGAATGAGCTCCCAATAGGTTAAGTGATTCTTGTATGGCCCGCATCATATCCTCCAACCTTCCTTGGTTGTTTGACAGTTCATTCAGTTTTCCTCTCACTGCATCAACTTCATCGCTCAGATTTCTTCCTACTCCAGAAGTAGTTGTGGTTGGGATACCCCTTTCTGTGTCACCATTCCCTCTAGCCATTTTGGTCCGGGCTCTGGTATTGTGAATTCGAGTTTGATCGGTATCGGTTTTCCTTGGGCGCCCAATTGTGATGGATTTTTACCTAGACAAGAAAACAATTTTAGTGAAAAGAAAAATACAAAAACATAGCTATTTGTTAGAAATCATCAGTTGAACCGAATCTTGATGTGAGTATCTTTGATGATAACCGTTCCTCAGAACGTCTTGTTCAAAAGTACTAAGTCGTGGGTATTGCTATGAGATCAACACAATGCAGAGAAACAAAGATTTTTATTCATCAAGGGGTATTATAACTGTCATCCCCTTTTTGTTTTACATTCACTTCCAAAACGAGAAAAGAAATACATCATAAAGCCATAAAGGCCTTTCTCAACATCTTTCAGCAATTATTCGTTTCATTCTCCCAATCAAGTCTTTACAGTAGTCAACAAAACTGCTAATCTCAATCGGGGTCTTGAAAGGGATTATTCCTTGCTCGGCCAATCCTAAGTATCTTGGAACATCTTCGATGGCCGCATTAGCCAATCCTGCCAAGTTTGAAAAGCGAGTCTTCAGCTCATGAATAATGTGGTTCTGATGTTGTATTTCGGAATCCAAACTTGCAACTCTTTCCTTTTCTTCTTCCAGAGCAACTTGATATTCCATGATCTCATCATGCATGTGTTGGCTTAGTTCTTCAATCTTCCTTTGATACTCATTGTTCAATTCTTCCATTTGTTGTCTCATTTGTTCTTCACCTTTTAACGCAGTTTCTTCAGCAATTTTGGCCTTTCGAAGTAGATCTTTCAGCTGTTGATTTTCAGCTAGCACTTTGTCACGCTCCTGTCTCCGAAGTCCAAGCTCTTTGTTGGCAGCTTTGAGGCATTCCTTAGTTTTCATCATGTGTTCATGCCCCATCTTCAGCTTCTTGCTTGTTCCGTCTAGAGCTTGATCCTTTTCAGTGCTTTCTCATTTTAACTTCATGTAGTTATGGTGGACACTTTTCAACTCAGCTTCTATTTGTATCTTTTCTTGTTCAACCTTGTCTAATTTCTCCTTCACTTCTTTGATTTCTTCATTTTCATGAAAGCGACATGCTGATGCATTGTCCAGAGGAGTAACAGCTATGACCCTGAATGACATCTTGATCTCTTATGCCCTGTTTTTCACCCATTGATGATAACTTTCTTTCACTGCACAACTCCTCATTCCCAATTCTTTTCCTTTTCGGACAATCTTGTTCCAAGCATATCGGACTTTCTGCAATAGGCCAATGTCATTGGAGTCTTGATAATATGAGACGAACGGAATAACTGCAGCTTCAGATGGAGGTTCCATCATAGGATACCCGAGCTGGCGTAATACCAAGACAGGATTGTAGTTTATGCATCCTCGGGTACCCATGAGAGGTACGTTTGGAAAGCTTCCGCACTGATAAATCAGAGTTTGACCATCCTCCCTTCAAGGATACCATCGTATCATCTTTTCATCCAATTTGGCCAGGTCTTGAGCCCACTCTTGTGCACTCTTCTTCTTAATCTTATGCATTCGTAGGTCTTCAATTGGACAAGGCACCTTGTAATTCCTTTGGAATATGTGCAATGTAACCCACACATATAGCATTGGTAAACAGCACAGAATTCTCTTACCATTTCTCTCATGGCAAAAGTTCAGAGTACAATAAACATCTGCCAGGAGGGTTGGAACGGGATTATGACCGTGGAACTTGCGAGCAAGGAATACGTCAATAGACGCAAAGTCTACAAGGCCTTCAATGTTCGGAAACAAGACAGTGCTGTAGATGGTGAGGGCCAGTACATCTATGAAAGTATCCCAATCTTCAACTTGAGCTAAACGGCGCATATGCTCTTCGAGATAATCCCTTGAGAATCCGTAAGTCCCATTTCTACACTTCTGTGCTTCATGCAGATTCTTTACGCCTACCCTTAGGACGGTTGATAGGGTTTGTAAAGAAGGATAATGGCCTTGGTAGTGATAAGGTTTTTCTCCTTCTAGTGGTAACCCCAGGATCTTCTCAAATTCTTCAATGGTCAGTGCTAACTGGAAGTCTTGAAAAGTGAAACATCGGAACGGAGGATCATAGTACTGTGCCAGTGCTGTGATTGCTTCTTCCTGTTCTTCCACTTCTAAGAGATTCAAAACCTTTCCATACTTTCTGGTGAGAGACAGGCGTTGTGGTAAGCTCAACAGTTGACCCAAAGATCTCAGGCTTTTAGTGTCAGATGTCTTGGCTTTAAGACACAAAGTTCTTTTCAACTTTTCACCTTCCTGACTGTTTGGTCTCATATTCGTTTCCATTTTCCAGAGATACTCACAATAAGATTTCAGTTCAACTTTCTAACAAACCTGCCATAATAGAGAGAGAAAAAAAAATTGATTTAAATGAAAGAAGGAAAAGTAAACAATTTAGGCAATGAATGTAAATCATGTACAAAGAACAATGATAGAAAATTATGTACAAAGAAAGGAGTTAAGGAAAATGCACGCTCTCTTTGTGTCCTATGTGAGGTAAATTCTGGAGGTTAATTCTATAGTCCTATGGTCGTTCTACCTTGTGAACACTTTCACTGGGTGGGTCTATATTCTCAGAGTTCTACGACCTCTAGAGTTAAGATTCATTTCAGAACGTTACCCACAACAGCAGGTGAACCGCTAGATGTAGGGCATTCATGAAAGAATCACACCCTAGATGAGATTTTCGCGATAACCAAACAGGATGAACATCCAAAATGGCTACCGCTGCACAATCTCTTTCCTATCTCAAGTTACACTCAGACCCGGGTATAGGGCCCCACTCGTGTAATTATCGTGTAAGTGTTGTGTGTGAAGAGAGCATACAAACCTGAAATCCTAAGACTACCCATGACTAATACCTGCAAAAACAACTCAAACGAACGCAGACAGCATCCAGTAACAATCGTCTACCCTAAGGTTTTAACAAACAGAGCTATCAAACACATGAAATGTAGAATTCTGTAAAGAGGCAAAGCATAAAGAAAGAAAATATTAGACAAAGTAAGCTAAGAAAAGGAAAACAAACATCAAAAGGTTATATTTAATTTGCACAACTAATTAAAACAGGCTTGACTCTCTTGGAAATCCCCAGTGGAGTCGCCATCTGTCGCAACCGTGATCGCGACCGGGACGGCGAAAAAAGAAAGAAATTATGTTGAAAATATTGGAGTCGCCACCAAGTTTACTTAGAATTGGGAAAACGTTGGAAAAACCCATTTTTAGAGAAATAGTCTTTGAAACCAGTTTGAGCTCGGGAGTCGGTTATGTATAGGGAAGGGCAGGAATTTAATCCCACGCACCCTAGTACACCCGTCCTTGGACGGTACCTTTGATTAATTGTGCAAATTATTAATAACCTTTGGAATATTTATTTTATTCTATTTATAATGAAACTATAAATAAAAGAAACTTTAAAAGAAACTTCAGGAATACCAAACTGTCACAATTCAGGTATCCAAAAAAATTAAGTCAACAAGCCGTCACGGCTAAATTAACATTTTTATTTGAATAAGAAATTTATTAAATAAATGAGCAAATTTAAATTGAAAATAAATATATAAATTATAAATATTTACAAATAAGGAAAAAAAAAGAAGAGAATTACTTTTTATGTATTTTTATAAATCAATAGAAGCAAATATAAAAGAGAACAGACATTTTTAAGGAAATTTTCAATCATTAAGTCATCACAACTCAAATGTTCAAATATCGAGCTAACAAGTTCATCACTACTAAATTAACTCTTTATTTGCAATAACGGAAGTTAAATAAAATATTTTGAAATAAGATTATTTAAAAAAAAACTTATAAATGAAACAAAATACATAAATAGCATAGAAAATATTACAAAAATTATTTACAAATAAATTAAGTGGTGAAAAGTTAATTTTAGAAAAAAAAGAATTTTAGAATATTAAGTTGTCACAGCTAAAATATTCTAAAAAAACATAAAGTTAACAAACCGTCGCGGTCAAATTAACTCTATTTTGAAAAGACTTTGAATATCAAGCCGTCGCAGCTAAAATATTCTGAAACATGAGGTTAACAAACCGTCTCGGCTCAATTAACCTCTCTCTTTTTTTTATACAATTCATCTATTAATTAAATATATAAATTCCAATAAAACACTCGAGTACTTATTTTGAATCATAAATGGATAAAACTTCTCTTTTTAGACAAAATTCTAATTTTAACGGGAACCTATAAAATTAAACACAATTAACTTAAATGAACATATAAACACATAAAATAGTTAAACCAAGAGAAAAAAAAATAATTCACAACCTAATTACACACAAAACGCATAATCACATAAAATAACAAAACTAAATAAGTAATTCACAAACGCAAATACACAAGATATGTAAAATAATTAAACTAGAAATGCAAAATATTACAATTTACAATTAATTTTAATTGAAACACATAAACATAAAATATTTAAACTAAAAAAGTAAAATAAACACAATTAAGTAATTAAATCAATCAAAATATATAAATAAAATATAATAAAAAAAAGATTAAACTCGTAAACATAAACGTAACATACCACAAAATATGTGAAAATAATTAAACTAAGAGAACAAAGGTTCTAATTACTATTTTTCTCTTTTTCAATCAATGGAAACATTAATACTAAATTTTCCCGAAATAATAAAATGAAGTAAAATGAAATTAAATCGAATAACTTGTTTTTTTTCTTCTATTTTTTTTTTACAATTACCTAATTTCGTTCGAATAAAAATAAATAAAAGAACATATGTTACAAATCTCTCCTCTTCTTTGTCAAAATATTGAAATATTTATTACAAACTCAAAGTAAAAAAAAACTTTTATTTAGGTCTAAACTAAAACGAAATAAAAACTAATCAAGTAAACAAATCAAAAATCTAAATCATCAAAGTATAACAGCCTTAATCTAAGAACATAGATAAATAAATAAAATAACTAGTATATACAAACTTTAAATTTATTATCGTATATATTTTTTTTGAGATACCTTTTTTTTTTTTTTTAAAAAAAAAGAAACACTTATATAAATTTAAACTAAATCTCCATCTTAGTCTAACATTCAAAATTTAAATCCGCATAATTAACACATACATATACTTGTATAAAAATAAAATAATAATAATAATAAAAAATCTCTCCCTCTCCACACTCACAGACACATTCACCCACACACAACTCACCCTCACCCACTCACTCTCTCACCACACGCACACAACTCACGGATTCACTCTCACTTTCGCACACACGGCACTCTTCTTTCTCACTCTCTCTCTCACACACACACACACACGGGTTTTGTTCTTCTCACAATCACAAACACACATTAAATAAAAGACACAGAGCCTTAGAGAGAGAACAACTAAGAAATGGAGGGAGAGATGTCAAGAGGGGAAGACCGCAGAGAGAAGCCACTGGAGAGGAGCGGCCATCATGGCCGCGGGGAGAGGATGTGGGTTGAGGGGGGGCTTGAGGTTACGCGGGCGTGACGGAGGAGGAAGAGGGCGGCGATCTTGGTGAGCTTGGCCGCGGTGGTGCAGCGAAAAAGGAGAGAGCTCGCAGAGACTTGCGGCGTGGCTGGAGGAACGATGGTCAGCGCGTGAGACCGCCACCGTACAGGGAAGGGAGGAGTTCCGTTATGGCTCGCGTGGTGGTGATGGGTGTGGTTGAAGGCTGTTTGCTAGATCTGTTGGCGGCGCAACAAAGCTGGAGCGGCGGTGAACACAGTATGGCATGGATCTGGGCTGCAGAGTTGCTGACCGGGCATGGCGGAGCGAGGAAGAGGAGCTCCCAAGCGGCGGTTCGAAGGCTACAATAGAGCTTCTTGGTGCTGGGCTGGAGAGGGATTGAAGGTTGAAGGCGGAAGGTTGAAGATAATGAAGGTCCATGATGATGCTGGAGATGGAAGAATGGCCGCGGGTTCATGGAGGCTTCAGGGGGTGATGATGTGATGGTGGCGGTAGAGAGGGGGGAGGCTGACGCTCACGGTGGAGGAAAGGATGAGCTTCGCGGCGCGATGGTTCGGTGTTGGGTTCGCGGCGGTGGGGTTCGGAGTTGGGGTGAGGATGATGAAGAGGGGTGGCGGTTGGAGGCTGTAGTGGTTATGGTGGTGGGAGGCCGAGCTTGGATGATGATGATGGTGACAAGCTAGAGGGAGAGGGGGAACCGGTACTGGTGGTCCATGGAGGGGAGGATGCAGGCGATGAAGATGGAGTTGAAAGAGAGGGAAGGTGGCGATGAAGGGTGGCTAGGGTGATGATACCCTGCGATGATGATGATGATGCACGTTGAGAGGCCGCGCCTCGATGGGAGGCCGCGGCCTGCACCCTCCTTCCCCTCTTTTTTTTTTTTAAAAAAAAATACTATGCTGCCATTACCTTCTCTTTTTGGTTGTTATTACTGGACTGGATCCCTTTTTTTTTGTGCAGGTTCTCTGATGAATGTTTTTAATTTTTGGTCTATGATGATAGCATCAAAAAAATTCTCCTCCTCCGTTTATCCCTCCTCCCCTCAATATGTAAACATGTTCTCCCTTTGTTGAATTTTCCCTAGCTCCACCGAAAGAAAAATTACCCGTTGCTAGCCATGGAGTCAAAAACCTCATTATGATGTTTTTATTCCTTTTTTTTTTAAAAAAAAAAGTTTTCCTGTCTCTATGTCTCACGGGCATATCTTGGGGGAAAGGAGAAAAGAGGACGAGGAATCCGAGAGGAGCCCGTGACTCCTCTGTTTTCCTTTTTTTTTTTGAAATAAATAAAATTAAAAACTACTAACTAATTAGCTTTTTTCTATTTTAGGAAGTAATTAAAGAGACTGTAAACTGTAAATAATAACAAAAGTAAATCAAATGCAAATTTTTGGATTTTTGTTAAAAGATCGAACAAAATCAAGTGTTCACAATAACTCAATCGATTCTTAGAAAATATCATATTGCCTTCATCAATAATAACTAAATATATTGTTTGTTTGCTATTATTTCAATTTCTCGAATGGCCAAAAGATTTTGTGGATTGGAAGAAAAAAATGTACATTGAATGCACTTATAATGATGTTCAATTATCAAAAACAAAATTTTAAAAATAGTGGCTAGTAGATGATGTTTAGATTAAGATTGTAATACCCTAGGTTTTAAATAAAAGGATTATAAATTATTTTTCAAGCTAGAAATTGTGCCAGTCACCTTTACCTGTTATTCGGGTCCTGGATTTCACTAAGTCTGGACCCTACACATCCTTGTAGGGCTCTATGATAGAGCCATACTCTTGGGATCAAAAGTTCCGGTAGTGGTTCTCTAGAGAAAATTGAGTTGAAAAGTGATTTTTAATGAATTTTATGAAACCTTTAAACACTTCATTTTTAGTTTACGAGTTTATAAAACCATAAGAATTTTCGAATTTAAACTAAAATCCAAAATTTGGATTTTGATTTATTGGGATTTTGATTTTTCTGATACTTTATTTGGATCAAAATGAGGGATATTTCCTTATTTATATTTATTTTTTATGTTTTAATAAGTGTATTCTAGAGAACATTTTGGAGAATGCTGCAGTGCTCACAAAATTATAAAAACCTCCATTTCGGGGTCCAGACCATTCCAAACACGAGCCCTCCACCCAAAACATCAGAAACTCTGTCCCTCGGCTTCTCTTCACCCTCCAAACTCCATTGTCTTCCAATTTCTTCAAGTTTAACCTAGGATCTTCCATCCTTCAAGTTTAAAGGTATGTTATCTTGCCAGTTTTGCTTCATTTCCTTCAAGTTTTCCTTTTTTGAGGGTGGTTCTCCATGATTCTCAAGGGAAAGAAGTTTTTTACCTTCTTAGGAATGGATTCTTGGGTATTGAAGAGGCTTTAGAGGTTAATCTAGAGTTCTGTTGCTTTCATGTCAGATAGTGGTCCCATCTCCTACTTTTAAAAGTCCTGTTGATTCTATTGGTGTAAGTTCTTCACTGTTCACCCCTCTAGGTGAGTGGGTTCACATCTGTGATTTCTATATTATGCATTAGAACTATTTTCATAAGGATATCATTTATTGTTTTTCATTTAGAGATTTCTGCATAGAAGTTTGAGATTTCTGTTAGTTTATATGTTTTAGAATACCTGGTTTTAGAGCATGAAATTGGTTTTTGATAAAACTCATGGGACCATGTTTGTTATACTAATTTTATGTAGAATTGATGATTTATTTAATTGTTAGAGGCTTTTGTTATTATTTCAACGGATTCTGAAACTGGTTTATATATATGATATTGAATTTTTCTTAGTCTATGAAGAGTTGAATAGTTGAAATATGATTTAGATAATCAACTAAAAGGTTTTAAGGATTTTCAGATTTAAATGAATGTATTTGATTAAGTTAAAAGGTAGCTATAGAGAAATAGGCTGCGTGTTAACGGCAGTTAATCTGTTAACCTTAGTACCAAGTAGCCTGGGCTAGAGATTACAAAGAACTCATTGTCACACTGGGGACAGTGATACGTAATGCCCAAATGTGACCAGAGATTATAGAGAATTCATTGTCACACTGGGGACGGCGATACGTAATGTCCAGATGTGACCAGAGATTTACATTCAGAGTTTGGCCACACTTGGGACGATGATACGTGTAACGCCCCGATTTTTCTGTCTAAAAGGAAAATGACCAAAATGCCCCTGAGGTCATTTTCTGCCCGAAATTCGAGGATGGTCGGCCCGGTGGTTCTCTAAGGGCCAACTCAATGTTTGAAGGGGATTGGATAGCCCTTGAATAGTTTCGGAGGCGAAAATCTCATTTTCTCATAGCTTGGTCAAAATGACCAAAATACTCCCTATAGCGCTTACTTGTAAAGGTGCCATTTAAGCCCGAAACTTTCTCTGAAGGTCTAAAACAATATTTTTACATGTTTAAAAGCGTCTGTTTAATTCTCGGTGGTCCCAGACAGTTTTTGTGCAAAATTACGAATTAGCCCCTGGAATAGTATTTTTGAGCTTAATGACGTAGTTAAGCAAACCTAAGCAATATTAGGCTCTAATCGAAGATTAATTAATTTTCATAATTAATCTAAAGTCAAAATAAGCTATTAAAATTAATTAGAACCTAAAATTGCTTAGATTAAACCTAAATCTCTTTTTAAAACTCAAGATTCCAATTTTGGAATCTTGAATAGTATTTTCTCTTTTCAATTCCTTAAATCATGGAATTGTGTCTAGAGTTGTTTATGAACTAAAATGAATTTATAACTCACTAATGATGCAAGACCACTCCTTAAACATGTCTTGACAACCTTGATTACCCATTTTCTCACCTAAACACTTTCTTACAAAATTCCTAATCTTAATCCTAATCAAAGATACACCTAAACACAACTCTAAACCACAATTAAAATGCAAGAAATCCTCCCCCATGGCTGATGCAAGTTTCGGCCACCTCCTCCCCCATTTGCATCACATGCTGATTTGTTTCTCACTCAAAGAACCATGCTTAACCCATACTTGCACTCATGCTTGAACCCATACCTAGCCATGCTTGCCTTGAACCATAACTTGGAGAAGATATTTTCTCTTCTCCATGGCTGTAAATGGCCGAAGCCTTCCTCCCCATTTACACCTCTCATTTTGTTTCATTTCCCTATAAATAGCATGCTTGGGTGAACTTGAATAATTTTGGGTTCATTTGCTAAGTGTAAGTTTTCAAAGAGCACTTCAAAGTTTTCTTTTTCTCTCAAAGTTCAAGTGTCCAAGTTCTTCAAGTTCTTCATTCTCTTCCCTCATCTCAACCTCCAATCACTTGGTAGGGATTTTCTTTCAAGTATTTCTTTCATTTAAGTTCTTAATCTAGTTATGTGTTCATGGTTTCTGTTGAATCTTTTTGGAACTTATTTTCTTCTTCTCTTCCTTCTTCATTTTCGGCCATGAGCCTTTGAAAACAAAGGAATGAGAGCTTGATGATGAGGGTTTCATGATGATGTTCATCACTTGAACAACCTCTAAAACTTGATCTTTGTTCTTGAGTTAAAAATGTTTATAGTTCTTTCTTTCTTGAACCTTGAAATCTTTAACTTTGTTGATGTTTTAAAATGGTTACATGAACTCAATGATGAGGACTCATGATGTTGGTGTTAATACATCATCGAGATCATGGTATTTAGAATTTCAAAATGGTTCTTTCTTGCTCTTAAGTTTCGGTTTCTTTCCTTTCCTTTTTCTCTAAAATTTTGGCCAACCAACTTGGGTAGTCCAACATGATAGCTTGATGATGAGAGTTCTAGTTGGTAACTTTATGTTCACCACAAAGGAATCTCTAAAGCTTGAGTTTTCATAAAAGTGTATTAAAGGTCATTTATGGCTATATTTCAAGGAATGTTATCTTGAGTTCTAAGAACTCTAGACCTTACTTTATCTTGTCATGATGAGCTTGGGTTAAGGTTAAAGTTCCTCTAAAAGTCTTGTATGAGCTCTAATAAGATATAAATGAACTTGCATATTTACTTTGAGGTTGCACTCATGTTTATATTCTTGCTTTGCATCTTTATTTTCAAGTCATCACCTAAGGACTCAAAGATTAAAACAAGACTTGCATTATCACCTAATTAATTCTCAAAGCCTTTCTATTTTGGCCTTAAAGTCGATTGTTGCTGGGCCTAGAGTACTAAAATAAAGAAATGAACTTGCATTGCATATTTATTTCAAGTCTTGCATATTTACTTTCGAGCCTTGCATATTTACTTCAAGTCTTGCATATTTAAATTTCAATCCTTGCATATTTATTTCCAAGTCTTGCATATTTAAATTTCAAGCCTTGCATATTTATTTCCAAGTCTTGCATATTTACTTTAAAGTCCTCACTTTACTTTGTAATGAAGAATAAAAATGAAGTGCATAGCATATTTATATTTTGTCATCACTTAAAGACCTTAGAGCTCAAAGACTTGCCCATTTTATCTCAAGTTAAAGTTTAATATGGAAGTATTCTTTGAATGCATAATTTCGGCCAAGTAATAATGATGAGCTTGGAATGAGTTTCATCTAGTTACAAGGGCCAACAACCTATGTCCTAGGATTTTCTTTAAGCTTGATGAGTTTTACAAAAGTTATGACAAACAAGATTTATGATTTTAATCCTCTTCTAAAGAAGAATTAAATTGGTTACTGAACTAAGGTTGTTTTTAGCCTCTTGATAAAATAAAATTATTTGCAAAGAGTTTTAAAAGTCCTAAAATGATTCCAAGGGAAACTAGCAACTATTATGCTTTAAAAATGTCAAATTATGTGTCTTTTTGGATTTGAACAATTCAGTTTTGCCTTGATATGTTTGTTGCTGTATGATGATCTTTTGATGTGCTAGAATGTATGGAAATAATATATGATGAGGTAGGAACACTTTTATGCATGTTAGGAGAGAAACTAGCTTCATAAGAAAAATCGTAAAGTTGGAATTTAACATGTGTTTAACCCCTTCAATCTTAATCAATACCAAAACTGTTTTAATATGATAACAATCAGTTTAGGATTGATAAATCATGAAAAATTTGGTTACATTTGAAGTAGGATTGAATTTTAGCACCTATAGAGAAACTAGTAACTAGAAAATCGTAAAAGTGCAATCCTAGAACTCTTAGAACATTTAATTTCTGGATTCTGTCCAGCGACCTCATAATATGGCAAACATGGTTTATAATTAGTTCTTAGGCATAGGAATACCTCATAATTGGTTTAGATTTAATTTATAGCGCCTTAGGCGAAGACGGAACCAAGAAAGGGTCTAAAACGTAAGTTCTAGAACCTCGTAATCATCAATGTATAACTCTGCCCTTGGAGAATGGTGCTGCCCAGTTTTATTAAAGAGCATAAATGATAGTAAGATTTGTTAGAAGACAATCCTTATGTGTATAAGAGGTTGATAGAGAATGGTAGAATAATTACATCTCAATTTTAAGGCCCGTAAGGGTCAAAGTATAAGATACCGTAGGATCAAGGGCATAATGAGTTTCAATGTTACATGTGAATGAATGTCCTATTTGAGAATGATTATGTCAACGTATGAATTTATGATTAAGGATACATGTTCTATTTGTTTATGTGGCACAAAGTAAATATGGAAGAAATCCGGCGTGCTGCTGTTATGCTGCCAAATTTCTGACAAATTTGGGAACTTAGAAAGTTTTTGAAAAACCTATGAGATTTTCTTTATAAGATATGAGGTACTAAGATGAGTTCTTGGATGACACTGGTTCGGCCGAGCACCTCCAAAGAACTCATGTGACATCGGTACCAAGATGTATTCTTGGGTGACACCGGTTCGGCCAAGAACCCCCAAGAAATGCCCCCTAGCCCGTACTAGATGTAACATCCTAATTTTTAACCCAATACTCTAGAACATACTTAGGTTAATCATTAGTTTGTTACCTCATAGTTCTCAATTTTACTTAGAAATACTTAGCGGAAAAATACGGGTAAACTTTTTTTTTGAAAACAAAGTGAGAGCCGCGTGATGCGATATATCATATAACGATCAAAACATACATCTCATAGCGTCATAGCATAAGGCACACCATGAATAATACTGAATATCATCTCATATATATATAACTTGCCCACTTATAAGTGTGGGACTTAATTTAGTACAAGGAAAATACATGAAAGGAAGTACAACATAAACATAAACATGATCTACTCCCCTACCCGTGTGCATCTAATGGGATAACCTCTAAACAAAAGAAGGTTTATCCCCATCCAAGTGGTGTGTGCTCTAACCCGGGCCATCCACAGCCTCCTACTGGCGACTATCCCTCGAGCATGGTACGTAACCGGGAAACTGAGCAAGCTCCTCCGACGTGAATAGACGGGACGGGGCTCGGAAGTGACCTCCACGGCATGGCCTCATCTCCGGTCGTCGTGCAAGCCTCGGCTGAGTCACGGAAGGCTCACTACCCTCCCCAAGGTCCATGGGTATGGTGGGGGAAGATCCCTCGGAGGGTGCCTGGGTTGCCGAATCCTCGGAAGGGTCCGTCTCCGAAAAAGACGACGGGCAATGGGGCACATACTGCGGGTAGTCTCGAGCGGCGGACGTGGATGGTGGGGTACGGCGAAGCCTCTCCTCTAGGGGACGTGCGCGCTCGAACACCAGGTCATCGCCAAAAGGTGAGACGGGGGAGAAACGATGGGAATGTACAGGGGGAGTGAAGGGTCGACCCATGAACATGAATACTGTAACCATGCATCGACCCACAAAATGGAATGACCCGTGGTCCGGGTCATGGTGCACCTCCTATGTCGGTGTGTCCACGAACACTACGAACGTCGCCATCTGAAGACGTGACGGAAAGAAAGAGATAGAGGGAGTGAGAATCTTGCTAAAGAATCTCAGTAGGGCCTCCTACTACCTAGGTGTCATCATCTACGTCCTCAGGAACCTTGGGTTTAATTATACAAAATGACTGAACATGCATTAAGTTCATTTTAAACTTTAAAATGTACTTTAGCCAAGGTCCATTCATTTTAGGATGATCTTAATGTCATGAATGCAACATAATAGAAAATGTATGCATGGCACTACCTAATGCACATACATAAAACATAACATCAAGCATCATCATACTTGGTGGCATAAAGTGGCAATAGTAACATTCATATGGGACAAAACTTAGTGACATAATCATAATCATGAAACTTCTCTTCCTCATGGGCCACCCTAAAAGACAATCGAACTAGGGGTGCTCAGTTAACAGGTGTCACCCAGAACGTGTGACATATCTAGGTTATGAGCTCATACCTTAACTAGTCGTCACTAGTTCTTACTTACCACTTAACGATAAGCGTATCATAAATCATAAATCCCGACTATCTGAGTACGGGTTAGGGGGCAATTCTCTTAGGGGTGCTCAGCCGAACCGGTGTCACCTAAGAGTGTAAAATGGTACCGATGTCACATGAGTTCTATGGAGGTGCTCGGCCGAACCGGTGTCATCCTAGAACCCATCTTAGTACCTTAATTTTCAAAAATCTCTTTAAGTCCCTAAATTTGTCGGAAATTCGGCGGCACAACGGCATTACACCGAATTTCCTTCCAAATTTGCTTTATGCCACATAAACATATAACCTCATGAATTCCTCATATGAATAACATCATCATCATTTGCATACTACATGCATCATCATAAAACATTCAAACGCTTACCCTTACGGTAGCTTATGCTTTGACCCTTACGGGTCTTAATCTTGAGATATAGTTCTCTAACATCCGTCGCTCATATTTTTATGCACCTAAGGGCTCATAATTAATCATCATTCCTAATCCTCATGTTCATACTTAAATCTGAATAGCATAGAGCAAAATCTCTAACTTGTGTTTACGGGGTTCTAGAACTTACGTTTTAGACCCTTTCTCGGTTCCGTCTTCGCCTAAGGCGCTATAAATTAAATCTAAATCAATTATGAGACATTCCCATGCTTAAGGACTGATTATAAATCATGTTTATCATGTTGTAAGGGTGCTGGACTGAATCCGGAAAAAAAATAAATGTTCTAAGAGTTCTACATTGCATTTTTACTATTTTCTAGTTACTAGTTTCCCTATAGGTGCTAGAATTCAATTCTAATTCAAATGATACCAAGTTTTTCATGTCTAAACAATCTAAATCTGATTATGTTCCCATTAAAACAGTTTGGAAAGAATCCATAAACAAATGGGTTAAAACTATGTCAAATTCCAACTTTACGATATTTCTAGTTAGCTAGTTTCTTACCTATTATGCATAGGATCGCTTCTACATCATCATATGATATTTTCACACATTCCAACACATCAAAACATCATCATACAACATCACACTCATCATATCAGAACCAAAAACATTTAACTTCAATAAGAGAGTTAAATTGACATTTCTAGGTATATAAGTTAACTAGTTTCTCTTGGAATCAATCTAGAACTTCTAAAACTCTTTGCAAATCATTTTAATTCATCAGGAGGCTAAGAGAAGCCTTAGGTCAATGACCAACATGTATTTCATCTCCTAAAAGGGAATGAAGTCATATCTCATGACAACATAACCTCGAAAAGGTTTGTAAAGCTTTAAGGAAAACTTAGAACATAGACTATTGGTCCTTGTAGCTAGATGAAAACTCATTGAAAGTCCATCATCACTACTTGGCCGAAAATATGCATTCAAAGAATGGTTTCACATTAAACTTTAACTTGGAATGAAATGGGCAAGTCTTTGAGCTCTAGGTTCTTTAAGTTATAACATAAAATAGACGTGCTCATGCTTTTTGTTTTTAATCTTGCTTACAAAATAAAATGATGACATAAATTAAATATGCAAGGCATAAACTTAAATGTGCAAGCTTGAGAGTAAATATGCGAGGCATAAACTTTAAACGTGCAAGCTTGAAAGTAAAGATGCAAGGTTCAATTCTTTATTTTAGTGCTCTTGGCCCAACAACAATCGACTTTAAGGCCGAAATAGATAGGCATTCGAGAAATTAATTAAGTGATGATACAAGTTCAATTCTTTATTTTAGTGCTCTAGGCCCAGCAACAATCGACTTTAAGGCCGAAATAGAAAGGTTTTGAGAATTAAATTAAGTGATTATGCAAGTTCCATTTTAATCTTTATGTTCTTAGGTGATAGCTTGAAAGTAAAGATGCATAGCAAGAATGTAAATTTAAATGCAAGCATAACATAAATTATGCAAGTTCATTTTATCTTTCTAGAGCTCTTAACAAGACTTTAAAGGAACATAAACCTCAACCCAAACTCATCAAACCAAGACAAAGTAAAGTCTAGAGTTCTTAGAACACAAACAACATCTTTAGAAAATCAAACCATAAGGCATATAAAAGGAAAGGAAATGGCCGAAACATCTAGGCAAGAAAAGAAATATTTGAAACTCTAGAGTCCATGATCTTGATGATATATTAACACCAACATCATGAGACCTCATCATTGAGTCCTTAGAATCATTCTAAAATACCATCAAAACTAAAGTTCTCAAGAGTTCGAGAAAGGAAAAACTAGAAACATTTTTGCTCAAGAACAAAGATCAAGCTCTAGAGTTTGTTTCAAGTGATGAACATCATCATGAAACTCTCATCATCAAGCTCTCATTTCTTTGAACTTCAAGGCCCATGGCCGAAAATGGGAAAGAACAAGGAAAAGAAAAGAAGTTCTAAAAAGAACCAAGAGAAACTATGAACATAAAGCTTAGCACAAGAACTTTAAAGAAAGGAATACTTGAAAGAAAATCCCTACTTGATGTGATGAACTTGAAGATGGAAGAAGAAGATGAAGATGATGAAGAACTTGAAGAACTTGAAGAACACTAGAACTTTGAGAGAAAAGAAAAGCTTTGAGTGCTCCTAAACTTAGCAAATGATCTAAAAGTGGTGCAAGCTCCTCAAGGCATTCTATTTATAGAGAAATGAAACAAATGAAGGGAGCTCATGGTGGAGGATGGCTTCGGCCATGTGTGCAGATTGGAGGGCATCCCATGAGTTCCATGAGGTGAGATAATGTGGTCTTGAGGCATGGTGAGGTATGGTTCAAAGTATGGTGAGGTATGGTTCAAGGTATGGCTTCAAGCATGGTTCTTTGAGTGAGAAAATAATTAAACATGTGGCCAAGGAGAGCATGGCTGTTCGGCCATGTTGCAGCCAAGGGGAGGTTTGTTTTGCAATTTAATTGTGATTTAGAGTTGTGTTTAGGTGTATCTTTGATTATGCTTAAGATTAGGAATTTGTAAGAAAGTTTTTAGGTAAGGAAAATGGATAATTAGGATGGTCTAGACATAATTAAGGAGTGGTCTTGCACCATTAGTGAGTTAGATCCTCAATTTAGAGTCTAAACAACTCTAGACACATTTCCTTGATTTAAGGAATTGGAGAGAGAAAACACTATTCAAGATTCCAAGACTAGGAATCTTGAGTTCTAAAAGGGATTTAAGTTTAATCTAAGCAATTTTAGGTTCTAATTAACTTTAATAAATTATTTTGACTCTAGATTAATTAGGGAAATTAATTAATCTTCGTTTAGAGCCTAATATTGCTTAAGTTTGCTTAATTACGTCATTACGCTCAAAAACACTATTCTAGGGGCAAAATCGTAATTTTACACTAAAACTACCCGGGACCACCGGGACTTGAACAGAGACCTCTAGACACATGGAAACATGTTTTTAAACCTCTGGGAAAAGTTTCGGGCTCAAACGGCACCTTTACCCGCGTAAAACGCTATAGGGGTATTTTGGTCATTTTGACCAGCTATGAAACGAAATTTTCGCTTCCGAAAGCATTCAAAGGCCATTCAATCCCCTTCAAACATTGAGTTGACCCTTCGAGGATGACCGAGTTGGTTACCCTCGAATTCGGGTCAGGAAATGACCTCAGGGGCATTTTGGTCATTTCCCTCGGACAGAAAAATCGGGGTGTTACACTAGATAGTCGGGATTATGATTATGATACGCTTATCGGGATTGATAAGTAAGAACTAGTGACGACTAGTTAGGTATGAGCTCATAACCTAGAGATGTGACACATTCTGGTGACAGGTTCAGTGAGCACCCCCAGAACGAATGTCTTTCAGGGTGGCCCCATGAGGAAGTAAAGTATGATGATTATGTCACAAAGTTTTCCCATATGAGATTTCAATTGCCACTTTATGCCACTATTATAATGTTCTTAATGTTATGATTATTATTCTTGCATTAAGTAGAGCCATGCGTACATTTTTTACTATGTTACATCCATGACATTAAGAATCATACTAAAATGAACGGACCTTGGCTAACTATGTTTCAAAAGCTTAAAAGTGAACTTAATGCATGCTCACTTATTTTATACACTAAACCCAAGGTTCCTGAGGACATAGATGATGACACCTAGGTAGTAGGAGGCCCTACTAAGATTCTTTAGCAAGATTCTCACCCCCTCTATCTCTTCTTTCCGTCACGTCTTCAAATGGCGACGTTCGTGATTTTTGTGGACACCTCGACATGGGAGGTGCATCATGATCCGGATCACGGGTCATACCATTTTGTGGGTCGCTGTGTCGTTCGTGTTTTCATGTTTGTTGGGCGGCCCTTCAGTCACCCTGTACATACCCATCGATTCTCTCCTACCTCACCACTCGGCGACGACTTCGTGTTCGAGTGCGCACGCCCTTGAGAGAAGTGGATCCGCCATACTCCACCGACAGCTTCTACTATTCAGGACTTCCCGCAGTACGTGCCCCGCTCGCCCCCATCATTCTCTGAGACAGACCCTTCAGAGGACTCTGCCACTCAGGTACCTTCCGAGGGATCCTCCCCCACTGTACCGATGGACTTTGGGAAGGGTAGCGAGGCTTCTATCACTCAGCCGGTACGTGGAAGACGGGTGAGGATGATTCCCCGCCGTGGAGCTCATGCCCGACCGATGCAGCGTATAGCCACCCCGGCAGAGATAGCCCGGTGGATTGGATACGTCCCTCCTTTCTAGAAAGGCCCGCAATAGGAGACGACCATCGCGTTCTGGTGCCCGAGCTTTGACTAGCCCAGGATAGCCTCCTTTTGTCTTAAGGCTATCTATTTGTAGGCGCACTAGAGTTAGGAGAGTTTCTTTTTATGCCTTCTGTTGTACTTTCATTTTCCATGTATTTCTATTGTACCAAACTAAGTCCCACCTTTCTTGGGTGGGCATGATATATATATATATGTCTACTTATGCAGTTTGTTATATTATTATGTGCATTTATATGTTTCATGATAAGGTGTTTATGATGTGATTATTTGGACTGTGTTTCATTCCTTTCATGCTTCATTGTTCATCAAGTCGCGCGGCTCTCACTTTGCTTTTATAATTCAAAAAAAATTTACCAGTATTTTCCGCTAAGTATTTTAAAGTAATAAGGAAACTATGACATAATAGACTAATGATTAACCTAAATATGTTCTAGAGTATTGGGTTAAAAATTAAGATCTTACAATACGTAACGTCCAGATGTAACCAGAGATTATAGAGAATTCATTATCACACTGGGGATGGTGATAAGTAACGCCCAAATGTGATCAAAGATTCATATTGAACGTTTTGATATCAGTCTACGAGGGACGCGGTTCACGAGGAATGTTAAGATCTCAATTAGGGACCCATGTTCACGAGGAACTAGGTACCCATAGAGCAGATATTACTGTTTTACTAGGAGCTACTATGCTATGGGCTTACGTGATTTTAGGTATGAAAATAAGTTATGAAAATTATTTTTGAATTATAACATGAAGATTGGAACGTATATATAAATATATGTGCATAATTGACTATGAATACTTTTGAGTATTGTAACGCCCCAATTTTTACTGTAATTTTTACTGTCATTAGAAATTACCGAATTACTGTAGGTAATTATTACATAAGATTTGAGGCCGAACAATCCTCAATAAAGGAATATAACATTAGAAGAGAGGTTAAGAGCGATTCATGCGAGAGTCGCAAATCTGAATTTCATGCGTATAAAATGACCAAAATGCCCCTGAAGTTATTTTACTCAGAAAATGATGATCATGGGCCCCACCTATTCTCAAGGGGATGTTTTGATGATAATAAGGGATTGTTTGTGTTATGTGTGTTAATAGAGCAGAAGGATCTCAATTTTGAGTTCCGACGCGCGAAATGACCAAAACGCCTCAAGGTGTTTTAACTCCGATGTGCATGCCGACTGAGCCCGAACCTCACTAAAATGTTTTAAAATTTGTTTTTAAGCCATGATTAACCATTGGTTAAGCTCGGGTGGCCTCGGGCCGTTTTTAAGTGAAAGTACGATTTTGCCCCTATTTTTGGGCAGTTTTGCGAATTTCGGGATTTTTATTCAGATATCAAATCTAAGCAATATTAGGCTCAAATTAAAGCTTATTAAATTCTAAATATTAATCTAGAGTCAAAATTATATATTTAGATTGATTAGAACCCAAAATTGCTCAAAAACACCCAAATTGCTTACTAATTCACTTAAGCCCTTAACCGTAAATTCTCCAAATTACATGAATACCTTGCCTACACCAAAATAATGCATGGAACACACAAATTTCACTTCTTTGGGCTGTAATGGATGAAATTATTGATGTCATTATGCAGCTGAATTATTGCCAAAAGTTGCACTAAAACAAAATGCCAAAATGTCACCATAAGAGACATAATTCCTTAATTTCATACAACTTTGTCTAAAATGATTTTTCCTCCCTTATTTCTCCTGCAAAATTCCGCCAACTACCTCCTTATTTTGGCCAATTAGAAGCCTCAAAATCTTCTATAAATAGGCTTGCTTGAGTGGTCTTGGAATGCTTTGTTCATAACTAGTTTTTAGGAGCACCAAAAACTTTCTTTCTTCCTCCTCTTTGGCTGAATTCTTTCTTCAATTTTTCAAAAAGATTTTGTTTCATTTCACTTCAAGAAATCAAGTTCTCTTCCTCTTATTCAACTCAGATTAGGTAGGGAGTAGTTTCTAAATTTATTTCTATGCTTTGAGGAGTTGTGTTTTTAGCTCAAAATGATGAAATTATGAACTTACCTTAGCTTTTCATTTCGATTTTCCTCTTCATTTTTCTTTAACCAATTCGGCCATATGGCCTAGGTGGAACTAAGATGATGGCTTGATGATGAGGACCTTGAGGGTGGGTTGTAAATCCATCACAAGTTAGGCCTCTAAAGCTTGAAAATTCCACTTGATGCAAAACTTTAAAGAATAATGCTTTATGATGCTAAAACAAAGATATTTAGTTTAGAACTTGAAAGATGTATTTTTCCAAGCTTGTATTTCATGTTTATGTTTCAATTCATCACTTAATCTTTCAATATAATAAAGAGGTTGCATGTCATATTTAATTTATGCTCTCACTTTATTTTATAATGGCTAAAAGAATCAACGCATGGCATGTTTATCTTATGCCATCACCTAAAGATCCTAGAGGTCAGAGACTTGGCCATGTATCACAAGCAAAGAAATATGATTATTGGAGTTAAAGAATTTATTCTTTAAAAAGTCTTGAGATTGGAGCTTAAAAGATGTAATAATAATTCTCTTCTCCTTTCACCGGTCCTGTGTGGACTACCGCCGCTCCGGTTTCTTAATATTCTCTTCTCCCTCTCTTGGTCTGTGCAGGATTACCGCTCAGTTTCTTGCATCATGTTTATATTTCAAGTTCTTGCATCATGTTTAATTTTCAAGTCATCACCTTAAATCTTAAAGATAAAGAAATGGAATTGCATATCATGTTTATAATTCCAAGCTATCACCTTATAAAGATAAGATTAAAATAAGGTTGCATAGCATGTTTATAATTCTAAGATGTCACCTAAATCTCTAAAGCTCAAGACTTACTCCTTTTATCTTAAGTGAGAATTTTAATTGTGAAGATCCTCCCAAGTTTGACAAAAGAACTAGTTTCTAAATGAGTTTTAAGACTTTGCAAGGATTTTAGGGGGAACTAGTATTTTATATGCACTTAAAATATGATTCTATGTAATTGCATGAGGTTCATGATTCGACCACTGATCTAAGTTTAGTATCAATGTATGATAATGATTTGATATGTTTGAAGTTATGATAATTATGGTTTATTGTTAAGAGAATGATCCACTGCATGTTAGAGATAAAACTAGCTCCCTAGAACAACCGAAGAGCTAGAACTTACCTAGTTTTTGACCCCTTTAAGTTTAGCCAATGCCAAATCTATTTTAGTATGTTATAATTCTGTCTAGGATTAGTTAGCCACGAAAAATTTGTAATCAATTAGACTAGGATTGATCCCGAACACTAAAAATGAACTTAGCAACTAGAAAACCGTAAAAACAGGATTTCTAGAACTCTAGGGAATGAAATTTATGCCTTCTATCCAGAATCTTTAGCAACGATAAGAACCGGGTTTTATTATGTTTAAATAAGGGAGAATGATTCATAATTGGTTTAGTAACTAATTTCAGCATCATAGGGAAAGCTGGTAACAAGAAAGGATTTAAAACATAACTTCTAGCATACCGTAAAACCTTAGGAACAACTTACTACCTATGCTACCCCATTTGATTTAATAGTATTCTTAAGGCCTATAAATAATCGTAAGGATGGTAATAAATCCCTTAGGTGCATAACTAATTAGTTCTATAATTGATAATTCTATGTAAGTATTGGATGCTTATTAAGTACTTGATATCATTGAATGATTTCCTGGCTTGCATATTATAGTTGTTGTTGCAAATAATGAGAATGCTTATGCATGAAATATTCTTTATTATGTAAAATTTACCTTTGTTGCTAGAAGAAAGTGTATCATTGTAAAAGTGTAATTTGGAAAGGTTACGCTAAGGAAAGACTTGGTATTTAAGTGTGTCCATTGTGACCCACCTCTCTTTCCTGGGAATCTCCCAGATGCATGATTATAGTTGATATATATTATTCTAGGTTAAGACTATAAATGAGAAAATGCTATGATGTTTATGAATTGTATTGTGATATAACATGCAAAGATTTAATGGTGAATTAAACTTATAAGAAAATGATCCTTTGGAACCATCAGACTATAGGTGGTGAAAAGGTGATTTTAGCCCCCTAACCCGTTCTCTCAAAAGGGTAGAGTCGGGACTTTAGCTTATCAAAAGGGATAAGTATATACTCACGGCGACTAGTAAAGTATGAGCTCATAACCTAAATTACTCCCAAAAGGGTGGAGTATAGGGTGGCCCAAGGAAAATAATGATTATGATAAGATTTTAAGTCACCTAAGGCACTAAAGAAATGAAATATGTACCTTTGTGTCCATGTGTAGCTAATATTATATGACGTTCTTTTATGCATGTTATTTTGATAATGATGTTGAGGAATATGATGTAATGATAAAGGAAAAGTTCATTGTAAATATGACATGTTAAGATTATGATGCATTATAAGACGCATGATTAAAAATTGACGAACCTCGGTTAAGTATTTGTCCGAACTTAAAATGAATCTTTGTATGCTCACTATTTTAGAATAATCCCGAGGTTCCTGGGGACTTTGATGATGACATTGTAGAAGGAGGTACCCTACTGAGAATTCTTTAGCAAGATTCTCACTCCCTTTTCTTTATTTCCGTCATTGTCTCCAGATTCAAATGGCGACATTCGTCCTGTTCGTTGATACCCCTACTTGGGAATTCCACTATGATCCGGTTCATTGCTCGTATCATTTTGAAGGGAGGTCTTGAGTTAGTGTTTTTATTTACATAGGTCGTCCATTTGCACATCCTGTCCCTAGTTATCGATTTTCTCCTACTTCTCCCTATGGCGATGAAATGGTTTTCGAACATGCACATCCACTTGATGAAAGGATGTTACGTTCTTATCCCGCTTCATCTACTGTCCATGGATTTCCAGAGTATGTTCCCGAGACGAGATATTCTGAAACTGATCCTTCAGAGGACACTCCTACTCATGTATATTTTGAGAGCTCTGCTCCTACTCCCACACGTGTAAGAGAGGGTAGTGAGGAAACAGTTGTTCAGCCGAGGTTAGCAAGAAGGCCGTCCATGCGACCCCAGCCTGGTGCATCTCGTGTGTCCCCTCCCGAGGGAGCTCATCAGTGGATCGGATTTATTCCCCCATTTCCAAGATAGTGGCCATAGAAGGTTCTTAGTAGATTTATGTGTGTTCATGCACCCTAGTTTTAGGATAACCTTCCTGGCTTATGGAGTTATCTAGTTTAGGGGCATGTATTTCCTTATGTATATTTTCTTTTATGGGTTTGCATAAGACAATGATGTATGATCATAACCCACCTTTTGAGTGAGGTTATTGTATGTAAATATATGTTATAATGTGCTTATGGATGTTATATGATGGAGACAAAGTGATATGATGTGATATATTCTTAAACGTCTTATTATACTCCGCTTACTCGTTCACATTGTACTCGATTCACATTTTCAATTATGTTTTTTTTATAAAAAAAAATGGCTCGTAATTTCACTAAGTATTTTCAAATTATGAAGAAAGAACCAAAGCAAGGAGTAAAGTCTAATCAGATTCAACCTAGATGTATTTGGTTAATTACTAGGGTGTTACAAGTATTAATGATATTATCATGATTTTATGCATTCTTCTTTGATATCCCATGAAAAAGGGTTTCAGGTGGGGACTTACTCACTGAGTTTTGGGTAACAAAACTCACTCCTCTTTCTTTTTCCTGTCTTACAGATAGAGCAGTTACTACGGAGTCTCTTTAACCCCCCTTTCTCTCAGCAGCACTAGACTTCAGTTGGTGAGTCTTGCTGTCATTTTGGTCTAGAGTACTCCAGTATAGATGCGAGCAGAATCCCGAACCTTAGATCATGTTTTGCATTTAGTATACTATGATGATATATTTATATTGTGTATCTAAAGACATATTAGTATTAATTTCATGAACATTTTGAAGCACAGCTAGTTTTATATTGTATTATGATTTCAGACTTTAGAGACAGATTATGAAATAGCAAACTTGATTATTCCGATTGTTTTGTTATTTGAACTTAAAGAACGGGTGATTTATATGTAGAAAAAGAGAAATTTTCTCATTTTCATGGTTTTTATGAACAGAGCATGAATGTAAAACAGTTAACAGGTCGCGAGACTTGCATGAGAATGAGACTTATCATGTGCTAGTCATGTTCCTAGATCAGGTCATGACAAAGATCATATTTCCTTTTTGTCTAAAGCATTGATAATCTAAGCTTCGATCTACTTCCAAGTTCCTATACTAATAAAGGGTGGGATTTCTACTTTTTCCTACAGCAACCAAAAAAAAAATTCGTCATATGTGGCCATTTTTCAAGTATTTTATTATTAGTTATAGTTATGTTATTTTTAATTGATCTTTCCATTGATCAAATCAATAACAATAAGAGTTTTATCTATCAATATGCATGGTCTTGGACTATAAAGAATGATCGTTCTTCGATTCACTTAGCTCTGTTATGTTAATATTGTAGGTGGAAATATGCACGAAAAGAGGGGTTGGATCATGCTTGCTTCATTTTACATTTCTGAAACATTTGAAAACAAATACTATCAAGTGTAAAACTTGTAGTACAGCGAAAACATAGTTAGTACTTTCAGAAAGTAGATTTTAGAAGCTTTGACAATAAACATACATCATAAAATAATTAACAGAATGGCAAGAACACCTTTTTAGTGTATGATTGAATAATAAAGCGCAACAGAGAAATATAAAGCAGTTCAAGGAGAGAAAGATGAGACACAAATATTTTTATACTGGTTCGGCCAAATTGCCTATATCTAGTACTCAATAAATGTTGAGGTTCCACTAAAAATATCTTTCTTAACCTAACAAAGAACAAATAGATACTCTTTATATTAGCCCTTCCAAGCCCTCATATGTGACCTACAGAAATCACCTACTGCCATAATTGAGTAGTTTTTCACTAGCTTCTCCAAGCTGAACCAAGTAGTTCTTCACAACCTCTCCAAGTTGAACCGAGTAGTTCTTCCCAGCCTCTCCAAGCTGAAACCTGTGACCAGTAGTAAACTCTACTGTCATGTTGAAAGTAATTATTCACCAGTCTCTCCAAGCTGAACTGAGTAGTCTTGCTCTAACCTCTCCAAGCTGCACGTAGTCTTGCTCCATCCTCTCTAAGCTGCAAGTAGTCTTTGACTAGCCTCTTCAAGCAAAACCATAATAAACAAGAGCACATCACTATCACATTACAAGCAGTTTTACATTAGCCTCTCCAAGCTATCTCACAGCGGTCACTACTGGATCGAGAATACAAAGGTTTAGTATTTGGGTTGCCACTCAAACTAACCTACACTCAAGTTTTTCCTTAACGTATACATGAAAATTTCCTAAGAAAACTTAAATGACTTCCTTCTATCATTTTTTCCCTAGGAAGAACATAAATCTAATTAAGAACGTAGAAAGAAAATTTTACAAGTAAGGAATCTAATTACATAATGATATGAACATTACTGAAAATGAGGAGAGATTTTTCCAGAATTTCCTCTTTAAGTGCGGAATCTCTTTAATTTACAATGGAGCATAGTATTTGTATATAAAGAAGGTCTTCCATATGACCGTTGCCTATGATTTGTTCTTCCAAGGACATGTGTCGATCATCCATTTGTGTCTTGAAAAGATAGTCTAGAAGAGTAACATATTTGTCTGTCATATCAGTTTGTAGAAGCCGTTATGGAATAGAGATTTCTGATGTCCTTAAGAAATTACTCTTATTTTCTGAACCGTAGTTTCTGAACTCTTTCTTCTAAGACTTGGAATAGTTGACTTAAAAGGCAAAAAAGATGATTGACCAATTTTGACATCATGATTTGACTCTTTGAATTTCAAAATTCAAATTCAAATTTCCCTCCATTTCTAGTAACCCTCAGAGCTCCATAGTAACGTGAGCTTTATGACGTGTGGTATTAGATCCTTAATGATATCTTCACTTTCTGATCTTCAATCCAAGCATTTTGATGATGACTGATTTACGATTGTACTGATTGAAGATAGTGTAACATCTGGTCTTCAGATATTGCTTAATATCTTCATGTAAGTGTACTTTCTAATGTCCAGTGCTACTTTTTGAAGTCTCGGGACTTGGTTTCTTGCATCGTTGATATCTTCTTCTGATCATTAGCTATCTTTTTCTTGAGTATGGATATAATTTCACTTCCATTTCCATTCAAATCTCGTAACATAAGATAAACATGTTTATACATGCATAGTGAATAATATTCTCATTTGAATAAGCCTTGCTCTTGCTAAACAATAAAAACCTGTTATATGCTTACAAGAAACTTAAGAAAAACATCAATTATTCTTCAAAGCATTTTCTTTAAATTGGCTTTGTTGTCATTCAAAACTAATTAGTGCATATTGATAGGGTTCTGGCGCTAACAAATATTAATCAATACTATTGACATTTTGGTTCTTATTTATAGTGATAATTGTAACGCCCCAATTTTTACTGTAATTTTTACTGTAATTTTTACTGTCATTAGAAATTACTCAATTACCGAATTACCGTAGGTAATTATTACATAAGATTTGAGGCCGAACAATCCTCAATAAAGGAATATAACATTAGAAGAGAGGTTAGGAACGATTCATGCGAGTCGCAAATCCAATTTCAGACGTATAAAATGACCAAAATGTCCCTGAAGTTATTTTACTCAGAAAATGAGGATTGTGGGCCCCACATATTCTCAAGGGGATGTTTTGAGAATAATAAGGGATTGTTTGTGTTATGTGTGTTAATAGAGCAGAAGAATCTCAATGTTGAGTTCCGACGCACGAAAAGACCAAAACGCCCCTGCGGCTGTTTTAACTCCGATGTGCATGCCGACTGAGCCCGAACCTCACTAAAATGTTTTAAAATGTGTTTTTAAGCCATGATTAACCATTGGTTAAGCTCGGGTGGCCTTGGGCAGTTTTTAAGTGAAAGTACGATTTTGCCCCCGTTTTTGGGCAGTTTTGCGAATTTTGGGATTTTCGATTCATATACCGAAACCTAAGCAATATTAGGCTCAAATTAAAGCTTATTAAATTCTAAATATTAATCTAGATTCAAAATTATGTATTTAGATTGATTAGAACCCAAAATTGCTCAACAACACCCAAATTGCTTACTAATTCACTTAAGCCCTTAACCGTAAATTCTCTAAATTACATGAATACCTTGCCTACACCTAAATAATGCATGGAACACACAAATTTCACTTCTTTGGGCTGTAATGCACGAAATTATTGATGCCATTATGCAGCTGAATTATTTCCAAAAGTTGCACTAAAACAAAATGCCAAAATGTCACCATAAGAGACATAATTCCTTAATTTCATACAACTTTGTCTAAAATGATTTTTCCTCCATTATTACTCCTGAAAAATTCTGACAACTACCTCCTCATTTTGGCCAATTAGAAGCCTCAAAATCTTCTATAAATAGGCTTGCTTGAGTGGTCTTGGAATGCTTGGTTCATAACTAGTTTTTAGGAGCACCAAAAACTTTCTTTCTTCCTCCTCTTTGGCTGAATTCTTTCTTCAATTTTTCAAAGAGATTTTGTGTCATTTCACTTCAAGAAATCAAGTTCTCTTCCTCTTCTTCAACTCAGATTAGGTAGGGAGTAGTTTCTAAATTTATTTCTATGCTTTGAGGAGTTGTGTTTTTAGCTCAAAATGATGAAATTATGAACTTACCTTAGCTTTTCATTTTGGTTTTCCTCTTCAATTTTTCTTTAACCAATTCAACCATATGGCCTAGGTGGAACTAAGATGATGGCTTGATAATGAGGACCTTGAGGGTGGGTTGTAAATCCATCACAAGTTAGGCCTCTAAAGCTTGAAAATTCCACTTGATGCAAAACCTTAAAGAATAATGCTTTATGATGCTAAAACAAAGATTTTTAGTTTAGAACTTGAAAGATGTATTTTTTCCTTTTATGTTTTATTTCTTGTTAAGATATGTATTGGGTTGAATTTATAATTCTTTTAAAGTCTTGAAGGAGCTCTAGTAAAGAAACAAAATGAATTTGCATCCATGATTAGGTTTATGCTTTGCATAACCATGTTTACCTTCTATGTCATCACTAAATTTTCAAGAATGAATAAAGGAACTTGCATTTCTCATGTTTAAATTCCAAGCTTGTATTTCATGTTTATGTTTCAAGTCATCACTTAATCTTTCAAGATAATTAAGAGGTTGCATCTCATATTTAATTTATGCTCTCACTATATTTTATAATGGCTAAAAGAATCAACGCATGACATGTTTATTTTATGCCATCACCTAAAGATCCTAGAGCTTAAAGACTTGCCCATGTATCACAAGCAAAGAAATATGATTATTGGAGTTAAAGAATTTATTCTTTAAAAAGTCTTGAGATTGGAGCTTAAAAAGATGTAATAATAATTCTCTTCTCCCTCTATCGGTCTCAAGTGCGGACTACCGCCACTCCGGTTTCTTAATATTCTCTTCTCCTCTATCTGGTCACATGGACTACCGCTTCGGTTTCTTAATATTCTCTTCTCCCTCTACTGGTCCTGTGCGGATTACCGTTGCTCCAGTTTCTTGTATCATGTTTATATTTCAAGTTCTTGCATCATGTTTAATTTTCAAGTCATCACCTTAAATCTTAAAGATAAAGAAATGGAATTGCATATCATGTTTATAATTCCAAGCTATCACCTTATAAAGATAAGATTAAAATAAGGTTGCATAGCATGTTTATAATTCTAAGATGTCACCTAAATCTCTAAAGCTCAAGACTTACTCCTTTTATCTTAAGTGAGAATTTTAATTGTGAAGATCCTCCCAAATTTGACAAAAGAACTAGTATTTTATATGCACTTAAAATATGATTCTATGTAATTGCATGAGGTTCATGATTCGCCATCGATCTGAGTTTAGTATCAATGTGTGATAATGATTTGATATGATTGAAGTTGTGATAATTATGGTTTATTGTTAAGAGAATGATTCATAATTGGTTTAGTAACTAATTAGTTCTATAATTGATAATTCTATGTAAGGATTGGATGCTTATTAAGTACTTGATATCATTGAATGATTTCGACTTGCATGTTATAGTTCTTTGTTGCAAATAATAAGAATGCTTATACATGAAATGTTCTTATGTAAAATTCACCTTTGTTGCTAGAAGAAAGTGTATCATTGTAAAAGTGTAATTTGGAAAGGTTACGCTAAGGAAAGACTTGGTATTTAAGCGTGTCCATTGTAACCCACCTCTCTTTCTGGGAATCTCCCATATGCATGATTACAATTGATATATATTATTCTAGCTTAAGACTATAAATGAGAAAATGTTATGATGTTTATGAATTGTATTATGATATAACATGCAAAGATTTAATGGTGACTTAAACTTATAAGAAAATGATCCTTTGGAACCATCAGACTATAGGTGGTGAAAAGGTGATTTTAGCCCCTAACCCGTTCTCTCAAAAGGGTAGAGTCGGGACTTTAGCTTATCAAAAGGGATAAGTATATGCTAGTGACGACTAGTAAAGTATGAGCTCATAACCTAAATTACTCCCAAAAGGGTGGAGTATAGGGTGGCCCAAGGAAAATAATGATGATGATAAGATTTTAAATCACCTAAGGCACTAAAGAAATGAAATATGTGCCTTTGTGTCCATGTGTAGCTAATATTATATGACGTTCTTTTATGCATGTTATTTTGATAATGATGATGAGGAATATGATGTAATGATAAAGGAAAAGTTCATTGTAAATATGACATGTTAAGAATAAGATGCATTATAAGACGATGATTAAAAATTGACGAACCTCGGTTAAGTATTTGTCCGAACTTAAAATGAATCTTTGCATGCTCACTATTTTAGAATAATCCCGAGGTTTCTGGGGACTTTGATGATGACACTGTAGAAGGAGGTACCTTACTGAGAATTCTTTAGCAAGATTCTCACTCCTATTTCTTTATTTCCGTCATTGTCTCCACATTCAAATGGCGACATTCGTGCTGTTCGTTGATACCCCTACTTGGGAATTCCACTATGATCCGGTGCATCGCTCGTATCATTTTGAAGGGAGGTGCCGAGTTCGTGTTTTTATTTACATAGGTCGTCCATTTGCACATCCTGTCCCTAGTTATCGATTTTCTCCTACTTCTCCCTATGGCGATGAAATGGTTTTCGAACATGCACGTCCACTTGATGAAAGGATGTTACGTTCTTATCCCGCTTCATCTGCTGTCCATGGATTTCCAGAGTATGTTCCCAAGACGAGATATTCAAACTGATCCTTCAGAGGACACTCCTACTCATGTATATTCTCGAGAGCTCGCTCCTACTCCACACGTGTAAGAGAGGGTAGTGAGGAAACAATTGTTCAGCCGAGGTTAGCGAGAAGGTCAGTCCATGTGACCCACTGGTGCATCTCGTGTGTCCTCCCGAGGGAGCTCATCGATGGATCGGATTTATTCCCCCATTTTCGTGACAAGTGGCCATAGAAGGTTCTTAGTAGACTTATGTGTGATCATGCACCCTAGTTTTAGGATAACCTTCCCGGCTTATGGAGTTATCTAGTTTAGGGGCATGAATTTCCTTAAGTATATTTTCTTTTATGGGTTTGCATAAGATAATGATGTATGAACATAACCCCCCCCTTTGAGTGAGGTTATTGTATGTAAATATATGCTATAATGTGCTTATGGATGTTATATGATGGAGCCTAAGTGATATGATGTGATATATTCTTAAACGTCTTATTATACTCCGCTTACTCATTCACGTTGTACTCGGCTCACGTTTTCAATTGTGTTTTAAAAAAAAAAAAAAAGGCTCGTAATTTCACTAAGTATTTTCAAATTATGAAGAAAGAACCAAAGCAAGGAGTAAAGTCTAGTCATTAATCAGATTCAACCTAGGTGTATCTGGTTAATTACTAGGGTGTTACAATAATTATATGTCTCATGATCAAGGATATTCGATAACTTCTACTTACAAAGTAATGATTTTAGAACAACAAAATTTCACAGCATACACACACCGTATGTTATTTATGCAAATTGTAACACCTTGAAATTTATTTCGTAAATTTTACTAGACTTTGTTAATCAAAATTTTATGATTCTTGTAGGGTTAGTCAGGATAAGAACAGCTTCATGAACAAAAAAAAATGTGAATAGTAATCGTGCGGGGCCCACAAACCCATCAAGACCACCGAAACCCTATAATCGAGACTCGGAAATGCCATAATTGAGAAAATATAAGATTAAGATTAGAAAATGTTAGAAATGATAATTTTAGACCCGGAATCTAATTTCGAATAATATCTATTTTATAGGTACGGTATTTTACCCGTTCAATTAAATTACGGTATATAGTTTTTATACTGTATGAAGCTTGCAATGTAACTTGCCACCTAGTATGACAAGTGTATGGCTTGAAAAAAGGAGACACACCATAACCTTTTCATGGGCCAATGAGAACATTACCAAATTCATGTAGTTATCTCTAAGAAAAATTAAATTTTTTTGGATAATTATCATGTGTAATATTATAATTATACAAGATAATACATGCTCACCATTTTTTTATCTTCCAAGTTCAGCCATCCCTCCATTTTATAGCCTTCTCCATTTTCTTTTTTCCCAAACCGTCATAAACTCACAAAAGCTTTAAGCTACAACATAAAGTATCAATAGATTTAACAAAAACACAAGACTACTACTTGAAATCTTTGAATCAACCTTCTTCCAAGGCTCTTTATTTCACCTCACCATCAAAGGCAACTATCTAGAAGGAAAACTTGGTTGAAAGTGAGTGCAAATTGGGTGTAGAGGCACAAACAAAAGATAAGACAAGTGCAAGGAACTCTAGAAACAAGTAAGGGTTTATTTATCCTCTTTTCTTTCAAAATTCACTCTGAAATTTCCTGATTAATTGAGCTTGCAATTTTTGGTTTTATTGGTTGATAATACATAGATGTTGATGTTTTAACTTGGTGGAGTGTTTGGATGATATTAGAGAATCATTTTTCTATGCTATTAGAAATCCCAGTTTTGTGTAAGTAGGAGAAATTTTTTTATTTTACTTACTAATTTAGAGACTTGATCTTGAGCTGAAATTTTAAATGATGAAGCTAACATATGGAGATGTTTTAAGAAATTTTATTGGCTCATCTTAAGCACTATTACTATTTTTAAACATTTGAAAACCGAACAGTTCAATGTTTCTACCTACACAGTCCATTCTGAAGTAATAAATTTGTCTAATTTTATTACCCTAGCAACTGATCAAATTTTGAGCTGAAATTTTTACAGAATTTGAGGACATCTTGAAGTCTAACCCTAAATTTTTGTATGAATTTAGGTGTTCATTTGATAGGGTGGAAAAATCGAGACGTCTGGCTGTTGGCTGAGATTGTGTAGTTTCTAACCTACGAATTTGTGGAATTTTGTTAATATAGCTAGAGACCTTATTATGCTTTGAAATTTTTATAGGGTCTCATAAATACATTGAATTATCTCTGAAAAATCATTTTTCCCTATTTTAATGATGTTTGGTAATTTAACCATAATCTTCCTTAGAATTGAAATTCTGGCAGTATACTAGATTGGTTGAAAAGTTAATGAAATGATTATGATTTGACCTCATTTATGCTATATTATGATGATATTATGCATATGTAAATGTGAGTGCTCATGATAAATGCTCCTATATAAAAAAAAAAAAGATTAAGATCACAAGTGATATGTGTGCTTGATGCATTAAGAAACTCATAAATTGATGCAATGCACGTATGATCGTGATACTTATGTAAGCTTGATGATGATGCATGTGCTAAGTAAAGATGAGATCCCCTTTGGTATGACAAGGGTACGAAAAGATCCCTTTCGATATGTCAAGGACACAAAAGGATCCCCTTTGGTATGTCAAGGGCACGAAAAAAAATAAGGAAGATATAAGATCCCCTTCGATGTACCAGGGGCACGGAAAGATAAGAATAATGTATATGAGATCCCCTTTGATATACCGAGGGCACATAAAGACAAGAACAATACATATGAGATCCACTTCGATGTACTGAGGGCACATAAAGATGAGAATGAATTTCTATGATGTTGAGTAGTATGACATGTATATTAAGTGATTGAATAATAAAAGAGACCAACTTCGAAAGAATGATTTTTGAACTTTAAAATTAACCTTCGATACATGTTGTATGATCACATTTTTAACAAACCAAAGTGGCTGAGATGATAATTGATGACATAGATATTATTATATATTTTTGGGGAATGTCCTACTGAGAATTTCACAATTCTTATCCCTATATTTTGTGTTCCCGTATCATCTCAAAATTGATCCAGAGCACAATGAGGCTACTACATGGAAGAATCAAATTCATAGTAGTTCAATTTCTAAAGCATTTTATCAGTTTTATTTAGTTGTATGTATATGTTTGTAAACATACTAGAAGACAAACGTACAGTAAAGCTCATAGAAAAGCTTTTCCTTGTAACTGAATTTGTATCAAATAAATACTTTGCTTCCCCTTTTATGTGTGTTGATGGAATTACGGCTTAGTTATTATACAAACCAAATGAATTTGCTATAGATATTTAAAAATAGCCTAACGTCATGACTTAAGGATAGTGTTATACTTGAGAGGGTGTTGCACAAATAAGGACAAAAAGCGTATGGAAGAAGAAAAAGGCACACAATTGGGGTAAAAATATGTGAAGCATAATAAAGTCCTCTTTTCTCTCTCATCATCTCTGAAGTCATGCTTTCCTCTCTAAATTTTATTTCCATTTTAACTCTCCCTCTCAAATTCACTTTCTCCCCAACCTCTTTTCTCTTACCCTTCTCCTCTACTATACTCACCCTTCTTCAATTTTAGAAAAGAAATTCAGACTGTGAAGTTAGTTCAAGAAAAGCGAGACTCCACTTTACTTACCATTCCCTTCTCATTATTTCCTTTAGCAACTTAACAACTTGATAGTACTCCTGCTCTCCTTTGGGCAAAGCCATCCACTACCAAAAAAAAGTATTTAGCTGCAGTTTTCACCTGCCGTAAAAACGTTTACTGGTGGTTCAAAAATCGTCACGGATAATGGCATTCTTAAACCATTTAGCAATAGTTTAAAGTAACAGCTAGAATGACTGCCACCAAAATAGGTTTCCCAGCAATTTATTTGGCAACAGTTTTCTCAATGTAACGGTGGTAGGAAACCGTCGCGAAATGTGTGATTAGTGCCAAATTATTGTATTTAAACCACCACAAATTCCAATTACCGGCTATTTTAAACTGCTGCAAAGAAGCTCTGAACATTTATTTATCCCGCTTACTAGCAATTTGAAACCGTTGCAAATTCCAATTATTGGTGGTTTTAAACTGCCACAAAAAAAACCATTGTTAACCGCTCTTTTCTTTCCTTTCACTTTTCAATATTTTATTTTGAACATACAAGTCAAAAACACTAATTAGTATCCTATATGACACAAAATCAATAATCATGAACAAAAAGGAAAGTTGCATAGAAATTCTTATACTTTTAAACAAACAACGCAAGTGTCAAATGTCATAACATAATATTAAATAATAGTTAAACAGATTCAAGTGTCTCAAAAAAGTGAAAGCTAAAAGGGCATAAAAACAGAAGAAAAAAAAAAGAGTGTCTTAAGTGAAAGCTGCTATGATGCATTCATTTTCAGCTTTGGTTGGAATGATCATCATAGTGTTGAGCATTATGACTAGCTGAGGAGGATAGTCTTACACCCGGTGAAATTGGTCCACTCCCTTCATCTGGGGTCTAAAATTATGAATAAAAGATAAATTGTATTGTGAAATTGGTCCACTCCATATTTTCAATGAAGAAAGAAAAGGAAAAAAAATGATTTCATGTACAGCCTACCATTTAATCACAGAAGAATATATAGAAACCTAAATTCGTGTAATTTAGCTCCTATAATTCGGCAATTGACTGCAAGGAAATTTTAACCATT
The DNA here is from genome assembly GCA_031216125.1 of Dalbergia cochinchinensis. Lineage (NCBI taxonomy): Eukaryota > Viridiplantae > Streptophyta > Magnoliopsida > Fabales > Fabaceae > Dalbergia > Dalbergia cochinchinensis. The sequence goes on along the minus strand of CM062375.1, from coordinate 30,900,916 downwards.
TCATAAAAATTTATTTACCTCTAACCTTCCAGATTAAAACTACATGTTTCTAGCTTTCAAACAAATTTACCTCATCATAATCTAAATTCTAGAACTTGAGATACAAGTGATCGAAGTCTACCGCACAATATTCTAATATCACTAGTTAGCTTATTCTTGCCACGGTTCGTTCTCATTTCAACCTCGTTCTTTATGGAAGAAAATATTTAGTTAACAATTTTCAATCTCACCATCTACTTATGAACCAATTTTTTTCTTGAATTCCCAATTTACTTGGGATTGCTCACATCATTTTAGTCTAGGACTCAAGAATACTCAAACTACAAGTCTATAGCACAACTAGCAAATAGTAACAAAAGTTTGGTTCAAAATAGATATTCATAATAATGGATACGAAGATAATACTAGCCCCTTAAAATAAACTAAGCACAAGATTAACACTACCTTCCCTCTGTCTGAAAAGTTAAAGAACATATACAGTCCTAGCAACAAAGGTGAAGAATTGTTAATCAATCATAGGCCAAGCGCTCAGGAAAGTGCTCCTCCTGTCACATGACTAAAATAGACTCAGAGACAGGGAAGGCGATAGTACTAAACCTTAAATTTTAAAATAGGACAAAGCCTTATTATATATAATGAATAGTTTTAGCTTAAATACAACTAATAGAATATGCAACCAACAAAACCCCTCTCTCTTCATACATATTAAAACCAAGTTATTCAAGGAATACCTTAGTGACATGTCTTGATTATTTCATTCCTAGGGGCATAGCTTTAGCATATTTTACCTTATTCTTTATAGACAGGCTCACTATACTAGAGGCTAATGGTTCTATTACTTTTGGAGTGATATTTGCATGCTTTAATCATGTTAGTTTTAAATGCTCACAAAGTATACCAATATTAAGCTATAGGAAACCCATTTAAAGAAATATGCATTGCTTCAAGCCCAAAGGCATCATCATGAGGACCCAAAACAAAATTACACAACTGCTGTAACATGGACCAGAATTTTATCTCATCAACTGCTATAACATGAACTAGAATTTATCTTATCCCTTTTCTTCTTTTTCTCTTCTCTCTCTCAATTCACCTGAATGCCACACTATGATAAAGGTAAGCATAGTAAATTCACTTACTCAAATCACACTAGAATACATGATTTAGGTATACTTAGCATGGAACATGGTAAATGTATTTTCTATACTATGAGCTAGCCATTTTAGCAAAATAATAAAATCACAAAACCAGCCGAGTAAATGTTGTTCTATGATTTCAGATTTCATTTACGGCACACAAGTGAAATTGTAAGCTCAAATCTTGACTCTTTTTATTTTATTTTATTTTTTCTGAAAGCTCAACCATGACAGACCGGGTGGAAGCAGAGGAAAAAAAAAAGCCACCATGTTCATAAACTAGACATGTAACAAACAAAAGAAAAACAATAGCAAGCAAATAGTAGAAAAGAAAAAAACAGACCAACACTTGCGAATCAACAGACTCTATGATGTTATCTTACCAGGTATAACTCCAATAGCAACACAAAAAAGAAAAACTACTAATAATACTGTGATCAAATCCACAAGCCTTGAGAAAGCAAAACAATAGCACACATGTAAAAGTAAGCAAGACCATCTTTGAATCTATAACTCCAACTAATTGACTTAGCTCAATAACTATATTATGTTCACAATAACATAATCGGCAGAAGACCTCTCCCCACATGAAGCGACTACATGGGGACTCAAATCATAATAATCTTGAAGACTATCCCAAAACCAATGCTAAGGAATTAATAACCCTTCAATTAAGCATTAGCCGAGCCCCAAAAGCTGCTTCCAAACCAAATAGTTTTCAGAACAAGAGTGAATCTGCAAGTATGGCTATAGATGATGAATTGGATGATAACCACCAAAATACTGATCTACTAAGACAAAAACCAAAGAGACCAAATAGAGTGAAGAATGTGAATGGCAAGCTTGAAGGGGCTTTCTTGGGACAACTACCATATTCCCAAAGCGAACCACAGGTTTCCAACCTCCATGTGATTTCAATTCAGTCGAGCAATGTGCTAACTCGTCACTCCTTACAATAATATGGGAAGTCACCATTCTATCTAACTTGAGAATTGACATTTTTGGAGAGATTGATATGTTGGAAGAAAAGAATATCAAATTGAAGCCAAACCAACACACAAACCAAGGAAAAAAAATGAAGTTAAAGAGAAAATAAAAAGGACAAAAGGCAGAAACTTACAAGAAGCAAGGAGCTGGTTCAAAGACGGTGACTTGAGATCAGATTCAAGGACTCCGGGAGCCTTACGTGTGTGTCCATGACGCGGCGGTGGCAAATCTGTAAGAAGAGGCGGCGACCGTGCGTCTTGTTGACGAGGAAGAGGCTATGCATGTTCCTTGTTGTTCAGGAGCAAGAGGCCACGATGTTGTTGCTCCGAGAGCGCTCTGTGCTCGCCCGAGATGCAGCGGCGACGGATCTGGAGGGACAACAGAGCGACCATGCGTGTTGTTGAGGAGGAAAAGGTCATGCATGTTCCTCATTGTTCAGGAGGAAGAGGCCACGACACTGTGGCTCCGGGAGCGCTCCGTGCTCGTCTGGGATGTGGAAGTGACGGAGCTATAGTGACGAAGCGATTGGGATGGAGCGGCTTCAGATCTGAGATGTTGTGCAGTTAAGGAGTTCATTTTTTTCATATCTCTTTGTTGTGGAGTTTAGGTGGAGAGAGTTGCTTTTCTTACACAGAAGAACAACGCGGTAATCTAAAAAAGTTTCCACCCTTTATAAATTAGCGGCGGTTACATTTTATTTAAATTGCTGGGATATTGTAACCGCCGTTAATCCCTTATTGAACCACCATGAATCAATTTAATTTGCGCTGAGAAGCAAAAACCACCCAAAAAACAAAAATATAGCAGCGGTTAGGCAAACCGTCGCTAAGCAACATTTTCCTGTAGTGATCGAACCATTCATCCCTTGCTCACTATGTGGCTATTTGGAAAGAACCATGGATCATAAGCTCAATCTCACCATCCCCCGCTATAAGAGGACCACCATCATTGGCGTCACTTACAACGGCAACAGTGTCCTTGGTACTGACTCTCGTACCAATGTGATACACCTTTCTGATTTCTTTATCATCTTTAAATCATTCTTAAGTGCCCTACCAGTGTTGAAACTTGGGCCACGATTGTCACTCACCATTGTCAAGTTTTGATTCTTGATCCTCCTTTTGATTTCCCTCTCTGTCTTACTTCCCGTCACATTCATGCTTTCCCTTTCACTTTAAATCTTACCATTTGTGATACCCAGTATATACGTGGCAGTGGATAAGTTCCGTTTTGCCCCAGGGTCCTCTAGGACCCACCCGTGTTGTTGGAAAGGCCCCGGGATGCCCGGAGGACCTTTAGTGCAGCTGATATGTGAATTGTCACAGTTATAGCGGTCACAGAGGGGTGGTTATGCATTTTTGGCTCCACAGGACCGCTATAGTGGTCATGAAGAGGTTTTGGGGGTGCTGGAGACCACTATAACGGTCCAAGACCACTATAGCGGTCATGTATGGGGGTAGCAACATTTTTTCACTCCCTGGAGACCGCTATAGCGGTCATAAGTGATGGCAGGACCGCTATAGCAGTCATACACCACTATAGTGGTGTGAACAGTGCACGAACAGTGCAAAACGGGTTGTTTCACGTTAGTGAGACCCCCAACCCCTATTTAAACACCCCAACTCGGAAATTTTCCCCTATTTCCGAGCCCTACCTCTCCAAACTCCCTCCTTACTCCTTTCTCACAAATTCACTCCGTTTCTTTCCCTCCCAAGAGATCAAAGGTAAGATTTATGGGCATTTCTTGTTCCTTTCCTTCCCATTTCATATCTTGGTGATTGGGTTGTGGTTTGTCTCCATTTTTGTTATGTGAGGGTATTCCTCCAATATTGTTACAGTTGTGTTTGAGTAATCAAGAGGTTAAAGGAGACTAATTTAGAGTTTTATGGCTTCAATGGCAGACGTTGGTGCCATTCCTCCTCTCCGAAGTCCCCGCGGAGTTGGCGGTTCACAGTCTACCCCTCCAGGTAAGTGGGTTTGAGCTCATGGCCTTAGTTTGGTCATTATATTATTATTTTCTACCATTACGGAGTATTTAGAGGATTTAAAATGAATTTTAGTACGATATGACTTCATGAAAAATATATATATTTCGCTAGAAAAGCTCCGTTTGAACTTATGAATAAAAATATGATTTTAGAACCGCATGGGACCATATTTATTTTATAAAAAGCTTCATATGATTAAATTCATAAAATTAATTTCATTATAAATAGATGAGAATTGCTATGATTTACGAGTTGAGATTTAAGAATTTACAAATGCTAAAGATGATAAGTGTTGAACTAGAAACATAGAGCTCCCTTTTTGATATTCAGAGCTTTTAGTATAGAGAGAGTTACTGAGAGGAACAAAACTGTGAGTTAATGGTAGTTATTCCGTTAACCTTGGTATATCAAGGCCCGCCAGGGGCAATTCATCTTGAGTTAGATCTGTCTGCCAGGGACACGGTTCGCCAAGAATCGAAGAGATCACATTAGATAGGGGCTTTGTCCGCCAGGGACTTCGCACCCTCCCTATAGTTGATGAGCACTCTATTCTCTTGCGTAATTCTTGAAATTTTAATGATTATAATTAATATGTAAAGTAAATAGAACTGTTTATAAATGTTGTATTTTACCATTATTTATATATTATGTTTTCCTGTCCCATGTACAGTTATGAGTGAGGATCCACTCACTGAGTTTTGATTTTCAAAACTCACCCCTCTCTTCTCCTTTTTCCCACAAATTTAGGTGTAGCACAAGATCCTCCTCTTCCACCTCCTCAGTAGTAATTTTCTTCAGTTTGGGTGAGTTTCGCTTTGGCGTGAAGCATTAGTACTTTTGTTCATGGTAGATATGCTCCAGTGATGTGACGGGTAGGATCCCGGACTACATATAGTTTATTTTGTATTTTGATTTTATACCATGATTCTTGTATTTCATAGCATATCACCCATAGATATTTTGTATATGATTACTCAGTTGAGATGTATATTATAGCAATAGTTATGCTATTTATTTATGAGGAAAAGGTCTATTTTACCAATAATAAGGATTTATAATTAATCTGAAATATTATCAAATCATGTTTTATGAATTAAAGTAAGCATATACTACAGTACAGAAATCACGAGACTTACGTGGGGACCGGTTTCCCTCACGTGCTGGTCACGATCCAAATCGGGTCATGACACCATTGTAAGTTATGCATTTCCGATTCTATTTTTATCTAGATCCTTAATGTTTTTGCAAATTTTATCTGCTATTTATGTCATTGATCATTGTTATCACTTGCAAATTTGTTGTTTTGATGTTTAAAATGATGATCCGGCTTTTGGCATTTGGTTGTTACTAATATAATAAACCAAATGTTGATTTCATGCTTCTAAACTAAATGATCCTAATCTGTGTTTATGAATCCTTTGCATGTTTATAATAAAATTGTGCCTATTATTTATGCTATTTTTCTTACTTGCAATATGAAACTTATACCATTGAATAGCTTATAATGGTAAGATGTCATTTTTCAGTACAACAGAGGCTAGCTTACTAGAAATAGAAGAATTTACTACAAGAAGTAAATTAAGTGACTTAATTTATTAAGTCCTTCCTTTCTGTGGTTTCCAGTTCTGGTTATTTCCTTATTCCACTAAACACAGCTTGAACCATTTAAATAAGACTCTTCTATATGCTGGTTGTAAGTTGAAAGTAGCATGAGAATGGGTTTGAATCGTGCTTCTGAAATACTAAATAAAGTCTCTTAAATCTCACTTGAAGAAAGTGGAAATTCTTGTTAGCATATTTCAAAAGTGACTTTTTGAATCAAGAGAAAAAGCAGAAACTTCATAAACAAATTTTAAAATGTTTTTCAAAGAAACACACAGCACAAACAAACTTGAATACTGAAATATAAGGAGATAAAAAGAGAGAGAGATATTACTCAGTGATTTTATACTGGTTCGGCCACACACTGCCCACATCCAGTTCTCAACAACTTGTTGAGTTATACTAAAAAACCCTTTCTAAACCTCAAGAAAGTAAGATAGTCTTTGTATTTCTCAATCTCGAGAAAGTAAGATAGTCTTTGTATAGCCTTCTCAAGCTATTTTCAGTGAGTGATAGTTCCGATTTACTCTCACAACAAGTAGTCTTTTTATTAGCCTCTTCAAGCTAACCTCACTTGATCACTCAAGTTTTTCTACGAATTAAATAGTGTATGAATGGAGAACTTCAGAGACATTTTTCTATATTCTTCATAAGAAGAAGATGTTATCTAATAAGCACTAGAAAGAAGATTTTTTAAAATAGATATTGATTACGAGAAGTAATATATGAACTTTCAGAAAATGTTTGAAGATATCAATGCTTTAAAGGTACAAAAGTTCCTTCTCGTATGAAGGTTTCATCCTTTTATACTTAAATTTTGAATGTGACAATTCCCCCTCGATTTTACCTTCTCTTGACATGTGTTGATCATCTTTTTGTGTCCTAAGAACTATCCTCTAGAAGAGTAGTTAAACTGTGTCAAAGTTGTCCTTGAAGAGACGTTGACAATGTGCTTTCTAGACACCTTCAGAAATAACTTTTACTTCATAAACTATGGTTTCTAGACTATTCTTTTGGAATACAAGGAATTTTGCCAAGTACAAAAGTAATATGTCACTGTCAATACTTTTTTGAAAGTTGACTAAATTTGAAAGTCAAATTTCCCACAATTTCTATTGACTCAACATGGTTTCTCAATAACATGTGCTTTTCGATATAGCTTTACAGTTTCTAATCTTCGCGTTGATCTTCTTTGCTTAATTCTAAGCTTGATAAAGTTCTTTTCATATTGATAAAGTGATAGACTCCATACATAAAGAAAACACTCTGCAAAAATCTCTCCTTATCTACAGTAAGGTTCATATCATTATGTAATCAGATTCCTTACTTGTAAAAATCTTCTTTCTACATTCTTAAATAGATTTATGTTCTTCTTAGGAAGAAATGATAGAAAGAAGTCATTCAAGTTTTCCTAGGATATTTTAATGTATATGTTAAAGAAACTTAAGTGTAGGTTAGTTTAAGTGGCAACCAAAATACAAAACATTTGTATCCTCGATTCGGTAGTGATCGGTATGAGATAGCTTGGAGAGGCTAGTGTAAAACTACTTGCAACACGACAGTGAGGTGTTCTTATTGGTCATGGTTTAGCTTAGAGAAGCTAGTTAAAGACTACTTTCAATGGGACAGTAACAGGTGATTTACTTGTCATAGGTTCAGCTTAGAGAGGCAGGTGAAGAACTACTCAATTTGTAGCAGTAAGGGTTATCTATTGGTCACAAATGAGAGCTTGGGAATGCTAGTGTAAAGACTATCCAGTTATTCTTTCTTGTTTTGAGAAAGATGATTAGTGGAACTTCAACATTTGTTGAGTATTAGATGTAAGCAGTTTTGGTCGAACCAGTATAAAATATTTATGTCACTCTTTTCCTTGATCTCCTTTACGTTTCTCTGGTATGCATTATTCTTTAGTATATGCCAATATAATGCTTTTGCCGTTTCGCTGTTTATCTCATACTTCATTAATCTACTTTTTGAAACTATTAACTGAGTTTCCGCTACACCACAAATTTCATACTTGATAATATTTGTCTTAAATGTTTCAGATAAGTAAAATGAACTAAAGCATGATTCAACCCCACTTATCATGCATACTTTTTATTTACACAAAGCATCATAATAAATTTGGGATGAGAAAACTACTCCTAAACTAAACTAAAACTAGGAAAAAAGGAAGAAAAAAAGATAAAATGTAAAGAGTTGTGTTGATGATCTGAGGATCTCTTTTTCTGCTAACTTCAGCCTTTAAATAGTAGTAATGTCCAGGAGAAAGTTTTCAGTTTGAATATCTCATGATTCCTGTACTTGTAGCAAGGCTATTTAGAAAATGCCATTATTCATAACCACCCGTTATTAGATCTTTATAACTACAACTTTTCAACTTAAAACTTCTCATCAGTGTTACTATAGGACCCAAAACATTTAACCAACTCCTTTTTCCGTGATTTCTTCATGTAACCCAACTGCCATTATTCTAGCGGCTGAAATCTAAAGATAAAATCTGCTCATTTTTATAAGACACATCATCAGCCACGTAAAGGCCAACCCACTCATTTTTTGATGATAACAAATCCTTACAAGTATGTGCACAATTAGCAATCCATTCAAAGGTTTTTTTCAAACACAAAAAATAGAGCTAATTGACATCTAGATTTAGCCATAAAGCGACACAAAGCAAACAGCTTGCCCAGCCAAATTTTGTACCTTTTGGACTTCATTTGTTGTTGATGGGATTTTCATTTTCGAAATGACTCTACACTTCTCTATATTTGCTTCAGTTCCCCCGTGATGGTCCAATAGTGGTTTGACGGTGGCATGCAACCGTTTGATAGTAAGAATGGTTTAGTGTAACAACCCAATTTTTCTTCTTTGTGTAAAAATTATCAAAATGCCTCTAGGTAATTTTTGTATGTAATTCGAGGCCAAATAATCCTTAATAAAGGAATGTAACATTAGAGAAATGTTATGAGAAATTTGAATAGCGATTCGTGCGAAAGTCACAAACCCCGATTTTTTTGCACGTGTAAAATGACCAAAATGCCCCTAAGGTCATTTTTACCTAGAAATAAAAAATAACCAATCTAAATTATCTTTGAGGGGTTAGTTTTATGATTGATGGGGATTGTATGTGCCTTAGAGATAAAAATCTCAATTCTCAATTTTTTACCATACGTAAAATTACCGCTTTACCCCTATGGTAATCTTATATGAAATTATATAATCTTTGAATTTGGTTTTCACCCAAAGGTTCAAAATAACTATTTCAAATATAATTTGGAAATTTCCAGTAATTACAGAGAGTGTTTATATGAAATTACTTTTTTATCCCTAATTATGCTAAATAGGTTTACTTGTGTAATTAAGGTAATATTAAGCTCTAATTAAACTCAAATTGATTTCATTCATTAATCTTGAGTTTAAAATTAATTACCTAAGGTTAAAAATAATTACTTGAGGTAATTAGAGCCTAAAATTACCTAAGGTAAAATTAAATTACCTTTCCTTAATTACAAAAGTTCATAAAATTAGTGATGTTGAGATCAAAGTTAAGATTACGGTTTAGGTAAAATTTAGTATATTTACATTTCCTTATCCTAAGTTTAGAACTTATATTACAAATTGATTTTAAGTCATTTGAAATTAACTTCATTTACTGATGTATGATTACTCTTTTTTTTACCTTGTCTTAAATTGACCTAAACACTTAACCTTTTACTATTTTCAGTAATCTATCAGTTCCTAACCTTTTACCTAAGTAAATACATATCTAATACATGTTTTACCACTTATAAAACAATACCAATCTGATCCTAATGCAATCAGAAGCCAGCACCCTTTTATGCCCCATTACATCATATTTTAATTATTTTTCTAACATGAAATCATATCCAACCTTATCACAATTTCTTTAACTTTCTTTTTCATTATTTTGGTTATGTTTAATAAAAAAAAACCCACCCATTTCAGCCACAATGTGATCAGCCACAATGTCTCTCATTAGCATCATATTTTAGTGTTTTCATCCATTATGCATGTACAAAATTATTACAACAAGATAAGCTTTCTTTTTCCAAAGTTTTCTTTAACAAAAAAATGAAATAAAACCTCCATTTTTCAGACTAGGATGCATGGGCAAATAGCCTTCATAGGCCTATAAATAGGTGCTCTTCCATTGCCAAAATGTTCACACAAATACTCATAGCCTTAGCACTTGCTTACTTGATAGTTTCCTTACTCAAAGTTTGCTCAAAGTTCTCTAATTCTCTCAAAACTTCAAGCTTTCTTCTTCTTCCTTATTCACATCCAAGAGACTCCATTTCCAACCTCTAACCAAGCTCTAAACCTCAAGCATACACATTCCAACCACAAATATACTCCTAAACACATAACCTTTCCATTATCAAACACAAGAACACAACAAAAAATCTTCCACCATTCCATCATCACTTGGCCAAAACCATCATCATCATCTAGAGGAGATTTTTCTTCTATTTGCTTCTTAAGATATCAAGCTTTAACTTTTGAGAACAAGAAACAACTTGGTAGGGATTTTATTTGAAGTTGTTTCCTTGATTCTTTGCTTATAACTCGATTCTTAATTAGCTTGATGATGAGACCATGAAATAAGATTCTTGGAACCATGATAATCAAGGACTCTAAAGCTCATTTCCTTTGTTAAAATTAATTGAGGTTGAAGAGTTTAATTCTCTAAAAGTTTTGAGCTTAACAAGATAATAAATGAACTTGCATCCATATTTATGTTTCAAGCTCTTGCATATCATATTTAAATTTTAAGCCTTGCATAATCATATTTAATTTCAAGTCATGACCTTAAATCTTGAAGATAATAATATGAACTTGCATTCTCACGTTTAAATTCCAAGTATTGCATTTCATGTTTATATTTCAAGTTATCACCTAAACTTTGAAAATCTAAAAATAAACTTATATATTCATATTAATATTTCAAGTATTGCATATTATGTTTATACTTCCAAGTTATTGCCTTATAATGATAAAGATTAAAAATAGATTGCATAGCATGTCTATGATTCTTGCTATCACCTAAATCTCTAAAGCTCAAAGTTTGCCTCTTTAATCTTAATAGGAATTTTTATTATGGATATATTTAAATTATGTTATTTCTAGCCTCTTGATGCTCTTGATATTAAGGTTGGTTTATTTTATTTTTAAAGCTTTGATCTTGTTTTTAAATTATTCAATTAACTTTTGTTAGAATTAGAAATTCAAAGATGTTAAAGATTGTGTTTTTCTCAAGCTTTTGGATTAAAAGATTTAGATTATTGACCTAAATTAAATAAAATGGTTAGGATATTGATTTAAAAGGTTGGATGTATATAAATTACTTATAACTAATGTAAAAATTATTTTTAGCATTTTTGGGATGAACTAGTAAATAAAAAAGATCAAAATTGTGTTATTATGAAGCTTTTAGAATACTAATTTTTCTAATCACTGTTTGGACTTGTTCATCACTGTTCATTTCTGTTCACACACATGAGGATCACTAATAATTGTTATAAAAATTATTTTTAGCAAATTGGGAAGAATTAGTAACTAGAAAAGATCAAAATCATGATTTTATGAAGCTTTAAGGAGATTAGTTTTTTGATCATGTTCAAGAATTGTTCAAGGCTGTTCACATTGTTCACATACTTAAGAATTACTTATATTTGATGCAAAAGTTGTTTTTGGTATCATAGATACGTAAAAGGATAATTACAAGTGTTAGATTGGGCCTTTTTGCAAAATGTGGAAAAATATGTTTTGAACTATCAACTATGTTATTTAAGCCAAATGTTTTTAATTAGAGCAACTAATGATGTTAAATGTGTTCATGTGTTCAAAATACTATTTATAATGTTTAGAAATTTTTTTAGAATTTTCGGTTGCTATTAAGTGTTCAAAATGTGCGAATTTGAACTTTGACCCCTAAAATGTGTTAAATTTAGTCTATGGCCCTAAAAGGTTTTTATGATGAATTTAAATGGTTCCTAATATTTGTATGTGTAACGCCTCGATTTTTATTGCTATGCAAAATGACCAAAATACCCCTAGGTCATTTCTACACAAGATTTGAGGCCAAAATGGTCCAGGCCATCTTCAATAGGATATTTTGATATTAGAATAACATTATATGGTGATTAAATAGCAATATGTGCAAAAATCGTGATTTTCAATTTTTCAGTGTGCAAATGACCAAAATGCCCCTAAGGTCATTTTTGCCCCGAAATCAAGGACGGCCAGTCCAGGCTATCCTCAAGGGGTTAGTTTTATGCTTGAAGGGGATTATGTGTGTTATGGATATTGTAGATGTGAAAATATCAACTTCAAATTTTTACCGCAAGTGAAATTACCAAAATACCCCTGTGGTAATTTAACACGAGATCTAGTAATTTCTGAACCTAGTCATCGCCGGGAGTTCAAAATGTTTATTACATGTGTAATTTGATATTTGAAAATGTTCGGTGGTTTCGGGAATTTTACTGTGAAATTACCATTTTGCCCCTAATTAACAATAAATGAACTTATTTACGTAATCAAATAAATATAGGCAATATTAGGCTCTAATTAAAGATAAATTAATTTTATTTATTTATCTTGAGTCAAAATAATTATTTGAGGTAATTTTAAAGAATAAGATTATTTTAGAAAAGATTGTTTTTCTTTCTTAATTAAAAAGGGGTTCTTAAGACACATAATAGGAAATTAGTGTATTAAATTTCTTTTTCTTAAAAATAAAATATATTTTATATTTATTTATTTTTTTATTACTTCAGATTATTTGCACTAAAAATTCCACTACATATGTTGGCCATTTAATTTTGTAGTGGAGCACCTTAAATATTTGATTATTAAGCACTTACTTTAGTTTATCAATTTCTTTTCCACTAACAATTTCTTTTTTCTCAAAAATAAAATATATTTTAGATTTATTTTTATTTTATTACTTCAGATTATTAGCACTAAAATTTCCACTATAAGTGTTGGCCATTTAATTTTGTCTTGAGGAATTTTAAACTCTTGATGGTTAAGCCACTTACACTAATTTATCATTTCTAAACCATTACAAATTAAATACCCATCAAATATATGTCCTACCACTCACAAAAATTGAAAAAATTACTCCCCATTATAGCCATTAATGCAGCTGCCTCACCCCCCAAAATCCCTATAAATATGTGTTTTCCAAGCCTAAATCACACACAAACATTCATTCTTACCATTTGTATTTTTGGTTGTAGTCTTGCTCACAAAAATTAGCCAAAAATCCTCTCTTCTCTCTCTAAATACAAAGCTCTCTTCTTCTTCCTTCTCCACCTCCAAGAGACTCCATTCTTGATATCCATCCAAGTTCCCAAGCTCAAACAAACACATACATACCGTAAACCAAGCCCTAAGCACCTAAACTTTCCATATCCAAACACAAGAACACAACAAAATCCTCCCACCATTTCATCTTCACTTGGCCAAATATATACCATCACTAAGATCAGATTTTTGTCATTGATATCTCATACAAGATCAAGCTCTTACTCTAATTAACAAAGAAACAACTTGGTAGGGATTTTATTTCATGTACTTTCTTTTGTTCTTCCTTTATATTTTTGATTTTTATGATTTGATAATGACCATGGCTTGATGATGAGGAATCATGGTGGTGGTTGTGAATCCATCATTTAAATGTCCTCTAAAGCCCAAGATTTAATTCTTGATGACAAAAGATTTCTAAAGGAGTTACTAAGTCTTGAGTTTTAAGCTTAATAAGACATAAAAATGAACTTGCATCCATATTTATGTTATAAGTTCTTGCATATCATATTTATATTTCAAGGTGTTCATAATCATATTTATATTCCAAGTTATCACTTTAATTCTTGAAGATAATAATATAAACTTGCATATTCATATTTACTTTCAAGTTGTCACCTAAATCATAAATACCTAAGAATGAATTTGTATCTTTATATTTATATCTCAAGCCTTGCATTTCATATTTATCTTTCCAAGTTATCACCTTATAATGATAATAATAAGGTTACAAGACAAGTTTATGATTCTAGTTATCATTTAAATCCTAAAGTTCAAGATTTTACTTGTTTTATTTTAAATGACAACTTTGATCATGGACACTTCTCATCTATTTATTTTTGGCACTTATATAATTCTGATTTAAATCTTGATATACTTTATTTTTAGGCATGATCTTGTCTTTAAATTTGTACAAAGAAATTTTGAAAGACCTAGAAATTATAAAGGATTAAGAATACGATTTTTCTCATGATTTTAAATGCTAAAATTGTAGTATTCTGATCTAATCCTTTAGAACTGAAAAGGTTACTGATTTAGGATGTTTAGATGAGTTTAAATCGCTAGTAGTTATTGTAAAAATTATTTTTGGTACCATAGATGCATAAAAGGGTAGTTACAAGTGTTAGTTTGGGCCGTTTTGCAAAATGCAAAAAGTTGTGTTTTGAACTATCAACTATGTTATTTCAGCTAAATGATTTTATTTTAAGCTACTAATGATGTTGAATGTGTCCATGAGTCCAAAATACCATTTATGAAGTTTATATAAAGTTTTAGAAATTTGATCGTCGTTAAATATTAAAAACAAGCGATTTCGCACTTTGACCCCTAAAATGTATTGAAATTTGGTTTATGGCCTTAAAAGGTTTTTACGATGAGTTTATAACGGTTTCTAATAGTTATATGTCTATTAAAAGTATTGGTTAATGTTAAAGATCTCTAGTTTGTGAGAAGGTGTTACAAAGGGTATTTGCATTTTGACCGCTAACCTTTGAGAAATTGTGATTTGACCCTTTGGGGCTTAAGCGTAAATGTTGATAAATTTGATGACATGAATGCGGTTGATATCTTGTGAAGGCTATATTCATGTGTTGAAACTCATATGGCTTATGGATATATGCAATGAAGTATGATACATGTTTATGTGGTTTAAGTTATGGTATGTTATAATTATGCTTGATAAATTGAGATGCATGATTCCATGAAGTTTATGAGCATGAAATGTTGAAATGATGAGTTATTCATATTTGCATCTCTATATAACATGCCAAGTTTAAAGGTGACATAAGACACATGGAAATGATCCTCTAGACTCCTGAATTAAAGGTTATGAGAGGTGATCCAAATAGGAAATGATCCTTTAGACTCAATTAAAAGGTTATGAAGGTGATCCTAATGCCCCTATCCGTACCTTAAGAGTCGGGAATTTATCTTATCAAAAGGGATAAGAATACGCTTTAGTGACGACTAGTGAGGTATGAGCTCATAACCTAGAACTCTCGAGAAAAGAGAGGAATTATAGAGCGGCCCCAAGGAAAAGAGAAAAAGAAGTTTAAGTCACTTGTAAGAATGATGATCATGATGTTCTTTATATCATATGCATTGTTTTATGAATTTTATGATACTATGTATATGATATTGACAAGCATCCATGATTAATATGTTACATTCATGACATTAAGATTCATGCTAAAAGATACCGGTCTCGGCTAATGATATTTAGAACTTAATAAATGAACCTTATATATATGTTCACCATTTTCATAATTAAACCCGAGATTCATAGGGACGATGGCGATGACACTTGTGTTATAGTCGGGAAGCCCTCTTGAGATTCTTGTATAAGTTTCTCATCCCTTTTCTTTCTCGTGTCGTCTCCGGACATGAATGAAGGTGTAGTTCGTGATTTGTCTTGAGAGTGGGCGAGAGCTACGGAGATAACTTCCTTTTGGATATTTTTCCCTTAGAGTAATTGTATCTCGATTATCAGTTTGTATATTATTGACGGATATATATTGATGTCCTTAAGATTACAAGACATCACTATTATGATCTGATTATTGATATGTCATCATTATTTGAGTTATGTTATGTTATGGTTGTATTCGTATTTACTGATATTTGTTTCTAACATCTCTCTTACCTTGAGTAAGGTAATGACGTTAGGTATTTAGTATGCTGTGACTCACGATTTGTTATTTAAGTTCAAAAAAAAAATTTTACCCATATTTTTACTAAAGTATTTTAAAGAAGTTTGAGTTAAAAACTGGAACAAAAGAGTAATGACTAATAATTAACTTAAATGCGTCTTAGGCGTGTTGAGTTAAATATTAGGGTGTTACAGTATGTCTCTTGAAAGTATTGGTTAAAGTT